>CM050168.1:63206021-63806021 GCA_027410445.1 Discoglossus pictus
TTTAGGGGGTTTAAGGGTCGTTTAGACCTTTTTTTTCGGGGACTCACGATTAACCAAAAACTACACTTATCCGGCAATAGGGAGTCCCCATAGGTGCCGGATAATGGGGAGTTTACTGTATAAGCTAGTTGAAAGATGTACCATCTGAAGCAACGGCTTTCTCAGTAGCAATGAATTATGATTAACAATGTGTGGGTGTATGTGATAAATAAGAGAAACATGCAGTAATAGTAACCGAGACATTTAACAATTCAATTTAACTTGAACGTCTGTGTCAGTTTAAGGCACTTCCACTAATTTTTCATTACAAGCTGTTGCAGTTATGTTCTTTTTTTGAGCTTTTCGTTTCTACAATAACTGGGGCTTTTAACTTGAACCTATCCCTAGCCTAGGGTTCTATACATTAATCCTGTTAACCTTAAGATCTGTAATGACCTTTTCACTCATCCATAAGAAGGGTTTAGAAGCAAGGAAATCAAATATAATTCTGCCACTATACAAATCCCTAGTACGCCCTCATTTGGAATATGGAGTACAATTTTGGGCACCACTTCATAAAAAGGACATTTTAGAGTTGGAAACGGTACAGAGAAGGGCAACAAAACTAATAAGGAGAATGGAGGGGCTAAGTTATGAAGAAAGACTAACCAAATTAAGTGTATTTTCTCTTGAAAAAGTTGTCTAAGAGGAGATATGATTACTGTATACTGTATATAACTTTATATAGTAAATAAATAGTACATCTGTGTACACATTTGAATGTCTAAAGCAAGTTAAAAAACCTGCTTCCAGCTCAGAGCTCCAAGAAAAACAGCTATTACACTGCATTCTGGGAAGCTGAGCTGGGACATGCAAATGTGCCCACAAATGCCTCGCTCTTCAATCCATAGCCATTTTCAAACATGGCTTGCTTTAAGCTTATGCCTGTTGTACTACACAACTTTAATGCAAAGCCAAGGCTGGATTTTACACAAGCAGAAAATCCTATCCTAACTTTATATATAAATAAATATGGACAATGTAAAGATTTGTCAAGTGAACTTTTTCTGCCAAGAGGTTTTCAACTGACAAGAGGACATCCCTTGAAGGTAAAAGGAAAAATATTCCACCTTAAAGAAATAAAAGAGATCTTCACAGTAAAGGTGGTTAAACTGTGGAATTCTCTACCAAAGACAATTGTGACAGCTGTTTGAGAGATAGCTTTTAAAAGGGATAGGATATATTTTTGAGGGCACTCAGGGTTATCCCAGGTAATTAGAGAGGGAGATCCAGGGAGGAATCCGATTGCCAGTGTCTGGGGTCAGGAAGGAATTTGATCTTTTCCTCCATTATGAGAAAATTGTCCATTTTCACTAGGGGTTTATTCTGTTACCTTCCTCTGGATCAATTAAAAATTAACAATAAATCTGCATATTACAAAGATCGGAAAATATCTAAAAAGGTTAAATTTGATGGACCAAAAGTCTCCATTACTATGTAACTATGTAATACATTAGTTTATGCTTCCTGTCTCCTACCTAAGGGGCTACACCTTCTAGCAGCATGTAACCCTGAGATAGCCTGTACATCCATCCCCTAGCCCAGTGGTGAGTCCTAGGAGGGTCACTAACAGTCCAGGATTCCCATCTCTTCTCTGCCTGAGTCCAAGTGGAACAATCAGAAGGAACCTGAGGGTTGCTGAAGTAGAGAGAAATAAAATACAGAGAGATACAGAAATCTTGGTCTGTTGGCAGTCCTTGTAGGACTGAGTTACCCATTACTGACCTAGCCTAAAAACTCCATTATAGTACTCCACACACCAATGAATGCTCTAATAGTCTAGCCACCCATACACTACTGTACATCGTCACTTATTTTTTTCCCAGGTTCCCACGTATACCTATTACTTAACTCTTAGAATTCTTCCCAGATATACAGCCTTAAATTGCGATTCGGCCAATTGAATAGGGCTCTATATAAGCACATAGCATATTTTTTTACAGAAGTTTTTAGTTAGTGAACTTCTATCCAAAAGCAAGGTCTTCACTAACTAAAAACTTCTGTAAAAAAATATGCTTTGTGCTTATATAGAGCCCTATTCAATTGGCCGAATCGCAATTTAATAAGGCTGATAGTTTGCTGTACTATTTCATGTGTAATCTAGATGATATCTTAATCTTAATCAGTAATTGAGGCTAGCGATCAGCTACCTACACTTCCCATAATTATAGGAAAGCTTCCTGCTGTTTATTTGAGTACAAAACTAAATTAAATGAGTGCAAGCCATCACTAATTTCAGGTGTTCTAGATCTAAAAAAACATTACATATTTACATACAGCCTTATTGAATTGCGATCCGGCCAATTGAATAGGGCTATATGTAAGCACAGAGCATATTTTTTTACAGAAGTTTTTAGTTAGTGAAGACCTTGCTTTTGGATAAAAGTTCACTAACTAAAAACTTCTGTAAAAAAAATATGCTCTGTGCTTACATAGAGCCCTATTCAATTGGCCAAATCACAATTTAATAAGGCTGATATTAATTAAGGTAGTGAAAAAATACTTTCAGTCCATCAAGTTGAACCTTTTAAGTTCTCCTCTGATCTGCAATATGCAGATTAGTTATTAATTAATTAGCTGTTAATTAATTATTAGGTAACTATTTATTTATTTATTTATTTTTTATTATTAATTAATCCAGAGGAAGGCAAACAAAAAAAAAACCAAGTGAAATTTAGCCAATCGTCTCAAAGGGATTTTTTTTTAAATTCCTTCCTGACCCCAGATACTGGCGATCGGATTTCTCCCTGGATCAATACTCTCTCTAATTATCCAGGATCCATTAATGCACTCAAGTACACAGATGGATGCTTTCCTATAATTATAACAAATGACGGAGGGACATGCATACCAAAGCAGTGGCAGAGAAAGTGAGTGTGGGGCCACAGTGCAAATTTACTTGGGGCCCATTACAACTTTTCTGTGCATGGTTGGTGCTTGGAGAGATCACTAATAAAGCCAAAAAATACATGTAGGTGGTCAAATCTCTGCTAGAGTGATCAAGTCACCTGTCTATAAAAATGATTATCTCTCTCCTAGTTAATTAAGCATTAACTTTATTAGCTGCCTGTAATAACGGGCCCTATTCTGTTCTGGGCCCTGGTGCTTTGCACCTGTTGCACCAGCAGTTGCTCCACCATTGCGCTATGAAGTGATGGGAAATTCTTTGTGATGTCAAAACCAAGTACATATACTCTATAGGGGGGAACAGGAATGTAGCGATTATTACAGATGTGGCTGCAATTTCACTGTTTTGTACAATTTAAAAAAAAAAAATATATATAGCTAATCTCCCTCATTACTGTCTGGAACTTTGTTGACTCTGTAATTTCTGAAAGGACCAAAAATCAAAAGCTATCTGCAAATGCTAGGGTGCATTGATTTCTGCAACACAAGCATGTCCATTTTCTTTCTTTAGACATACTAACCAAAGATAAAAAGCTGAAAAGTGTTATTACAGAGAAGAGATTATAAAGAAACATTTAGAGGGAGCTTGCAATTTATGGTCCCTTCAGGACATAAAAGCATGTCCTATTAAGCTTATTATTTTGGCTGGTGCAGGTGAACTACAGATAAGTAAAGGTAAGTAGACAGTTTTTGTTCTATAAAAGCAGAATTTCTAAAACAGTTAAAAAGCAGGGAAAATAGCTTTAAATGAAAATATTTACAGCTTCTATATTTAAGTTTGACCGCTCTACATTATGGTGCACAGTGGTATTCATGCATTCAGAGACCCTTTGATAATTTATCCCATTCAGTTCACAAGTGTAATCTCGGTGCCCTCTTTAGCCCAATGGCAGTACATAAGGCCCTTCTGTATGCAAAATATCAATATTTATCACCATTTTATTCACAGATATTATATGGCTAAACTAATATTATCTGTTTGTGTATGTCATAAGCAATTTTATATCTGAACCAAACTAATGTGCTCTAAATACACACAAATATATATGTAGATATATAACATAAAGCTGCTACATTGTACAACACTAAAAGAAATCAACTGTATCTATAAACAGAAATCTATTTTCAATTAATTTACTTTATTTTACTCTGACCCTTATTTAATATTTTTTCTTGAGATCTCACATTTTCTTAGAGATGTCCAATTGGATTACTTATGAATGGTGAGGCTCTCCAAGAGAGAACAAAAAGCTCACCTGGCACACTCCTTACAATTAATATTTGTTTCTTGACTTAAGATGCATAAATACTTTCAAAATGAAAATAGCTTCAAATGAAAACATTTTACAGCTTCTATATTTGTTGTTGACTGCTCTACATTATGATACAAAGCAGTCTCCATGGGTTGAGTCCCATTACTTTTTATCAGATTGACAGTGCATAAAGTATAGCATATTTAGGCTTATAAAACCTGAATACTATTGATAACAACATGAGATTTACTGTAGATAATTATATATATTACATGTTTGTGCATACCTGTAAAGTTTCCATTCTTTGGCACACACAGGTATTCCCCAGAGCTCAGATAATCAGGCTGGTCTGGTGTCTGTCTGTAGTATGAGGGTAGGGAGAGTGTACAGCTGGTGTGTACATCTGGGTGGGGCCAGCTCAATGACTCCCTGCATTGTAGGAGTAATTCCCACCCATTGTACCCTGGAATGTATATACCACAATATTTCTTTGTGAGTTTGTGTCACACACAAAGTGCTCTTCTGGTGCATTACTGGCCTCACCAGCTCACTTTACATGTAAGATGTTATTCAAGAGATATGCTGCTTACTACTACCTAGAGAATGCAACCTGGTGTAAAACTAAACCAGCTAGTATTCATGATTATATATTACACTAGTGACTTGACCACTATGAATGTTTATGCTGTCTATCTCTGTCCTGATGTCTCTCTCTGTCCTGTCTGTTTGCCCCTCTCTTGGCTCTGTCTCTCTCTTCCTGTCACTCTCTCTGTGTCCTCTCTCTCTCTCTCTCTCTCTCTCTCTCTCGCTGTCCTGCCTTTCTCGCGAAGTGTCCTGCTTCTCTCATTCTCTGTCCTGTGTCACACTCTCTGTCCTGTTTCTCTCTCTGCCCTGTCTCTCTATTTCTATCTCTGGCATGCTTCTCTCCCTCTCTCTGCCCTGCCCTGTCTCTCCCGCTCTCTCTCTGTCCTGTCTCTCTCTGCCCTGTCTCTCCCCCTGTCCCACCTCTTCCTCTCTGCCTTGTCTCTCTCTCTGCCCTGCCTCTCTCTTTGCCCCCTCTCTGTCGTGTCTCTCTCTGTGTGTCCTGTCTCTCTCTCTCTGCCCTGTCTCTCTTTTTCTACCAATTCTCTCCTTCTGTCCTGTCTCTCTCTGTCCTGTCTCTCTCCCCCTGTCCCACCTCTTCCTCTCTGCCTTGTCTCTCTCTCTTCCCTCTCTCTCTGTCCTGCCTCTCTCTTTGCCCCCTCTCTGTCGTGTCTCTCTCTCTCTGTCCTGTCTCTCTCTGTGTCCTGTCTCTCTCTCTGTCCCCTCTCTCTGCCCTTTCTCTCTCAGTATGAATGCTTCCCGGTGGTTATGGTGATGGTTACAATTCTGTGCATGTGTGGTGATAGCCTGACTCTACCAACAATCACGCGCCTGCACACAAAACACCATGCAGGTGTGACAGACAAACCGACAATTATTATATTAGATGACAAAATATGGTGTAAGAAACTGTTTGGAGTAAATGTCATGTTTTGTGCTTATAACAGGTGCATTAACTGCAATGTTGATCAGACGTTGCAACTTATATATTTACACCAGAAGAGAAGGTAAACCCAAAACATAACAAAAACTAAACAAAACAACAAAAAATTTAGTTTAATAATAAGACACAGATGGGACAAAAGACATTGTAAATAATCAAAGCAGAGAAAGTAAAGAAGAGTCTGAAGGCAATGCACATGATCAGACATACATAAAGTGAGAAAGAACATAATTTATGTAAGTATATATTCAGTGGGGGAGCTAGTGCATGGGGCGCCCCGGTGCAAGAAGGATAAAAAAATGTTTGCGCTTTCCATCAGCTCACACACATATATATATATATATATCACATATATAATTGTGAGCATGCGGGTTGTTGCTAACGCTGCGGCCCTCGCAAAGCGAGGGCCGCAGTTGCTGGCAACGCTCCCCAGTGGCCCACCTCACCCGAGGCGCCTGCACGGCACCCCCTGCCCCACTGATGCTCCCCAGCGGCCCACATCACCCCAGGCTGCAGGGAAGCTCAGACACCCAGCCGGCACTGCCAGGACCCTGCCACTGATGCTGCCATGCTCCCCAGCGGCCCACATCACCCCAGGCTGCAGGGAAGCTCAGACACCCAGCCAGCACTGCCAGGACCCTGCCACTGATGCTGCCATGCTCCCCAGCGGCCCACATCACCCCAGGCGCCTGCACGGGAAGCTCAGACACCCAGCCAGCACTTCCAGGTATCAGTGCTGCAGGAGGCAGCTCCAGGGAGGCAGGACAGTTGGGGTACAAGGAGGAGCCTCCGATCCCGGCCTGTGCTGTCTGGCCTGCAGCTGGGTTCTTCCGCAGCTACTTCCTTGCGCTGGGCTCCAAAGACAGGCCGCAGGGGGCGGGGATCTGATACATGAGCCACAGGCCTAAGGCTGCAATGTAGAGGGGGGAGAGGATCGCGAGGCCCGCAATAAACTTACCCCCGTTGGGTGTACAAGGAGGAGCCTTTCCTGGAGAGGGAGCCGCGGGGCTCCTATCTGGGCCTGTGCTGGTTGGCCTGCGGCTGGCTTCTCCCCCAGGGCTCCCTCCTCGGCAGCTCCACACAGCTGCTTCACATCTCTGCCTCAACAAGCAGACAGGACAGAGATGAGGATTGAGCCCACCGCTGCTCCCCACACAGACAGCCATCTGCAGAGATCCAGTGGGAGAAGAAGGCACTTTCAAGTACAGGGGAACCCAGGAGGTAATGAAGTGGGGGTCACAAGCAGGGAGAAGGGAGACAGGACTGGGGAAGGGAGCCAGGAGAGGTAGGTGAGACACAGGGAAGGGAGAAGGGGGCAAAGAGACACAGAGGAGGGAGGGGGGTACAGGGGAGGGAGTGGGGAAAGATACACAGGGGAGGTAGAGGGGGAAGAGACACAGGGGAGGGCGATGGGGAGAATGGGAGACAGGGGAGGGAGAGTGGAGGCAATGAGAGACAGGGGAGGGATAGTAGGGGCAAATAGAGACAGTGGAGGGATAGATTGGGCAAAGAGAGACAGGGGAGGGATAGATTGGGCAAAGAGAGACAGGGGAGGGATAGATTGGGCAAAGAGAGACAGGGGAGGGATAGATTGGGCAAAGAGAGACAGGTGAGGGATATATTGGGCAAAGAGAGACAGGGGAGGGATAGATTGGGCAAAGAGAGACAGGGGATGGATATAGGGGGCAAAGAGAGACAGGGGAGGGATAGAGGGGGCAAAGAGAGACAGGGGAGGGAAAGAGGGGGCAAAGAGAGACAGGGGAGGGAGAGAGGGGGCAAAGAGAGACAGGGGAGGGAGAGAGGGGGCAAAGAGAGACAGGGGAGGGAGAGAGGGGGCAAAGAGAGACAGGGGAGGGAGAGAGGGGACAAAGAGAGACGGGAGGGAGAGAGGGGGCAAAGAGAGACAGGGGAGGGAGAGAGGGGGCAAAGAGAGACAGGGGAGGGAGAGAGGGGGCAAAGAGAGACAAGGGAGGGAGAGAGGGGGCAAAGAGAGACAAGGGAGGGAGAGAGAGGTCAAAGAGAAACAGGAGGGGGGAGGGAAAGAGACATGGGAGGGAGAAATGTTTGGGAAAAAACTTGATCTCGCCGTCATTTTTTGACGGGCAAGTCGCTAGTATATAATATAATATACGTATAAAATATATATATATGTATATATATATCTCTATATATACCTATATATATATATATATATATATATATATATACACACATATATATATATATATATATATATATATATATATATACAGTATATCACATATATAGTTGTGAGCATACGAGTTGTAGCGAGGGCTGCGACCCTCGCAAAATTTACGTTCAAACGCAAACAACCACACAATAACCGCGACCACGCAAACAACACGACACACAAACTACGACCCTCGGAAAATTTACCTCGCAACGCAAACAACATACGAGACACGTTACCACACGTTACGAAATCGCAACAATCGGACGCAACTCGCGAACATTACAAAATTCAAAACACAATAAATACACACAGCACATACATAAAAAGCTTACCTACAGCAAGAGGGAGCATCCAGGACCTCAAAAAAGCAACTTACACCTTCATTTAACTCAAAATAAAAGAGTTTAGACACTCAAAAATTCTCTAAGCGAGAGAAAAAATGTCCGCCGAACAAAACGAAAACGAGGCTACAGCACTGTAAACACGTAAAACACCACAAGAAACTCGCAAAACACCACAAGAAACTCGCAAAAGACCTACGGATATTCCGCTAAGACGCATACCACACATTACCCGCCATTTTACGCCAATGCGGAAGTACACGACTACGCTAACGGTTTGGTCCCGCGCACGCACACTATTACACTGCACACATTCAGCACGCTTACACAGCAGCTTCACACCACTAATGCTGCAGCAACATCAAAACAGATTGCAGCTCTTCAACACAATGCTTCAAAATAGGTAAAGTATATTCATTTATTAATGTATTACATATTTTATTATTACACACCAAACAGCATTAGATACCTTACAATTTCATTGCCGTCATTTTTTGACAGGCAATTCACTACATATGCATATAAAATATATATATATATAAATGTAATGTATACGTATAAAATATATATATTTATCTCTATCTACTCTATCTATGTATCTATATTTATATATAAATATATGGGTGTCTATATATGTGTGTGTATATATAGGGGGTTGGTGACCTGGGCAGCGTGGTCCACTTGCCCAGGGAAAGTGTATGCGCAACACATCGCCTCTCCTTTTCCAGTGTAGTGATTGCCTCATGACCACTGGCTGTCTTGCTAATCAGGAGGTCATTGCATATGACCTCTCCTACATTACTGCATCCATAGCAATGCCTTCTCATTGGCGTTCCCCGTTTTCACAGAGCTTGCTACGTTATGGCGCGACCGAATGTCTGTGGTATAACCAGATGGGTAGGATGGACTCGTTAGCCTTGGTTGGCAGCCTGCCTAGGAGAAGGAAAACTCTGATTAAAACCCAGGCAGATGCAGCTCGTTAGCCCTGTAAGGTAATCCGTCTAGGAGAAGGACACTTCAATATAACACCTACGACTCGAGGACCTTACTGTCACCGTCCAAGCTTGCTAGGCCGTGATAGATGAACCCCGAGTGTAAAGGGTGGGACCAGTACTGCGCACACTACATCTCACCTAAAAAATACATTACATAGGCCCAAGGTGGAACGTCTACATCTAGAACAATCAACATTTTCAAGCCCTGCATTGATGGGAAAGGATCGAAACGGCAGGAGGAAGATGTCACTGGAAGCCGCAGTCTCAATCCAATCAAGCATGCAGGCGGTTCAGTTGTATGGGTCGCCTGATGCTGACCCAAGAGATGACAGCATAATTTGGCAGCATCCTGAACGACCAAGCAGCCTTCTCTATGGACAGCACTGCTTGCTCCACATAGAGAAGGGCCTTGAAAAGGTGACCTAAAGAAAGCTCATCTCCACTCAGTTGGCTAGCCGTGGTCAACGGGCATCTCCCAATGCGGTCGAAACTCAGTAAAAAAGAAAATGTTCGCACCCGCCTCACAAGGTGTACTTGGACTGAAACCCGCATGTTGGAACATCAGAAGTATGCTTAACACAACAGACAGCGGTCGCCCAGAATGACGCACTGCTCTAGGAGCTTACGAACTATCAAGGCTGGCTATTGACATTGCTGCCCTCAGTGAAGTCCGCCTCCCACAGGAAGGAAGCCTTCAGGAACATGGGGCAGGCTATACCCTCTACTGGTCAGGGAAGGCAGAAAATGAGAAACGTCTCTCTGGTGTGGGCTTCATGGTCAGGAACCATATTGCCTCCAAACCTAATAAACTGCCATAAGGTCACTCTGACCACATCATTTTTATACGCCTCCCACTTCAAAACGAACAGCATGCTACAATTTTCAGTGTCTATGCCCCAACTCTTCAAGCGGGACCTGCAGAAAAGGACAGGTTTTACACCGACCTGCGCAATCTTGTACAAAACGTCCATGCAGACGACAAGGTCATCATCCTCAGCGACTTCAATGCCAGAGTGGGCAAGGATTCAGAAGCTTAGGTGTGCTTGCCAATCACGGTGTTGGAAAATACAATGACAATGGGCAACTTCTGCTAGAGTTTTGCACTGAGCAGAAACTCACCATCACCAATACAATTTTCCAGCAGAAAGACAGACTAAAGACAACTTTGATGCATCCTCGGTCCAAGCACTGGCATCTTATAGACTATATATTGGTGCGCCTGCGAGACCTTTGAGACGTCCTACTCACCCGAGTGATGCCCAGTGTAGAATGTAATGCGGACCACCATCTGGTGTGCTGCAAACTTCGACTCCACTTCAATCCAAAACCAAAGAACAAAGGAGCCTCAAAGAAGAAGTTACAGATCGGTAAACTCCAGTCAGCTGAAGTGAAGACCAGCTTCCAGGCGAATCTCCAGTCAAGACTAGAAGATGGCAGATGCTTCATGGATCCCTCCTCAGATGCTTTATGGGAACATCTCAAAATCAGCATCTAGCAGACCTCTGAAGAGGCCGTAGGTTTCTCCACAAAGAAAAACAAAGACTGGTTTGATGGAAACAGTCAGGAGATCCATGAATTACTGTTGTAAAAGAGATCCACCCATCAAGCGCATCTCGCTCAGCCGTCTTGCCCTAACAAGAAAGCAGCCTTCTGTGCAGCAACTTCCAATGAAAGCTTAGAGAAATTCAGAACCAGTGGTAGACCAACCTCTCTGAAAGAACTCAGCGTTGCTCAGATGTCGGTGACTACAGAGGGTTTTATGAAGCCCTGAACGCAGTGTATGGCCCTTCACACCTGGTTTAAAGCCCATTGCGCAGTGCAGACGGTCAAACACTCCTTACAGACAAGGCGTTGATTCTGAACCGGTGGTCTGACCACTTTCAGACTCTGTTCTGTGCCAACTGCATAGTTTCAGCCTCAGCGCTCCTTCGCATTCCACAACAACCAATGAAAAAAGAACTGGATGAAATCCCTACTCTCAGAGAGACTGTAAAAGCTATTGAGCAGCTAAAAATGGTAAGGCTGCAGGAGTTGATAGGATCCCAACTGAGATCTGGAAATACGGGGGCCCAGCTTTTCACGCTAAACTCCATGAGCTTTTTCTTTGCTACTGGCACCAAGTCAAACTTCCACAGGACCTTTGTGACGCAATCATCATCACCCTGTACAAAAAGAAGGGAGAAAAGTCAGACTGCTCCAATTACAGGGAGATAAGTCTGCTCTCCGTCGCAGGGAAAATCCTTGCAAGAGTACTCCTCAACAGACTGGTGCCCAATCGCAGAACTCCTCCCCAAAAGCCAGTGTGGCTTTAGAGCCAACAGGAGCACCACTGACATGGTTTTTGTTCTCAGGCAGTTTCAAGAGAAATGCAGAGAACAGAACAAGGGACTTTATGTGATGTTTGTCGACCTTACCAAAGTTTCTCAACATGATCATCAAGCTACACGAAGACCAGCGTGGCCAAGTGAGGCACAACAACGATCTATCTGAGCCCTTCCCAATAAGCAACAGAGTGAGACAGGGCTGTGTCCTGTGTCCTTGCACCCGCTCTATTCACGCTATTCTTCCGTATGATACTGCAAAGGGCCACAACAGACCTTGATGTTGAGGATGGACTCTACATCCGATTCCGCACAGATGGCAGTCTGTTCAACCTGAGTTGACTAAAGGCCCACACCAAGACAGTGGAACAACTCGTTCGAGAGCTACTCTGCGCCGACGATGCTGCCCTTGTTTCCCATACGGCAACAGCTTTGCATACTAATGACATCTTGCTTTCCCGAGGCTGACAAGCTCTTTGGTCTAGAAGTTTGTTTGAAGAAGACAGAAGTTCTCAACCAGCCCGCACCTCGAGAAGATTACTGTCCTCCTCGCATCACTAAAGGCGAGTCTAAGCTGAAAACAGTCCAAAAGTTTAACTACCTGGGTTGCATCATCTCCTCGGACGCAAAGGTTGACAAGGAAATTGACAACAGACTGGCAAAGGCAAATGGTGCATTTGGCAAGTTTTATAAAAGAGTTTGGAGAAACACGCATCTGAACAAGTGCACAAAGGTCAATGTGTATGGAGCTGTTGTGCTGACCACCCTTTTGTATGGTTCTGAGTCTTGGGTTACCTACCGCAATTACCTACGACTTCCTCAACGCTGCCTCAGCACCATCCTCAACATTTACTGGAATAACCACATCACCAATACTGAAGTCCCAGAACATGCAGTAGTCACCTACATTAAGGCCATTCTGTTGAAGAAGTAGTTACACTGGGCAGGACTCATCTCTAGGATGGAGGATGATCGACTTCCAAAGATTGTTCTATATGGTGAGCTCACCACTGGCAATCATGACATAGGAGGGCCAAAGAAGAGGTACAAGGACTAACTGAAACAGTCTCTTGATGCCTGTCATATTGACCACCGTCAATGGTCCGCCTTAGCTTCAGACTGAAACGCATGGAGAAGTTCCATTCACCAGGCTGTCTCCTCTTTTGAGACCACACGCAGGGCTGGTCTTGAGGACAAGAGGAAACCTAGAAAAAATTGTGTCACTACAGCACCCAACCAAGAACAAACCTTCCCGTGCAACCACTGTGGTCGAATCTTCCTCTCCCAGATTGGCCTCCTCAGCCACCTAAGAGCCCATAGATGTGGACACCCCTCTTAAATCTTCGTTCGCGAAGCAAGCCTATACACACACGCACCAGCACATATACAGTATCTCACAAAAGTGAGTACACCCTCACATTTTTTTAAATATTTTATTATATCTTTTTATGTGACAACACTGAAGAAATTACACTCTGCTACAATGTAAAGTAGTAAGTGTACAGCCTGTATAACAGTGTAAATTTGATGTCCCCTCAACAAAAGTGAGTACATCCTTAAGTGGAAATGACCAAATTGGGCCCAAAGTGTCAATATTTTGTGTGGCCACTATTATTTTCCAGCACCACCATTATTCACCAGAGCTTCACAGGTTGCCACTGGAGTCCTCTTCCACTCCTCCATGATGACATCACACCTTCTGTTTGAGGATGCCCCACAGATGCTCAATAGGGTTTAGGTCTGGTGACATCCTTGGCCAGTCTATCACCTTTACCTACCTTCAGCTTCTTTAGCAAGGCCGTGGTCGTCTTGGACGTGTGTTTGGGGTCGTTATCATGTTGGAATACTGCCCTGCGGCCCAGTCTCTGAAGGGAGGGGATCATGCTCTGCTTCAGTTTGTCATAGTACATGTTGACATTCATGGTTCCCTCAATGAACTGTAGCTCCTCATTGCCGGTGGCACTCATGCAGGCCCAGACCATGACACTCCCACCACCAAAAGTATACTGTACATCTATACTAAGGAAAGGTAGTTGAAATAATCCCTAAATGACAGATAAACGGATAAGGCACAAAGAACACAAAAACAGTGATATGAGATGAAACCCTCAGTTTGAACGTAAACAGTGATGAAGAGAGAGTGGAGGCAGCATCTCATCAGCATCAGCAGGTAAATGCATATATGGGGAATCAACACAACATATTATAGAAAACATATATACACATATAGACATATGTGTATATATGTTTGGCCTGGGCCTGCATGAGTGCTGCCGGCACTGGGGAGCTACAGTTCATTGAGGGAACAATGAATGCCAACATGTACTGTGACATACTGAAGCAGAGCATGATCCCCTCCCTTCGGAAACTGGACCGTAGGGCAGTATTCCAACATGATAATGACTCCAAACACACCTTCAAGACGACCGCTGCCTTGCTAAAGAAGCTGAGAGTAAAGGTAATGGACTGGCCAAGCATGTCACCAGATCTAAACACTATCGAACATCTGTGGGGCATCATCAAACGGAAGGTGGAGGAGTGCAAGGTCTCTAACATCCACCAGCTCCATGATGTTATCCTGGAGGAGTGGAAGAGGACTCCAGTGGCAACCTGTGAAGCTCTGGTGAACTCCATGCCCATGAGGGTTAAGGCAGTGCAGGAAAATAATGGTGGCCACACAAAATATTGACACTTTGGGCCCAATTTGGACATTTCCACTTAGGGGTGTACTCACTTTTGTTGCCAATGGTTTAGACATTAATGGCTGTGTGTTCAGTTATTTTGAGGGGACAGCAAATTTACACTGTTATACAGGCTAATGTACACTTACTACTTTACATTGTAGCAGAGTGTCATTTCTTCAGTGTTGTCACTTGAAAAGATATAATAAAATATTTCCAAAAATGTGAGGGGTGTACTCACTTTTGTGAAATACTGTATATATATATATATATATATATATATATATATATATATATACATATATATATATATACTGTATATATATATATATTATATATATATATATATATATATACAGTTTATATATATGCAGTATATATATATATATATATATATATATATATATATATATATTCATTCATACAAACACCTATATAAATACTTCAATACTTCCTTACCTACCTGATGCTGCACTTCACTTTGCGGTGTGAGGAGACCCCATGGCAGGCCAGGGGGCCACAGAGAGCCACAGGGGGCTGCAGAGGGCTGATGGGAGCCACAGGAGGCCTCATGGGCCGTAGAGGGCTCCGGGGGCGGGGTCACAGCGGGCGGAGTGGGCAATATGGGAAGGCAGAGGGCCACAAGGTTCACAGGGAGCCAAGGTGGACCATAGAAGGCCGAGGGGGGGGGCATAGGTGGCTGAGAGGGGGGGGGGCATAGGTGGTTGAGAGGGGCTATGGTGGGCTGAGGGGGGGGAAAGGGGCCTCCAGAGGGAAGCAGGGGTCACATGGGGCCAAGGGGGACCACATGGATAGTATCACACACTTAGTATCACAGGCATGATGTGCTTGTGGAAAGTTAGGTACATTTCTTCCAGGGTAATACTTTCAAGATTCTTACAAGAGAATTGAATTTAAATTTTATCTGCATGCAAGTTCTTCTCCATTAGGACAAATCAAGTTAACACAAAATATCCATGAAAGGCTGTGTTTTTTACATATAACCAAATGCTTATAAAGTCTAGTACTTCAGTGAAGCAGATTGTTTATATGGATCTTCAGTGAATTAATAGGGTTCATAAAGTTTAAATTACGAGTCACAATAAACCCTCCGACATAGCAAAATCTACTACAGTTTACATTCAGTTTAATTAACAAATTGAGAGTATAAGTTTGTTAATCAAGCAATAATCACCAGAGCAGCAAAACTATATACCAATAGTTTAAGTTTAAAAGCAAAGTTTATCTGAAGGAAAGAGCTCTTTATCTAAAAAGCAAGATATAAACAAATAAAGGCTGTAATATAGCGTTTTGCACAAAAAATAAACAAAGAGAGTCAGAGGGGATCATCTGAGAATGAACAACGCCTAAGTAGGAGCCCAATTCTGTTGAGCTATCACAAGTACTACTGTAGCCCGTAAGTGAGGCCGCAAGTTAATTTGCTATTTAATTGGCGTCTTTTTGCGGGCTCCAAATGGGTTACGGCCTTGAAAACTTTGCAATGGTTAAACCCGGAACTTACAGCCTCCGAAGCCTTTGATCTTTCAATTCCGCAAGAGTGACGATGGCTAAAATCGCAAATCGCTATTCAAGTGCTCCAGTTCCTCAAGGCCGCAAATGGTTTCACACATGTAAATGGCAAATGAAGGATGAAATATTACGAGTACTAGAGAGGACCCGCAAAGGAGTTAAACACCTGTTTGTAGCACTGTAAATTCAAATAAAAAAATCAATGCTGCACTATAAGTGATGGGTAAACTGATTAGAGACATTAGAATTAATTGCACAACAGTCTCAAGCTCGCAAATCAGTAGGAAATAAAATAATTTTTTATGTTTTGCGGTTATATCGATCTTGGGCATCAATGAGTTAATACATTTCAGGCCACCCATATAGACTAGAACAGTATTGGCATTCAATTTTGTAATTCTGTATTTTGCGGTTTTGATTGCATATCGGACCCCTGAACCTATTTGATTGACATGTAACCTCCAAATGTTACTGCCGTAATAATGACGGTCTCATTTTCTATTGGCTGATTCGAAATGGGAGGTTACGGTCTTGCTTAATTAATAATGTTCCCGCCCATGGTTTACATATTCAGCTTTGAGCCAGTGACTTGCAGGCTTGATCAATTGAATAGCTCCGGAATCATAGACGAACGTGAGCCCGCAGCACGCCCGCAGACATACGGCCAGAATCCTGTGAGATGCAGGCTTGCAATTGAATCTGGCTCTAGGTTTGCTCTATAGGTCTGGTCACCTACTCGGAGAGCAGCCTCTTTTAGTTCACTTGTGCCCTTCACAGGGAGAAATATCATGTAGTATATCAGTCTGGTCTTACTCAAAAGAGTGATTCAGATTCAAATAACAGGCAATTCTACCTTGAACAGGAGAAACAACAAACCCCAGATGTACGTTTCGGCCTCTCTTGGGCCTCATCAGTGAGGTGCAGTAGCACTCCCTAATGCACAGTATTAGGTACTGATCCATTCTCAGATCAAGGGCATCTGACTCTATGTTTTGCTTTTACAGAAAAATAACAGATTGTATTGTTGATACAGCCCATCTTTTTCAGCGTGATGCAAACAATTTTGAACAAATTATTTCAAAATATTGTTAGACATGGGGAGATTTACTAAGCAACTCTAATGCATCTGAAGCCATTCCTTGATTTACTATGCATTCTTTCCTTTTGGGAAAACAGGCAAGAAAATGCTCATATTGATTTTGTATCCTATTATTTAGAACGTAAAACAGAATTAAAAGTGCTTTAGGTTTTTAATTGGTGCAAATATACCTTGGGCCTAATTCAAATTGGGGCTGTAAAACGGCCGCAAGACTGCGATTCCTTGCGATCGGGTTACGGCCCAGCGTAGCACTAAGTCTGCGCTGCTTTTCAAATGAGTGCAGTCGCAAGGAGGTCCCCTTTATGGCTGATCCTAAACCATTCTATCGGCAGTAAGCCTTGGCGGAACACTTCTAAGTCAAATACATTTCAAGCAAGCACTGTAAAGCACTGTAAATGATGGGGAACACAATGGGGAACATGAATATTGAAAGCACTACATTCACAAGCTGGCACATTGCTTCTAGCCAATACTGTCATTTGTGGCCAAAGTCCTACTGGCTTGAAGAACAAGTTACTGGCTTGGAGGTCTCTCGGGCTTGAATGACCTTCAAGCCAGTACCGCGTTCTCCAAGCTCGTAGGACTTTGGCCACAAATTACAGTATTGGTTACTGGCGATGTGCCAGCTTGCCAATGTAGTGCTTCTAATCAGCATGTCACCTCTAATGTTCCCCATCAATCACAGTGCTGTACAGTGCTGTATTGAATACATATTTGCCTTTAAAGATCTCCAAGCTCTCCTTAAAGGGCCGGCAGCACCCTAATGCTTAACCCAAATGCTGTGGGAGTACAGTAAGTACCCCAGCGGCAACTAACATTAACCCCCCCTAGGCTGCAGGGTCCCCATTGATTGGGACCCCTGGAGGGTCCCCAGAACCCGCATGACAATAAGTGCAAACAACACACTACACTATCCCCCAAAATAAACGACTAAATCTAAACTACCCCCCCTCTAACTAATGAACCCCCTCCTCCCTATCCTATTAACCCCCCTCTACCATAAACTATTAACCCCTACCTACCTAACACCTACCCTAACCTATTAACACAAACACTACCTACCTAACCCACTATTAACCCACCCATACCTCACTAATTACAACAAATACAAAAAACTAAGTTACAGAAAGTAGAAAAGCACCATTACAGAAAATAATAAAACCTAAATTACATAAAATTAAAAGAGCATCATAACAAAAAATAAAAAAAGAACATTACAGAAAATAAAAAAGAACTACTCACAGAAAAATAAAATACAACAACAAATAAATACACCCCGATTACAAAAAAACAAAACCAACACCCAGCAATAAAATACAGTTAAACTATACCCCTACATACAGGAAAAACCCATAAATCTCACCTAAATAGGATAAATAAGACCACTTACCCTGCCCAAATGCCCCGCCAGTGATGACAGTTTTCCTGTCGCAGGTCGCACCCCTAGGAAAAAAAGAAACATAAAATTAACAAAGAAATAAACAAAACATAACATTATAAACATTATAAATATGACACTTACCTTTACACGATGCCACAATGCCCCCATCCTTCTCGAAGTCTTCTCTGGCTGGGCCCTTGAAAAAAAAAACAGTCGCTCAAAAAAAATAAAAAAATCTAACAGAGTACCTCCCTGGAGGAGCTTGCTGCCTCAAATGAGGCTTGTAGCACTTGTTCCGGTAGAAAAAACAGAAAAGACACCTTCTAATTGGCTGAAAACGCTGTCAATCATATTTCAGCCAATCAGAAGGCGCCAAGGTGTGAGCCAATCAGAATGGGATACACCCCTATATCCCATTCTGATTGGCTGATGGACCTGTCTATCATTTCTAATCCAATCATAAGGCGCTATTGCCTTCAGCCAATCAGAATGGGATACATATCCCATTGTGATTGGCTGAAGGCATCTGCGTCTTCTGATTGGCTGCAATCTTGTTGACAGTTACAGCAGCCAATCAGAAGGAGCAGAAGTTTGGAGCAAATCACAATGGGATACACCCCGTGGGGGTGTATCTCATTATGATTGGCTGAAGTGAATAGCGCCTTATGATTAGCTGCAATCTGATTGACAGTTACAACAGCCAGGAAGATCAGAAGGAGAAGGGGGATCCCGATCAAGACAACTGCTGAAATGGTTAATGTGGGGACCCTCTGGGGGACCCAGCAGCATAGGGGGGTTAATTTTAGTTGCTGCGGGGGTACTTACAGTACCCCCCGCTCGGGGTAACCATTTGTGTGCCGCTGGCCCTTTAAGGACCCGCAAAATCGGCTTGATTGGGAGCAGTGGGGAGGCAACGTAAGGGATTAACAAGCCCTTGCGACTGCTCCTTGGTGTAAGTAAGCCCAAGTTGACTTTTTGCCATTTACGAGCTTGACGGGGGTGATCTCAAGGGGTGATTGCAGGAATTGAATAGCGATTATCGATACGGAGATTGCAGGCTTGAAAGATCAAAGGCTTTGGGTGTAGTAACTGGTGATTTCTCTAATCGCAAGGGATAGCAAGGGATCACAATGGATCGTAGGTCGCAGAACGTAAGGCGGTCGGAGCCCGCGATCGGAGGGGAATTGAAAAACTAAGTAGTTGCGGCCTCCCCTTTGCGGCTACTTAGGATTTGAATGAGACCCCTTGTATGGGAGCATACAGAGCCCTCTTGTGATTATGTGACTCATATTGTACAGGGATACCTACACTTTCCTTGCTGTTGGACATTCAGTGAACTCCAGAGATCAATCTGTAATTATCGTTAATGCGTAATTAAAGTACCACTGTCATTATTTTTTTTAGATGGTTAATTAAACTTCACAATGGCTCAAAATATTTTAAGGAAACCCCAAAAAATAAACTCAGCATTTACCTGTTTAAAGTCTGTATGTAATTTATATTTCCTGCAGGGTTCCATTTTGTCTTCTGTGTTGATTCTGCCCTCAACTTTCTCAGGAGGATGTGTCTTTGTAAACTAATAAGCTTAGTATTAGTCCAAAGGCAGTTTTAGCTGCCATATTCCAATTGTGATGATATTAACTTCCTGTTCATTGAATGTCTCCTACCACCTAAGGAAGTTCATAGGTGGAAACCACATATGGTAGATGCCTCAGCAACATAATTGTCATAATTGCATATAAAATTTAATAAATTAGAGGCTGTTGATTTTTTTACATTCTAAAAAGAGTTAGCATCTTTTCAAGTATTGTTGTTAAAATAAACATACAGTATGTTAAATATATGACTACAGGGTCCTTTTAATATCTCCCTATTACACTGGGGGCAGCCACTGATACCTGGACATATGTGGAAATCACATTTCTGATCACATTCACCATGAATGGCAACGTTGAACTGTGATACATACAGTGGATATAAAAAGTCTACACACCCCTGTTAAAATGTCAGGTTTCTGTGTTGTAAAAAAATTAGACAAAGATAAATCATTTCAGAATTTTTTCCACCTTTAATGTGACCTATAAACTGTACAACTCAATTGAAAAACAAACTGAAATCTTTTAGGTGGAGGGAAGAAAAAAATAAAAACAGGTCTGCACACCCTCTTATAACTGGGGATGTAGCTGTGTTCAGAATTAAGCAATCACATTCCAAATTGTGTTAAATAGGAGTCAGCATACACCTGCCATCATTTAAAGTGCCTCTGATTAACCCCAAATAAAGTTTAGCTGCTCTAATTGGTCTTTCATGAAATGTTCTTAGTCGCATCCCACAGCATAAGCCATGGTCCACAGAGGGCTTCCAAAGCATCAGAGGGATCTCATTGTTAAAAGGTATCAGTCAGGAGAAGGGTACAAAAGAATTTCCAAGGCATTAGATATACCATGCAACACAGTGAAGACAGTCATCATCAAGTGAAGAAAATATGGCACAACAGTGACATTACCAAGAACTGGAGCTCCCTCCAAAATTGATAAAAAGACGAGAAGAAAACTGGTCTGGGAGTCTACCAAAAGGCCTACAGCAACATTAAAGGAGCTGCAGAAATATCTGGCAAGTACTGGCTGTGTGGTACATGTGACAACAATCTCCCATATTCTTCATATGCCTGGGCTATGGGGTAGAGCGGCAAGATGAAAGCCTTTTCTTACGAAGAAAGACATCCAAGCCAGGCTACATTTTGCAAAAACACATCTGAAGTCTCCCAAAAGCATGCAGGAAAATGTGTTATGGTCTGATGAAACCAAGGTTGAACTTTTTGTCCATAATTCCAAAAGATATGTTTGGCGCAAAAACAACACTGCACATCACCAAAAGAACACCATACCCACAGTGAAGCATGGTGGTGGCAGCATCATGCTTTGGGCTGTTTTTCTTTAGCTGGAACTGGCGCCTTAGTTAAGATAGAGGGAATTATGAACAGTTCCAAATACCAGTCAATATTGGCACAAAATATTCAGGCTTCTGCTAGAAAGCTGAACATGAAGAGGAACTTTATCTTTCAGCATGACAACGACCCAAAGCATACATCCAAATCAACAAAGTATTGGCTTCACCAGAAGAAGATTAAGGTTTTGCAAAGGCCCAGCCAGAGCCCAGACCTGAATCCGATTGAAAATCTGTGGGGTGATCTGAAGAGGGCTGTGCACAGGAGATGCCCTCGCAATCTGACAGATTTGGAGTGTTTTTGCAAAGAAGAGTGGGCAAATCTTGCCAAGTCAAAATGTGCCATGCTGATAGACTCATACCCAAAAAGACTGAGTGCTGTAATAAAATCAAAAGGTGCTTCAACAAAGTATTAGTTTAAGGGTGTGCATACTTATGCAACCATATTATTTTATTTTTATATTTTTTCTTGCCTCTACCTAAAAGATTTCAGTTTGTTTTTCAATTGAGTTGTACAGTTTATAGGTCACATTAAAGGTGGAAAAAGTTCTAAAAATTATTTATCTTTGTCTCATTTTTTTACAGCACAGAAACCTGACATTTTAACAGGGGTGTGTAGACTTTTTATATCCACTGTAACAGTCTATCAACAAGGGAGTAGGAACTGGAGGGGCAAATTTCCCCCAAATTAAATTAATAGACACAAAAAATAGCAAAATTAAACTTAATCATGCGTTACCAGATTTGAGGGGTATGTCTTTACCATGAAAAGTTTGGATCCATCATTTATATTATTTTATATATATACACATACATACAAAGTTGGCATACATTCATATATTATAAATACAGATATATCTACAGTATATATGTGTGTGTGTGTATATATATATATATATATAATTTTAATTATATTGAGAGGGCCAGGGGCATTGAGAATTTAAACAAAGAATTTTAAAAAAAATACGTTTTTGAAGGGCACTGCAGCAACGGGGGCCTCCAGAACAGGGCAGCGGGTGGTAGATCTGTCCCTGCTTCCTGTCCTGGGGGTAGAGTTTGGGGCTCCTACACCCATGTCTATAAATACTCATCACACTAGACCGTTTCATGCTATTCACTAAGATAATGTATTCAAATGAGGTCCATGATGCACTCACTAAATCTCCACCCACATATAACACAACATTAAATAGCTTCCATACAGTGGTTATCAAACCTCTTCTCAGGACCCACCAGAGAGGCAGTGATTCAGGTGAATCAATCTGAGGCTCTACCACCTGTTGAATACAAGTTTTGCAGTACTTTTCCAAAACTATAGCGGTCCTGTAAATTGAAGAAAATTATATACTTTCAATGTTAGGACCAAAGACAAAATGTCTGCTGCTATTAAAGCAAATGCTGAATTTTCTTTATTTCAAACATTGTAAAAACATTTTGCCCAATATCAATTCAAGTTCTTCATATGGGCATACTATAAATATGATAATTTACTGGTTAAGCATAGTACTCAATCTTTTATACAGATTTATAGCCACAAACGGCAGTGAAAGACAAATATTTAGCCTCAACACAAGTCAACTCTTCAAAAGAAAATGAACACAATTGTAGGTTTTGCTGAATAGCTCCATGTGAATTTCTATTGACAGCTGCCTCTTCGCTCTTTTGTTTACACTTTCTATAAATGGGAAAGTCAGAGACAAACAGACTCTGTACAATAGGAAGCTTTTTATTTAATTTTCTCTTTGAACTAAATACTTCTGACGTCTCCACCCTGCTCCGTGACCAATGGGAACCCTCCAGCTACGTCACTGATAGAACGAGTTCCTGTGTCTCTTGGGCACGTCAAGCTTGTGATCTGGAAGCAACATGCCCTGGATGTACACTTTGTAACATGTTTAATCTGTGTTATAAGTAGATAATTACAGCAACTTCACATCAACACCCTGCAGACACCACACCAGGTGTTGGAACATCCAGAAATCGGAGTGTTATCTCTACACTAATGGCACCTCTCCAAATCTCCTCTCACGCATTGTTCACAAGCGCTATGTTATATCATTCTAGGCGTCCATTCCTTAATTTACCCAAGCTAATTATTCCCTCCAAATCTTACCAACATCTGTAATCTATCTTTGGGTTAACAGGTTCCATTTAAAGGATCATTGGATTTTAGGAAAAAAAACTCACATATTTGTAAAGTATATCACAAACTAACAACATTACCAGCTGTTTAAACCATAAACATAACACAATTTTAAGAGCAAATTTTATTTTCTGAAGACTCTGCATATAAGTCTTATCTGACTTGAACACTTGCAACCTTATTAAATTGCAATTTGGCCAATTGAATAGGGCTCTATATTAGCACACAGCATATTTTTTTTACAGAAGTTTTTAGTTAGTGAAGATCTTGCTTTTGGATAGAAGCTCACTAACTAAAAACTGCTGTAAAAAAATATTCTATGTGCTTATATAGAGCCCTATTCAATTGGCAGAAATGCAATTTAATAAGGCAAAGGGATGGAGGGGTCGAATGGATTTGAGGATTATTGTTATGTTGTTCAGTTGTGTCCAACTCTCTGTGGCCCTATGGATCACAGCACAACATGCACAATTGTTCTGTCTCTAGTAGTGCTTAGCCATAAGGTTTTCATGGCAGAAATACTGGAGTGGGATACCAGTTCTTTCTCCAGTGGAGTGACAGCTCTCCTTAGATCTGCCAATCTCGGGTGACCGTACATGGTATAGCTCACAGGCAGCTTAATTGAGAAAATAAACAGGAAAAAATTATAGAAAAAAATCTTGGCGCTATAAACTAATGGAGTTTCCTCTCCTCCACCTTTTATGTGGACTTTCTATGTGGCTGAATTAATGTTAAGGGACTGACATTCTTACAATCTGGTTAATATTAATCACAGAAGAATACCACATCCTATTCTTAATGGTTAATAGAAGACATATATTCCCTTCTCTTATTGGCTGTTGTATTGGGCAATCAGAGATAGCCAATTCTATGAGTATATTCTATTTTGACTGGCCATCGTTTAGTCAATTAGAATAGAGGGCAGTTGTTTCTCTGCTTGGTTAATATTAACCAATCAGATTGCAAGAATTTAAATTTAAAATCTAGTTGTTTAAATCCTAAAAATAAAAACATAAAATTAAATGAACCAATATAATACCCTCCTGTATGTTAATTTGAAGATATAAGGCCTGTTGATTTATGGCAATCATTTAACTTTACGGAAACAGGTGTATTTGAAAGAGAAAACAATTCTCCCTCCATCATGAGTTCATTACAATATGGTCACTGTCAGGTGATTTCATTGCTGTGATGATCACACAGCCGTTACCCCTACATGAATACATTTATTGGAAGGAATGGTAATACCTTCTTCAAAATTAAATACTCACTCCCCTCTATTTTTATTGTGGATGGTGGTGGTGGTGCCTTGGGGATCAGTTCTCACAACAAAAATAATCTTAGTTGAACTCATGGTAACTTAAAGGTGATCACTGTTACTATAGTACTCACTCGGCTATATGGGTATAAGACCCCCTATTTGAAACAGAAGATCCTTCTTTAAAAATAAGTGATTCAAGTTATTTTTTTTAATGGTTTAATGTCACGTAGGGTCTCTCTTTGTGAGGTACATCCCCCAAAATAATGTGAAAGCTATCATGTGGCCACTAATTCCATAGTGATCATTAGACAGCTAAAATGGCACAAGGCTACTTAAATAGGTGAATTACCTGCAGTTCAACAGATGCACAGCCAAACACCCCCATTGGCAGAAAAATGTGTGAAAAGTTTTTGCTTTTCTTAATGACTAATTTGCTAAGATATCAAAAGCTGATTTTCTCTATTAAACTTACAAACTTCAGATGACTCATTTGTAATGATTAAAATAGGCACCGTTTAGTAGACTGTAACATATATGTTTGAGTTCTGCCATTCCTCTCCGATAAAGATAATTCACCTGATAGTTTGGGCCTGATTTTGTTTTTCTTACTCACCTATAAAACTTAAATTCACCCAATATTCTTGACTTGCATTTGACCCCAATTAGCAAAACCTCAATACAATCCTAAAACCCCAATGCTTTACACTCTTACCACACTACTTGGCCTATTTAGATTCCACTGAAAGCTCCTTGTGTAGTGAGAGCCAGCACTTCTCACTGTACTCAGTGTCTGCTGATCATCATTAATATTTTACAATTTCTAGGAAATGAACTGATTGTTGTTGACATTATCCAGTAAGTCACCTTTAGAAATTAATAACTCTGAATTACTAATAAAGTTTCTTGTGTCTGGGATATTCTAATGGACGAGCACCATGTGTACCAGGGGCATGCTGGGCAATGAACAGTGTTTTGCATCTTTCTACGGGAAGTTATTGCATTATTTACTGATAATAAATGTGACTGTTCTGGCTATCCAACCAAAATGTACATTGTCGCTGCTGTTTTTCGCTAACAGGATTTTGTAGAAGCAAAAGGCTCATCTAGTCTGCCCATTCTTTTATGAATATAACTGGTTAATCCTCTGTTATGTATATCCCAGTAATTCTTGTAATATTTATTTATACATATTTGCTTATCCCAAAGGATATAATATGTTCAGGAATATCTGCAACCCTCCAACGTCAATTCATGACCTCTTTGTTCTTTCAGTGCACTTTTCTTTCTTAAAATTGCTTCACACTCAGATTATATTAAACATAGCAAAGAGGAAATATGTGCCATTAAATGGAATAGAGGCAACTTTAAATCTGTAAATAGATGTCAGCATGGTGTGAATATGTTGGGTAAACAATTCTAAGATGTAAGGCTTAACAGGGTAGTGGTGCCTACTAGTGTTTGAAATGAGTGATGTCGCGAACATCACATTTTCGGTTCTCAAACAGCGGACGCGAACTTCCATGAAATGTTCGCGAACGGGCGAACCCGGCAAACCGCCATAGACTTCAATGGGCAGGCGAATTTCAAAACCCACAGGGACTCTTTCTGGCCACAATAGTGATGGGAAAGTTGTTTCAAGGGGACTAACACATGGACTGTGGCATGTCGGAGTGGGATCCATGGCCAAACTCCCACGGAAAATTACATAGTTGATGCAGAGTCTGGTTTTAAGCCATAAAGGACATAAATCACCTAACATTCCTAAATTGTTTGGAATAACATGCTTTAAAACATCAAGTATGATGTTGTATCGATCAGGTAGTGTAAGGGTTACACCCGCTTCACAGTAACAGACCAATCTCCCCGTTTAATGCACCGCAAACAACCGCAAACAGTCCCTTTGCACAACCGCAAACTCCCCATTTGCACATGGTTGGATACCAAGCTAGCCATGTCCCGTTCCTTGTCCTCACTGATGTCATTGAAGGTCTCTTCCGTCACGCAGCCACCAAGGGTCCCTGAAAGGTGACAACAAGCCCCCTGGGGCGCATTCTGTGTTTGGTCTTCCACCTCCTCAAAGCCACCTTCCTCCTCTGACTCCTCCTCTTCAGACTCCTATCTCTGCGTTGCCTCTGTCTGCATTATTATAAGGTGTGTACTGTTAAGTAGTACTATTCCTATCGGTTTAATCCCTGTTACGTCCACTATTAGGGGACGTGTATATGGCATTGATTTTTGGAACAGGGAGATGGAAAAAGATGCTTGGTCGGACCTCCTACTTCAAATTTGGGGCACTGCGCGTGCAATCTAAGGTGCCACCAGATATGAGTGTCACTGTGCACTGGCAAAAGTTGGCAGAGTAGATGCAATAGGCTTCACACACACGCCTGTAGGCAGGCAATTGCTATTCAATCTATTACAGTAAAAAAAGTGTTGTTTTATGTCACTGTACACTACGGTGTACCAGGTATGAGTGTCACTGTGCACTGGCAAAAGTTGGCAGAGTAGATGCAATAGGCTTCACACACACGCCTGTAGGCAGGAAATTGCTATTCAATCTATTACAGTCAAATAAGTTTTATGTCACTGTACACTGCGGTTGCACCAGATATGAGTGTCACTGTGCACTGGCAAAAGTTGGCAGAGTAGATGTAATAGGCTTCACACACACGCCTGTAGGCAGGCAATTGCTATTCAATCTATTACAGTCAAAAAAGTGTTGTTTTATTTCACTGAGCACAATATAAGCTGTGAGCCTGACACAGGCAGGCAACTGAAATTAGATTAATTGTAGTGGAAGCTAAATACACAGCCTGGCTATCTATTTCCCTATTAAATCTCCAGCAGCTACACTATCTGTCCTCTCACAACGAATGCAGCTTCAGAATGATTCTAAAATGGAGGCTGTCCTTCAGATGGATGGCCCTGAAAGGGAGTGTATGCTGCTGATTGGCTGGAATGTGTCTGCTGACTGTGAGGTGCAGGGTCAAAGTTTCCTCAATGATAAAGAATAGGGGGCGAACCCAAAAGCGCATGTGTTCGCTGTCCGATGCGAACGCGAACATGCCAAAATCACCGCAAATAGTCTGCAGGCGAACTGTTCGCGACATCTCTATTTGAAATATGTATCTGAGATGAACAGTTGGATTAGTTGGAGTGTAAGAAAGGGATAAACACTAACAGCCTTATTAAATTGTGATTCAGTAAATTTAAAAGGGCTCTATGTAAGCACACAGCATATTTTTTTACAGAAGTTTTTAGTTAGTGAAGACCTTGCTTTTGGATAGAAGTTCACTAACTAAAAACTTCTGTAAAAAAAAAAATGCTGTGTGCTTAAATAGAGCCCTTTTAAATTTACTGAATCACAATTTAATAAGGCTGTAAGGTTACAGAAGTCTCACATTTTGAGATCATCCTTTCTAGTCAAGAAGATATGAGATAGCTAAGGAAGACGAAGAGATGATAACCAAAGCAAATTTGCGAGCATGTATAGGGAAGGAAGTGTATCGTTAATCTCCTGGGGTCAGGAGAAATGAAAGCACCAAAATGGAGGGTATGGAAGTTCTGAGGTTTGCCAAGAAAAGCCTTGAACAAAAGCATTGCAGTTGAGAGATGATGTAGTATGTAGTTTTATGTTACTAGAAACAGGTTACACAATAAGTATTTTGTGTAAAAACATTATTAAAAAAAAAGAGGCCACGAAGGCTTGAAATCTAATGTTAGTCATAATTAGACAGGTATTGCTGTATAGTGTTAATGGGTCAAAAGTCAATATAGTGTTAAAGTCAATATTTAGGGGCATAATGGATTTCAGGGGATTTTGATTGGTAATGTGGAAATCTGTTTAGTGGAAGGGGTATGAGCTCTTTAGGCAGTTAAATGTTCATCTGAGATTGTTACTCATATGGATCAGACCTTGTAACACTGAATTTGTAGTAAGAAGACTTGCTAATCTCTTCACTTAGGATCTTCAAGAGATTCCTCAGTTGTGGTCAATAACAATGCAGTGCTATGAACAATGCAATGCATAAAGTGCACTTTTGTATGTGTTAGTGTCAAGGAACGAGGCACCCTGCCTAGAATTGTTGGAGTCTGAGAAAGTGGATGAGCAAAACTGAGAATCAGTCCCTCTAGTTGAGCATTTGGAGGCCAAACAATTTGTGCAGATATTGGACTGAAATGTGTGAGATAGAGAAACGTCCCTCCATGTGATTCTGGAATTTTTTTGTAATCTAATATGAAATAGTATAGAGGTAACTACAACCCTCACAACCCTATGCAGAATGCTAATGACAAGCAGTCAAAAGTTAAGGACTGACTTTGTGACTCCTAAGGCTTTGTGAAAAATCCTAGTTCTCTCAATCATTACTTTCTCATTTGTTTCCCATATCTTTTCCATATTTCTCTCTCAACTTTTCTGCCTCTTTCTTTATAATTCTTTCTCAACCTTCTCTTACTAATTATTTATTTTCAGGTGTGTTGCCTTCTGCTGGGTAAAGTCTACAACAGCCTACAATGGGAATAGAAGCCGCATCACTGATTAGATTAGCTTTTAAAAAAATCCACCCTCTATCAGGTATCCCGAACTGGGCAGGATCTGTCCAGGGGGCTTTTCTGATAACAATCATCATCTTCCCCTTCTCTCCATTGTTGGACAACTGTCTTGGAAGTGAATAGTAGCTCTACTACTTCCTGCAACAATAAACTTCAAATCTGAAATGTTTTAATTCAATTACTGGTTATCAGTTCATAAATAAACAAATTAAAATCTAATCTATGACCATTACAGTGGCCCTTTAATTTGCACTCACAGAGAATGTGTTGCTCAGAAACGTGTGCCCCAAAATAGTTCTGCAGCAAGCTCTATGGTATAAGAAATCGTCCAACTTTAAGACTCAGATAGAGTTCAGAATAGGCAAACAATGTTGGGCTAGTTGGCTCAAAATGAACTCAAAATTGAAGTTGCTCCCTTTTCCATCTCCATTAACACCACTGGAAGTAATTTATGATATTCACCCCGAAATAGATAAGGTAGAGTGGGGGAAATGGGGTATTGACAAAATTAAGGATTTAATCAGAAATGAGGGCTTTATTAAATTTGAGGAACTGAGGAGAGTGAAAGAGGTCCCAATATCAATGTGGCTGCAATTTCTGACCCTTAAGAAGATATTAACAAAAGAAGGTTTTGATGTAAGATCAGTCAGGGATTTGACACCTCTCGAAAAATTCCTGTCCTTAAGAACAAGTAATAAGAGTTCAGTGTCGAAATGCTTAAAAATTTTAGACGAGTACAGAAGTTCTGGAAAATCTGTAGCCATGGAAAGCTGGGAAACTGATTTTAGAATTAAGAAAAACTTGGAGGATTGGGGAAAAGCATATCAGCTAACAAAAGATAACTTGATTTGTACAACTTACAGAGAAATCCACTTTAAAATTACACAAAAATGGTACATAGTTCCAGAGCTTCTGTCTAAAATAGATCCAAGCAAATATAGTGAGCTGTGTTGGAGAGGGTGCTCGGAAATAGGCACCCAAAGCCACATGTGGTGGAAATGTGTTAAGATCAAAGGGCTTTGGGAAAGGTGTGTCACCAAGTTGGTGGGTATGGGATGTAAGGAAGTTACCTTAAACCCAGAAGCTTTTCTATTACATATCTTTCCAAGGGAATGGTCTAGTGAAACAATTGGGATAGTAGTGCAGGTTCTCATGGCAATTAAATGGTGGATTGTATGGAGATGGAGAAGTGGGGAATTGCCTAAATGGAATGAGATTTGTAGTACTATGGAAAGGAATAAACAGTATGAAATGGAATATTTAAGTTTTGATTCCAAGTTAAGATTATCAGTGGTTAAGAAATGGGCAAGATGGGACGAAGAACTGTTTGCCGGGCCTTTCTGTTAATAGATATTTTTTGTTGTTGTTGTTGTATTTGTTGCCTTTAGCGAAGTTACTTTAATTATATAATAGGTTTCGGGTATTGCCTCCTTCTGTAAATAATGAGAATATTGCCAAGGGGTGGGTGGGGGGTTTGTAGGCGGGTGATTGTGTATGATTTAGATGTAAGTATTGTTTTACTGTATGTATTTTATTTTGGTTGTCTGTTTCTAAAAACAATAAAAAAATTAAAATATAAAAAAAAAAGAAACGTGTGCTCAAGGACTTGCTGGTGATGAATGCAGACAGGAGAAATCAGTGGTGTGGGCACAATCCTACCACGGCTTGGAATTTTCTGTCTAGGGGCTCCAAAGAAGTTAATTATTTTTGCACCAGGGCCCTCCATGCACTAGCTCCACCGCTGATATATACTGATATATGTATATATATATTACACTCAGTCAGACTACATTTTTTCAAACAATTTCTGCTTTGATTGTGCAGTGACACTTTAAGTCTCATAAATACTCAGTTTTTGTGTGATGAAAGTGATCATGATTTTTGTGTTTGTGTAACATGCACTTGCTGCCCTCCCATAGAAAAATATAAATAATGTGGCCCGCCATCAAATGCATTTACTAGTCAAGTAACAGCTCACTGTGTGTTAGAGTAGCTGTGCTGTAAAAATGTATGTTATGGGGAAATTTTTGTGATTTGCTCACACAGCAAGAGAGCGATATACACTCACAGAAAAGGAAAAATGGGTACTTGGAGGGGCTCCTCCACTTTACTGCCCAGGGGCTCCAAAAAGGTAGATCTGGGCCTGGGTACAATTGTTCTATACAGGACCTCAGCTCTAAACATGGTTCAATTTTTATATCTTTGCTATTGTTTAAGCAATGAATATGACATCCGTGTGATTCTTTTCCCCTATTATATTTAGTACATTTAATTCAAAGTATATGAAATGTATTTTTATATCTTACATTGCTAGACTGGCTTTGTTGAGCTTTCTTTAATCAATAAGATCTTACTTTCATTATTCATTTGTCTTGGACATGTCAATAGACCATTGGTTTTGTCTCCATTTTATCATTACTGCAACATCAGCCAAAACATGGCATATTCAGCACAATTCCGCCAATTCAATTAGTGCCACAAGTCAAAGGTATATTCTATTTTTATGAAATTATTAGTCAATATCAAAATACTTACTTCATTGTATAGTAGTGTACTGTGATAAGTGAAAATGACTTGAATTAACTCAATATTATTTATTAGCCAATGCAAATTCAAATTTCTTATTGAGAGTGACAAAATCTACACTACTGTATATTATAGGGTTGATGGCTTTTTGGTAGAAGAGATAGAGAAGGATAATTATGGTAAAATAAGAATTGAGAGATTGGGGGTTTTGAAATAAATCTTAGAAATAATGACAAATTAAATTGTATTCATTGATATTCTGGGTTTTAAAAGATAAATGATTAGTTCATAAGCATAGCTTACGTGTTTAAACAGTATTATCATTTCTTAATTAATGAAGAAGCCGGATTCAATCTTTTGGACTATGCCAAATAGATTATTTGGATCCTGTGATGCTATCTGTAGTTTTTGTCTGTCTCTTTGCAATGGTTTGGCCATTAATATTGTGCTGGATACTGAATGCACACTTTTAAGCACCACTAAAGTGTCATATTTAAGGTATGCACTTGTGAAATAGTGCATAAGGAGTTTTGGGATTGAGCAGCTCTGTAGCTCTGAAGGTTACCTATTCACATTTTGCACTGTGTTGGTGTGCTGCCAGCTCACACCTGTAAACAGTGCAGCAGTTTATGACACTCTATGGGGACAAGAGATACTGAAAATGTATTATCCATAGAGGCAAGTAAATGAACAATAAAAATAAGACATTTTTTACTATCATTTGTAAATTACATTCAGATTGAACAGATTGTTGCTTACAATGTCCTTTTAAGTACAATATGGTTATATATCAGCCTGCATGTACTTCTGAGGTGCTCCTGTGTGTGTTTGTGTTGTTCAGTCTTGTACAACTCTCTGCGACCTCATGGACAGTAACATACCATGCTGATCCACTTGGTATTCATGACAGAGATACTGGAGTGTGTTGCCAGTTGCTTCTCCAGTGGGCTTAGGTGGTCTCCCAGGCCCAACCCTGCTCGGCTTCAGCATTGTGCCACCTCTTGGTTCCCTGACTGGAATCAAACTCAGGTCGCAGCAGCGAAAGCATAAAGTCCTAACCACTGGACCACCAGGGAACCCTGAGATCCTCATACTAGCGGCTTAATTAAACATTGTAAAAGTGTATCTCATATTGGGGTAGTCTACATGACCACGTCTCTGTGTTCTATATTATGTTGGAGAAACTGTGATAGGATGGACAGAAAACTCATTTACAAGGGAAGCTTACCAAGAACAGGTAGCCACATGCTAATAATGACCATTACTCTGCCCTGCATTTTCTTCAGTTGTTAATATTGTATTGTTCCCTGTCCTCTTCTCCTGTAGAGCGCTACGGAATATGTTGGGGCGTTATGAATAAAAGTTAATAATAAAATAAAAATTGATCACTTTTATTTACTCATTTTACTTTAACATGGAATAGAAAAACAATACATTTAAGTACAACAAAGGAATGGATTTCATATCATATGCCAAAACTAGTTTATAGTTCATAGGCAAACAGCCTGATATCCATCAGCCATGGTTCAGTTAGACTAAGGAATAACTAAAAAATTGAAAATGATTTTCAGGATCTAAGTACAACTAAAGTAATCTTCGTCTATGGCACCTTTGACTTTGGAGAAACACCATTGGAAATGATTCCCTCTGCCCACTCCTGCAATAAGAAGACACACACAGTAGTAGTTGTTATCCACCACCAGTTGGCCACTAAGATGGTATTTCTGGAAGCATAATTCTTTGGTACATCTTTGGCATCTGGGACCTCATCTGCTACTTTTCCGTTTGGACTCAAGAATGGACTGATATCGACTGGACAGTGTGGATACAAATGTGTTGATATACCTCATACCCTGTGAGGGTTCCAGATATGAGTGCATTTTATCTTATGCATATATTTGTTTATTGAATAAACCTCTTTTATTGCACTGTAGGTGTGCGCTTCTTTTCCCCCTCCTTTTCTGTTTTTACAACTAAGATAATACCTGCCTTTTTTAGAAATAATGGTGATATTTATCTGCCATGACAACACATTTGCATAATTTATGGTGCACAGTGGACCTTACTTTTTTGAGCACTTTGGAACCCTGTTCTTGGATTAGGAGCTTCAAATGTGTACACACTAAGCATACAAATGAAAGCTGGATAAAATAAATAAGCCCCATTAGGGTAAGATCTACCCATGACCAATAATACCATAAAGGTATATGGAAGGTCTCTGGATTTCACTAGGAATATAATATGCCCTTATATCTATTTACTTTTATGTACTTTACATTAGAATTAAGTAAAATAAGTTCTATTTTTTTTTGCCTAAAACCATCCAAATTGTTCCTGCTTGGGTCAACCCTCTGCAGCTCATGAAGACACAGTCTCTGAAGTACAGTGTTTCAAATTAGTCAATCAGTGGCCATCTCTTAGCAGCATGTTGCAGAATTTCGTTGACAGATGGTCCCTGATTGGCTAGTACGAGACACTACGGTCAGTACTACAAAGTCTGTGTCTTCATGAACTACTGAAGGCAGACCCAAGCAGGTAGTATTTGGATCATTTTAGGCAGACAAAAAACAGAGCTTTAATAATATAAAGTACATAAAAGTAAAAAGGGAAATAGGTATATTATATTCTTAGTGATATCCAGAAACCTTCCATATACCTTTAAATATATTTATTACTATACTTTTTTTCCTAGAAATTAATTAAAAAAAAATCTGTGAAAAAATATAATTCCATGCAGATTTAAAAGGTTTTATTCAGACTGTGTGGCTGTTCTTCCTCCAATAGTCTTTTTGACAGCTTTAACATAGATCGAGATGGAAACTGAACTTTAGGCGGGGGTCAGATTGTATACATCACATGTATAAACCCTTCTTATATGAGGTGAATACAGTCTTCCAGGAAAAGTTAGCTCTATCTGAAAAAACAATAAATAGGAAAAAAAAACTATATATTTTTCCCTTTGAGATGACTGGCTAAGTCTCACTTGTTTTTTTTTTCTGTTTGCCTTCCTCTGGATTAATTAATAATTAAAAAAATAAATAAATAAATAATTGATTAATAATTAATTAACAACTAATTAATTAATATTTAATCCGCATATTGCAGATCAGAGGAGATCTTACAAGGTTGAACTTGATATGTAACTATGTAACTATGTAACTATACAGTATATATATATATATATATATATATATATTTATATTTATTTATATATATATATATATATATATATATATATATATATATATATATATAAATAAAGAGTGAGGTAGCCGTGAGTGTCTAGTGATCCAGATGAATAATCAGAGTATTGCAATACATAGTTATACCTTTTTTATTGGACAAACATATTCATAAAAATTATGACAAGCTTTTGAGAGTTACCTCTCTTTGTCAAGTCTGGAGCATCACTAACAGTAGAAACTACTATATATAGTTCTGTGGTGGTCCATATGTTAGGATTCAGTGCTTTCACTGTTGTGTCCTGGGTTTGGTTCCAGTCAGAGAACAAAGAGGTCACACCACCCTGAAGCTAAGCAGGGTGTGGTCTGGTCAGTACTTGGATAGGAGAACACCTTGGAATACCAGGAGCTGAATGCTGTAACCCACTAGAGAAGGAACTGGTAACAGTATCTCTGGCATTCAAACTAAGTGGATCAGCATGATCATGGACATAAACATGTTACTGGTGTGTTGTGAACCATGAGGTCACAGAGAGTCAGACATGACTGAACAACACAACTATATATATATATATATATATATATATATATATCACATATCATAATTGTCAAACCATGAGACGTCGTCACGCTTTGCGCGGTGCGTACGACTTAGGCGATGAGTGCCAAAGGTGTTCATCACCTGCAAGCCTCGCATAGCGAGGCGAGCCGTTAAGGCACTACAACTCCCATTGCTTGGCCGATGAGCGCCGAATGCGCTCAATGCCTGTGAGCCTCACGAAGCGAGGTGAGCAGTGGAGGCAATGAAACGCAGGGCTACACTTAGGAAAGGATCGCCTTACAGACTTATTAAATTGCCATTCGCCCAATTTAATAGGGCTCTATAAAGGCACATAGCCTCTTTTTTTAAAATAAGTTTTTAGTTAGTGAAGACCTTGCATTTGCATAGAAGTTCGCTAACTAAACACTTCTGTAAAAAAAATATGCTATGTGCTTATATAGAGCCCTATTCAATTGCCCGATTCGCAATTTAATAAGGTTGTTAGGCTTCAAGCAGTTGACTAACGCGCGACTAAGAAAAAAAAACATTACGAGACGCAGGACTTAGAAAAAATTAAATATGAGACGTGGGACCAAAAAAAAATAAAATACGAGGTTGGAAAAATACAAAGTTAACGGCCGAACTGCGAAAAACAAAAAACACGGACGTCTGGGAGTGAGGTGGGACGCAAAAAAATTTAAACAGGGCCACATGGATGTATATATTAATTACAAATAGGTAAATTATATTAATCTATTAAGTTACTAATTAATTGATTATTATTTACAAAAGTATAGACATATGTATCTGTCTTTGTGATGAGTGCAGAGGCTGCTCAGAGGAGTAAAAGTACACCAGAGGCGAGGCTCGCAATGAACGCCGAAGGTCCTCACAGTACAAAAACCTTCACATTGTGTGGCAAACCGCATTGCCATGGCTTCAAATTTTATTGCTCTGTCATTTTTGACGGGCAAGTCGCTAGTATATATATAGTTTTCTAACTATAGCAGGTAGAGCTAACTCTCCTGGGAAACACAGAGAGAAAAGAGAGTTATTGTGATGAGCCACTGTAAGAATACATACTGCAATGTGATGTTTGGTGTCTTGGACAATTTCAGCCTCTTCCCTTCAACATATCAGCTAAACCCTGCAGTGATCAAGCAATAGGATTTCATTTGTTTATTTAATAACCAACATCACACTAAAACAGTATTAACAAAAACTATGTCATTTAAGAAAATTACATTTGAACCTTTGTGTTTCAGATGTTAGCAGATATGCTTCTCTTCACTCCCTATCAGGTAGGAGAGGATATAACAAGGAGGCTACCCTGATTGGGGTATTTATCTCCTTTCCCTCAGTGGCCTTTGAAGGCATATTTAGACTGGTCAGAAAAAAAGTAGGGCAGCATCCTGGGCAGATCTTATCTTACCACTAAGTGTCTAATAGGGGGTGGAAAGAAGCAACTCTCCTAGCTCCTGAAGTATTGAAGTTCAAATGCAAGTTTTGAAAGCTATCTTATTTTTTTATTTTTTTTTATTTTTATTTTTTTGCTGGTCTTAAGAGAGAAAAGGACAGGGGATTCCTTGTGGTGATCTCATGATGCAAACTGGACCATGCAACGAATCTTATCACTGTCTTTAAATGTACCCTCATGATGTATTAAAGGTTTATATAAGTTTCCTTGGTTTCAAATATTTGGTAACAAACAGGCAGTGATTTTCAGAATAATATGGGGTATATAGAAAAGTTAAGTGTACTTACAAAGTTATAGGTAGGAAAGTAAATTCCAGCTTTGCACCCACAGAAAGCTTACATTTCCAAGTACACACAGGAAATGCAGCTAGGTATGGAGTTTTGCCTTTGAGAAAGTACTTGCTGCAGGATGGAATCACATGGTTGGGTGGGGTCTGAGCTCACAGCTGAATAAGAGCACACAAAAAATATATAGAGAGGGACTACATATCCCAGGCTGCTTTGCAACACAGGAACCTCAGAGTGTAATACAAATGTATCAGATAACCTCAGCTTATTGGACAAAAGGAATTATGAATGTTATGCTAATCTTAGCAGGGGTGTCAACTAACATAAGCTGCAGCTTGCAAACTGAAAAGATTTAGCAAACATCAAGGTGAAGTTTGTAAATGTTTATTTTTTATTTTTCCATGCAATTTTTTTTTTTTTGCAAACACAACTGATTCTCCTCTATCTGATGCATTATTAATCCAGGAAACCTAGATATGCCTTTAATGTTTTTCTTTTTCATATGGATTCTGAGATAATAAGATTAGTTTGGTACAAGGATCTGTTAAACTGACTGACAGCCAGAATTTAGTAAATTCAAAACTGTTTTTTATTACTCAATGTCTTTTTTAGTAACTTCCAGGATGAAAAATTAGTAATACTTTACTATCCATAGTTAGGATATTTTCTGTGGCCCTTTAACTGCTGTATATCTTAATATCACTGAATGTGTGTCATGCAATTGTTTGTGTACTAGGACCTGACAACATGGTTAGTCCAATTCTAGTTTACACAAGGCATTGGAAATCATTTTCATTTGAAATATTTGTTTCAAATAGCTATTTTGTTATTTTGTCACTAGATGTCACTGTTGTGCAACAAATATCCTGTACTGGTCTTTACAATAAATTGGCCTCTTGTTTTATTATGCATTAGTTATTAGGAGAATAGCATAATGATCCTTCTTGATAGGTGGGTATAATGGCTGAAAGCAGAGAATCTCTCACAGGCGCCTCTCTTTAATATCTTCTCTAATTAGGTCTGAACTTGAAGTACAGTAGGAACTACCAGAAACAAGCAATAAAATCTGAGGCTCTAATACCACAAGAACATAGAAGGAAAATTTTCATTATTTTCCGTATTTGATGTTTTTTGCAGACACCAAAATAAGCAGTTAAAGGCAAAACATTCAGCCGAATGTTGAAACTTGAAAGCAATGACCATTTATATATTTTAAATGTATCCAAAATGAAAACATAATTATAAATTGAGATAGTAGACTCTCTGCTTTAAATAAAAATATAAATGTACAGGGCTCAACAAATACCAGGAGCCAGGTTGTCATGCCACAAAATGCTTACAGGCACAGGGATTTCATCCACTGTACATTACCTGGAAGCAGACAGGCATGAGTGACTCAGCCAGGGCAGTGTTGGCGTTCCCCGGATTCAGCAACGCACCCTCCAGCCAAACGTACCTGTGTGTGAGTGAGGAGTGAAAGCTGCTGCTGCTAGGACAGCCCTCACTGACAAATATACTTAGCAGAGCATCCTATGTGCAGCTAATCTAGGCCTCTTTTATATGTAACTCTCAAGCAACCACAAACTAAATTTATGCGGCATCTACCAATCCCTGTGGGTGCCGGATAACTGAGAGTCTACTGTATTACATTTTAGTACAACTAGTGGGAAGATCATACATTGCTCTTTCTCCACACACTGTTCATTTCTTACACATTGCTTACTCTGAAAGCCATATTAAATTCCAAGCCCGTAAGTGCAACATGAGCCCATGAGCAACGTCTGCAGGCTTGAAATTTGGTCGAGTTACAGAGCTATTAAATTTGGGCAGGACGCGAGTTACGGGCTTGAGACGTAAACCCGTAAACAATTTGTCGAAGGTTGGATGTTTGGCTGTGAACGTGATCAATTAGTCAAACCCGTAGTTACGGGTTTAGATGGAGCTAATGGCAACAGAGATCGTCAGAATTACGTCACTGAAAAATGGAGGTGAGATTTCAATCTCTTACGGGTTTCAATTACGAGTTTCGATCGGACCCGCATTCCAGATATAATGCAATACTAATACATCTGTAAATATGATATTCAGGACCATGCAAGTTCAATTATATGTATTAACACATTGATTGCCGGGAACGATATAACACGGAAATGAAACTGAAAATAAAGTATTTTATATTGCAGATTTGCAAACTTGAGAATGTTGTGCTATTAATTCTAATATTTAACATCACTTTCCCTTTTATTATAAGTACAGTAGTGTGTGTATATGTGTATTTACAGTGCTACGGATAGGACTTTTACCAACTAGCGGGTCATCTCTAGTACCCGTTGGCTTGAACGCCAGGGAATTTGTTGGGATTTAATAGCAAGATTGGAATTGTAGCGGTTAAGGCTTGACAGAACTAAGATTTGAGGGCGCAAAGTTCGACGTTCCTCTCCCAGTAGGCTTTTTTTCGCTCATAACCTGCAAATCGTCAGCGGCTTGCTTTATGGGGCCAATTTAATAGCCGCAAGTCTTGCGGGTTATGTTACGGGCTACGTTGAGGGAATTCAATAGGGCTGTGAGTTCACTAAAGGCTCACTCTTTACATAGTGCCCACTCCTTAATTATTGACTCCTTACACACTGACCACTCCTTATAAGCTGTTTGAGCCTAACACACTACTCAGTCCTGACAAGTGGCTCACTTCTTACACAGCACAGACTGCTCATTATTTACACACAGCTCACTACTTACATTCACTCTTCTGCCAATGCCTTATGTGGTCAATGAAATGTACACACTTCTCACTGCCTTAAACTGTTCAAAATACTACTCACTGCTCTTTTATTCTCCCCAACATCAGCATTTTCCCAACCAAAATTCTCTTTGGAAAAAAAAAGTATTCAGTTCAGAACATTTACAAAATTCCAGCCTTGACCCTGCTTTGTGCTCCTTTGTACTGTACTGTTGAGTTATAAGGGAATCACCTATTATAATTGTTTAACTGCGAGTTGTCGTCACGCTTGCGAGCCTTGCGAAGCAAGGCGAGCCGTTGAGGCATGGAAGCCTTCCGAGCTCGCACTTAGGCCCGCAGTTGGGTGAGGACAACTGTCAGTTTGACAACTTACTTCCTCCTTCCCCTCATCCTCCCTCCTGCCCCTCATTCTCCTTTTCTCCTTCCTTCTTCTCATCCTCCCTCCTCCCCCCTCATCTTCCCTCCTCCCGTTCCCCCTCTCCACCAACCTCCAGTGTCGGATGACCGCCTGCTGTTCCCTCCCCAGCAGGCCTCTTCTTGCTGTGTCTGGCATATTCTCTCCCTCAGTGCGCTACCTCCTCCCACCACTAGGGGGCGCTGTCACAGAGCAGGAACATACCAGGGACTGAGCAGCACAATGGCGACATATACAAGAGTGCACACACACGAGAGTGACAACAGGGAAAGAGGGGAGAGTGACAGCAGGGGAAGAGGGGGAAAGAAAGAGGGACACAGCAGGGAAGAGTTGTGAGAGAGTGGCAGCAGGGGAAGGGGGGAAGAAAGAGAGAGCCAGCAGGAGAACAGGGAGGAGAGAGTGAAAGCAGGGGAAGAGGGGGGAGAGAGAGACAGCAGGGAAAGAAGGGGGAGAGAGTAACAGCAGGGTAAGGGGGGAGAGAGAGACAGCAGAGGGAAGAAAGAGAGCCAGCAGGAGAAGAGGGAGGAGAGAGTGAAAGCAGGGGAAGAGGGGGGAAAGAGAGACAGCAGGGAAAGAAGGGAGAGAGAGTAACAGCAGGGGGAGAGAGAGACAGCAGAGGGAAGAAAGAGAGAGCCAGCAGGAGAAGAGGGAGGAGAGAGTGAAAGCAGGGGAAGAGGGGGGAGAGAGAGACAGCAGGGAAAGAAGGGGGAGAGAGTAACAGCAGGGGAAGGGGGGGAGAGAGAGACAGCAGAGGGAAGAAAGAGAGAGCCAGCAGGAGAAGAGGGAGGAGAGAGTGAAAGCAGGGGAAGAGGGGGGGAGAGAGAGACAGCAGGGACAGAAGGGGGAGAGAGTAACAGCAGGGAAAAGGGGGGAGAAAGAGAGAGACAGCAGAGGGAAGAAAGAGAGAGCCAGCAGGAGAAGAGGGAGGAGAGAGTGAAAGCAGGGGAAGAGGGGGGAGAGAGAGACAGCAGGGAAAGAAGGGGGAGAGAGTGACAGCAGGGGAAGTGGGGAGAAAGAGAGACAGCAGAGGGAAGCAACAGAGAGACAGGGGGAGGGAGAGAGAGAGCAGGGAAAGAGGGGGGAGAGTGAGAACAGGGGAAGAGGGGGGAGAGGGTGACAGCAGGGAAAGAGGGGGGGGGGGGGGAGAGTGGCAGCAGGGGAAGGGGGGAAGAGAGAGAGAGCCAGCAGGGGAAGGGGGGAAGAGAGAGAGAGCCAGCAGGAGAACAGGGAGGAGAGAGTGAAAGCAGGGGAAGAGGGGGGAGAGAGAGACAGCAGGGAAAGAAGGGGGAGAGAGTAACAGCAGGGGAAGGGGGGGGAGAAAGAGAGACAGCAGAGGGAAGAAAGAGAGAGCCAGCAGGAGAAGAGGGAGGAGAGAGTGAAAGCAGGGGAAGAGGGGGGAGAGAGAGACAGCAGGGAAAGAAGGGGGAGAGAGTGACAGCAGGGGAAGGGGGGAGAAAGAGAGACAGCAGAGGGAAGCAACAGAGAGACAGGGGGGAGAGAGACAGAGCATGGAAAGAGGGGGGGGGGGAGTGAGAACAGGGGAAGAGGGGGGAGAGGGTGACAGCAGGGAAAGAGGGGGGAGAGAGTGACAGCAGGGAAAGAGGGGGGGGGGAGAGTGAGAGTAGGGGAAGAGTGGGGAGAGAGTGAGAGCACGGGAAGGGGGGGAGAGTGAGAGCAGGGAAACAGTGGGGAGAGAGTGACAGTAGGGGAAGAGGGGCAGAGAGTGACAGCAAGGGAAGAGGGGAGAGAGTGACAGCAGGGGAAGGGGGGGGAGAAAGAGAGAGACAGCAGAGGCAAGCAAGTGAGAGACAGCAGGGAACGAGGGGGGAGAGAGTGAGAGCCGGGGAAAAGGGGGGAGAGAGTGACAGCAGGGAACGAGGGGGGAGAGAGTGAGAGCCGGGGAAAAGGGGCGAGAGAGACACAGCAGGGGAAGAGGGGAGAGAGAGTGACAGCAGGGGAAGAGGGGGGAGAGAGACACAGCAGGGGAAGAGGGGGAGAGAGTGACAGCAGGGGAATAAAGAGAGAGACAGCAGAGGGAAGCAAGAGAGAGACAGCAGGGGGAGAGGGGGGAGAGAGAGACAGCAGGGCGATGGTGCTTATCTTGCCGTCATTTTTGACGGGCAAGTAGCTAGTATATTATAATATAGCATTGTGACTGTGATGCAAAGGTCTGCATATATGGAATAAGGCAGTACAAATGGATGCATTGTAAAAGATATCCCAGCCCCTACAATGCTTAGTAAACTGACCCCTAGACAGCTGCCATTGTAATTAAATCCAGAGATCACCCAACTTTGTGTACTGCAGTTCATTCTGGTTAAAATACCATTATATTTAAGTAAAAAACTCACATATTTGTAACATACTATCATTAGCATCTGTACAATAAATAAATATTTTTCAGGGAACCACTTCATTTTAAAAGATACTGTTTTATTTAGAAATAATCTTGTCTCACTGGAGCTCTTCCTGATAGATTGGAGAGAAGAGGGTGTGTTTATATCATGTATCATTGGAGGGACTAAGGGAGCAGGAATGAGGGTGAGAAATGTGTGCAATTATTGGAGCTTTTGAATTTGACACTTACCCCCATTGATCTGTTAAAACAACCACTATAAGATGACAAAAAAACTAACCATGCTCATTAAAGCTAAATTTAAATCAGCAAAAATCTATTTTGATACTTCTGATGCTCCTAGATAACATACATGGTGATTTGGTGAAGATTGTGTATGTGAGAGGGACATTTATATTTCAGCAAGAGCAGGGCTTTCGTTTATAGTTGAAAGCTTTCTGCTTGTGTGCATATATGGAATCAAAAGAACTATTAATAGGAGAAATTGTGTGTGCTGTATTGAGGGGCACATATAAAAATGCAGTAAGGAAACCCCACATTAATGACTCACACAACTTTGAAGCTCTAACAACGTTGTACTTAAAAGTAAAATCTTCTAGACCTGATCATGGAGCATATATGTCATGAGCACCTTTTGTAACAGGCTGTAATGACTCACAAACTGAATAGTCTGTGAGGGTGATCTAGGAAAGATGGGTTTGCTCCTATGTATCATAACTCCGCCCCTTAGTCACTGACAGCCAATCTGCATTGAGAGAGACTTTTAGGATCACACCAAAGTGCCAGTTTTAAGACTCTATTGTGCTATCCTGCTGCAAGTCTTTGATTTCTTGTTTCACTGCTGCAGCTGCTGTATCCTACATTGCTGCTAACTACTGTTCCTCTCTGGCAGGAGATCTTCCTGCACCAACTACTCTGCTCAAGTTTCAGCATTCACATCTACCTGTGTGCTAGTTCCTGCCTTCAATTCCAAGTCTGCTCCTGATAACCTATTGTCCTTGTGCTCCTGCAATAGCCATCTGCTGCATTGCCAGTCTGCTCAAGAGGACTTCTGCTATTGCTGCAATAGCCGTCTGCTGCATTGCTAGTCTGCTCAAGAGGACTTCTGCTATTGCTGCAATAGCCATCTGCTGCATTGCCAGTCTGCTTCTAAGCATCCTTGTCTCTTAGCAGACTGCTTGTCTGTGTTTCTACTGTGCACTTCTGCACTGAACCCTGTATGAACACTGATTCCTGCAGCTGCTGAATCCTCACACTGCTGGCTTCACTCCGGGGTTGGCAAGTTCTGCCTTCTTTAACGGCTCAGCTTCTGAGTACCTTTGTTCCCTTTTCTACAGTACAATTAACAAGATTGGCTGGAATGTATCCAGATCAAAAAGGGTACGAATAAAGATACAGGCAAAATGCTTTCATATATCTGTACCCAGAATGGAATTGAGAAGTGTTAACAACTTAATTAAAAAATAAGAAAACAGAAAGTCCTAGATCCAATCTTATCCTAATGCCACTTGATTATAATAATCCTTGATTAGATCAATCAAAAAATATATTTAAAACCAAAATAAACTTTATTGTTACAAATTTAAAAAAAAACACCCAAAAAATATTCTTGTATAAAACTCTAAAATACATGAATTCCCTCGAATGAATAGAAAGTAAACGTATCTAAATCTAATCTAAAATAATAGGAAAATATGACATCTGTATATCTGGCCAATTGAATTACAAATTACAATATGTAGCAATTATAGCAGGGACTACATATGAAATGTCAAATATGTATAACATCAATCTCAAGAAGTGAATTAATCATAAAAACATAATCTTGTGAATAAACAATCATAAATTTAAATTCATATTACAATATCAATATAATAAAGTGCAATAGTGAAGGTGCATGTAATATATCAAAAAAGTTAAAAATGCAATATAATTCACCTATACAAATATGTTTCAATAATGTAGTGATTCACAATATTCAAATAAGTATCAAAACAGTATATTAAGTGCATAGCAAGTGAACCATAAATATGGCTAATACTTTACTATAATATAAATCACCTCTATAATATTTATTCAAATAATATTGTAATAAAACATTTTTTTACCCTATAGATAAAAATAAATGCTGCATATAAAATGCAAGATATGTGAACCATAAATATGGCTAATGAAGAATTACAATATACTAGGAGAAAAAAACTATGTGGTGGTACTGGAGCCCACCACTAACTCCTAAAAGCGATAAACTACACTAATTATACTGACCCTAATGCATCCACAGATGTCCCTGGATCTCTAAGCTGGTGTGATGGTACAGGGGATCCACCCCCTACCCCCCTGAGATACTAGCTACCCATGAAGTGCATAGTGAGTATCCCTCCCTGACACCTCTATAAATAATAGAATGGGAGCACATACGAAATGCAATAAACAGGAGGCAAATATGGAAGATGCTTCCTTCAAATAAATGTTCTTACAACTGGCCGTGACATCATCACCGGTACTCTGATTCAGAGCCTGTCTGCCACCTAGCTGTCTGCTTTCAGTGCCTGACTATGCTTCTGCTGTTTGTTCCAGTACATAGACTGATCCAAGCACTGGACTTTTGATTTAAAGCTATATGTAGCAAGCTTTGCTCTCCAGTTTACCATTTTTGTTCATTAAATTCTTAAAAATACCTGTTCCAAGTACCTGGTTCCTGACAAAATGTCAATACCATATTCTTGGTCATAACTAATATGAAATCTGAGCCAGTGCAGGGATTACATTACGGGTGTTCATTCATATTTTTTTCTGAAAAGGCTAGGTGGGGACATACTAAGACCATTGCTACCAGTGTGATGTAACATTTATCACATTTCCTGTAAGAAGAAGGAAACACTGATGTGTATTCTGAATCTGTGTCAGGATTAAATGGCCATAATATATATCTATGCGATCCAAATTTATGTTCAACTTAATTATAAGTATTATAATTATATCTGTATGAACTACTAAAATCAGGCGCTAACAATTTAAAACACCAAAAAATGACTATATTAGTGGAAAATATGTTCTCAAAGTTATACATACATTCCTCTAGTTAAGTGTAATTGTGGATTTTCTTTTTTTCTAAATATAATAATATTGAAAATAATTGAACTAATAAGGCATTCATAATGAGAACAAATATGATTCTGTCTTCTGGCAACAGTGAATTATTACATGTTAAACAACGAATTTACAACAAAAAAAAAAAAGCATTAGAACATTGTCTATTGTCTCGATTAAGGAAAAATTACTTCATAATCTCCACAACCGTCAATGTTGATAGTCTAGGTTATAAACATGCATTCCCTTTTTAATTCAAGAACATATCCAACTCTTTCAGTTCCCTAGTATCAAACTGGTAACACCATCTACACATTATGTATCTCTTGTTTGAGTATGATAGGGGGAGTACACAGTTCTTTCTCCTATCTAAGATACAGAGTTTAAGCCATAATTTGGGTATCTACATAGGTAGAGCCTTCCAGATAGGAGGCACCCTTTGAGATCCCAGGGTTCTACTGTTCTTACCTGTGGAGGTCTTGACCACACTTCCTTCGTCCAATACTCCCCCAACAACTTTGTATGCTTTTGGTTGCTACTTTATTGAGTTTGATGGTGTTAATATGTAATTTGGAGTTTACATGTATTTTAACATTTCTTCAAAGTTTTGTGCAAAAAAGGTGTATTTTTTGTTTTACGATTATACTTTTGTAGTGTTATGCACTAAAGAAAACTATTGACACTTCCTATTGTATCCCAATAACACATAATATCCCTTACTGTGAAGAACATTTTTTATTTTTTTTATGGTGAAATATTTTATACTTTAACCTAACAACTCTTGTCAGTCTTAAACTTCTTGGCATGAAAGAGTCTTGTATTGCTGACAATATACTGTATGTATTTAAATAAAATAATAATATTATTGTATGAATATATCATATTCTAAAATAATGGTGCTATTGTTCTATCACTATGACTGTGGATATTTAAGGTACTGATGCATTATAACCATCACAGCCAGGGGTGTAGAAACTGGGGTGGATAGGGAGGACCAATCCCCCCCAGATTAAATGAATAAGGGACACACAAAAAATAGCAAAATTAAACTGAATCATACATTACCAGATTTGTCTTTCCCATGAAAGCTTTGACCCATAATATATTATATATATGTATACCAGTGGTAGATCTGCCCCGGCATCCTGTCCTGGGAGTAGAGTTGAATTATCCCCCCCAGATATTTTTGGGTTCTACCCCCATGATCACAGCCAATGAATAAGTCACATTTCCAGCATTAATTCTCCTGCACTGTCTAAAAAATAAGTAACAAACCACATATGTTTCAATTTTGATTCATTAGCTGATGTTTGAAGCCCGCGGAAATGTAGGCAAACCATTTAACATTATGTTGATTGAAAAAATTTATTTTAAGAGGCAGTTATACTAATTGCTTGGATTTCATAAGCAGAAGATGTATAACAGTACACTCCTTCCATCATTATAAAACAGTTTTTGGGTTTGTGTAATGGATCATTTTTCCAATGGGCGACTTTAAACTAGCTCATTTTATCTTGAAAACATTAAGATGACACATTTTCGCAGTCACAGTTTAATTACTGGATTTTACAGACCTGTTGATCTAGCCGGCAGGAATTCTAATTAGATGTGAATTTTGTCGTGCTCTCCCTCTTGTACTTACCTCTGTTCTCAGTATGTGCTTTCTATTGCTACAACTTATTCAGTCAAGGATGGATGCAACTGCTGGGTCCTTGGAAATAATCCAACAAAATTAAAAAAAAAAAAAAGCGACAGAAATTAACTCTTCATCATCTTCTTAAAACAGTTAATGAGATCTCATTGATGCGTCTACCACTAAAATATCCTAAACTTGCGGCAAATATTCTTACAAAATATACCCAATGTATTGTCTATGAAACTATGTTTGGAATTTTTTATATATTTGGAGTTTCTTAAAGATACACAGCAAAGGCCACAGAAATGAAGAGTATACATATATAAATAAATATTATTGTGATTGTTTGTTATTAAAAACAAGTAGCTGATAAATAAGCATCCACTACCAAACAAAACTCCCTTTTTATAACTACATTTATCTAGGGTGATTACACTCAAAGTATGAGGGGTGATAAAGAAGAAGCGCATTAAAAGATCAGAATATAAAATATGTTGTTGCTTGAGCACAAGTGGGTTACTCAGTCATTGGGATTAACTCATCTGTGTTGAAACACCTATATCCTTAAATCCTAGATCGAGAAAGTGTAACATATCTCAATAAAAAGGACACTGCGTAAAAACAAACAAACAAAAACAGTGAAGTGTCTATATATAATAATGTATCTTTGTAGAACTGAAATATGCCTTTATATATTTTATGACTGATCGTGGTATGTAATAATACTATATGTGGGAGGAGATGCTATTTAATGGACATTATATGGTTGATAGAGGTTCAAGATATGTGTTGAACAGATAAATGCACCCTAAGTATAACATCATTGTTATAAATAATGTCTAAAAGTAATGGAAATGTAATATATGTCATAGAATCTAATCTAACATTCGTGGGTGTTGGGAACTGGGAGGGATGGGGGGACAAACTCCCAATCACCCCCCCCCCCCCCAAGGTTTTTTATGTTTGTATATATGTATTTATAAGTTATTTTACGGCCTGTGGATACAATGAGCTGTATCCCGCCTCCCGAATTATTTTGGCTCCTACACCCCTGGTCACATTTGACTATATTAGATAACTTACAGAATTAGGTAAGTGATCATTATATAGATGCCAGGGAGAACACAGGAATCTTTGAACCAACCCTGTGCTACATTTTATCAAACTTCTAAAACTAAGTAAATCAACATTTATTTCACTTATTTAGTCACTGTCCAACTCACAAGGTGTAGGAGTAACAGAATGTCTAGTATGCAACATGTTAAAAAATTTTTTTTTTTTGCATGTAAACTAAATCATATTAATTCAAGGAAATTAGAATGGAAGAATACAGAACTAGATAAAGAGATGAATGTTTTACGTGTGAACTTAAACTGGGGAGAAATTGGTATTCAGTGCTTCAATTAAGTGTATTGTTTGGGTTTTTATTGTTATCTTTGAATTTAAACACTTAATAATAAACAGAGACTTGTGTCTGTATAATACATCCCAAGGCTCACATTCTGTATCATGTAAGGGGTCAGGACAAACCCACCATGGGGGAATTTACTAAGCACTTTCTCTCACTTATCCCACTTTATAAATTGCGTATATGGTTTGTCTCAAATAATGGATCCTTAGTAACTCCCTGGATCTGTTCCTATGTTTTTTTTTCTATACCTTAAATTTAGAAGACATTTTAGACCATTTATAGGACATTTACAAAGCTGCAAAACAACAACAAAAGTATAAATCCACCTCATTGAATAATACAGCGTTTTTACTTGTACTATATAATTATACAGCTTGGGATGAGTGACTGGAAACCTATGCAAAATACTGTGATGGCCAAATAGATGCATCTTCCTCTGACATCTCCATTGTCATTGTTTGCTTCATTGTCAATATTGTGATTATATATTATTTTTGTCTACTACTTTTTCAAATTTAGAAATGTCTGCTATTACATTGCCCATCTTAATCGCTACCTTGTTGAGGCGAAAGAGCTTGTGTACCTTAATGAAGCTGTGAGCTATACCATTTAGGGTCACCCAAGATAGGCAGGTCATAGCAGAGAAGTCAGACAAATCACAGGTCATTGGAGAAGGAACTGACAACCTCATCCTGTTCCTTTGCCATGAAAACCATATGAATAAGCACAACCAGAAACACAGACAGATGTGCCTGTTGTGCTGTGGTCCATATGGTCACAAAGAGTCAGACGCAGAATTGAACAACAACAACTATTACATTCATTTTACCATGACATAATTGCGTTTAGCAGTAATGTAAAAATGTTTCCATTAAAAACACTGTATACTGTAGCTCACTTATCTCCTAGTATAATTATTTTGCAGGACTTGTTGTTATATTAATACAACACCATCACAACCAGCCAATTAAATTTACACCTTTATTTTTATTGCTATTTATTATTTTGAAGTATTAAATTATATTTTACACTATAGATTTGTAAAATCATTGAGTATATCTATGTTTTGTTTGGCCCTGAAATCAAGATATATTTATTATTATATAAAAAAAAATAATTAAATTGCATTTGGATGAGTTTCACTACTCTCTTCGGGGGCGGAGCTACCAGTGGAGCAGGTGGTGCAATGCACCAGGGCCCTTCTCTGAAGGAGGTCAAGCTATGGAAGGGGTCTTGTGGGTTGCAGCTATGGGAAAGAGTCTTGGGGAAGGGTGCTGTTATAGGAAAGGGTAATAGGGAAGGGAGCTAGGGGAAGGGGTCTTGGCGAAGGGCACTGAGTGTGTTGGTACCAAGGTGCGGGGCTCCAATTTTTTTCCCCATTTTCTGTATATTTTCTGAATTAGGAGCCTTGAGAAAATAAATATCTGTTTTAGAGAGGCAATCATTGTGTAAAATCGCATCTATTTGTGATCCTGTGCAGATCATTTATCCTGGCACCACAATTTGATTGCAAGCTCTTTAAAAGAAATCTGTGCAACACGTAATACCGGCACTTCATAAGAAAACTAAGTTTTTATTTGTTACAGTTAAGTTGTATTACGCTGCAAATCAGCCCTGTGAAGTGTGGCTGTTAATAATCTGTGTGTTTAATTTGATTTATAATAACACTTTACAGGGAGCAGTACAAGTGAGAAAAAATGTGTTGAATCTAAAACATGTCAGAAAATGTTCCAAGGAGAATACTAAAGAATTACATTTGCAATTCAAGATAAATATACAATATTTAAAAAGCAGCAGAATTGTTTTATGCTTCACTCAGTTTCATTACAGAAGCAGCCGTAAGAGAATCTTGTTAACAGAGAAAAGCGCTGTGACTGGCGCCAGCATCTCGCCAAACTCCAGAAATCATAGGAAGAGCAACTACACATTCTGGGATTCTGCTCCTCACTTTCCTTTGAGGTCATAGCCTGGGGAAATGGGCAAAGAGCTGGAGAAGGGCTTCCTTGTAGTATTAGCTACATATCTAAATTGAGTAAAAATCAATTTAGAAAAAGGGAGCAAAACAGGATAGCAAATGGTGGCAGGAAATAGAGAAGCAAAAATGGAAAGTGGGGAGGGATAGCCGAATATATATATATCTTTGCCAAGAAAGCCTTATGGATAAGCACAACTGCAGACATAACCTGTGCCTGGTGTGCTGTGGTCCATACGGTCATCTATATATATACAGTAGAATCTCGGTTATCCGGCACTCAACTAACCGGGACTCTCAAGCAACCAGCACCGGCATCAATTCCCCATTTTAAATAAATCCCAGCTAAACCACCATAAGCGGCACTATTAGAGAGGGTAATTAGAGAGGTGTAAAGTGAGGAGGGGGGTTGAGGAGAGAGGATGAGGAGGGGGGTTGAGGTTGAGGAGGGGGGTTGAGGAGAGAGGTTGAGGAAGGGGGTTGAGGATGAGGAGGGGGGTTGAGGAGGGGGGTTGAGGAGGGGGGTTGAGGAGGTTGAAAAATACTTTTTGTCCAGCAGACTTAGTAAATGCGGGATCGCCTTAGGCTGCAAGCAGTTGACCAACGAGACGCGGGACAGAAAAAATCACACACAGCACAGGGGAACAGCCAGGACGTTCGGTCGTGAGGTGGAACGCAAATGTAAGTTGATTTTGCTGAGTTTCCGCACTCGAAAATCACCTAAGCGAGATAAAAAATGGCGGCCCAAAAAAATGAAAACGAGGATACACGACCCTGGACGGTGCAAAACACCGCCAACCACATAGCACTTTCACAAAATGTTGGACTAGGCACAAATTGTGTGTTTAGTGCTTTCTGCAATGACACCATGATATTGGGAACCATGCTCACCCCAATTTTCTGTCTCCAGGCCATGACTTTTTTGTATTCAAGATCAGCATTCAGCAAACGCCTCTTAGGAGAACTCAGGACATCAGAGGTTGCAAACTCAGCACTAAAGTTACTGCCTTATTAACATAATAAACCGTTACATCCCCTTGTTTAGGAAGAATTCTTAACACCAGACAGTCCGTGGTTTAGAATGCTAGAGCCAGACTGACTGCAACTTTAATGTCTGCCCAAAACCAACTGAACTTAAAAAAAAAAATGCAGAATAAAGCAAAACTACATTCATGAATTGGGGAGGGAACAATTTTGAATTTTCCACGTGTATACACAAACACCAATGAGCTGAATATCTGTATTGCCTGAATTAACATAGTCCAATCAGAATAGTCCTGTGTCCATGGGGACAAACATGATGTCCCAGAAAGGTGCTGCCCTCTTCTGGGGGCTGGTCTGTGTTACCTGAGCTGGACACAAGCAACTATAGAACAAAGGACAGCAATTGGAACCAGTTCAGACTAGCTACAGGTACCATTTTGTGTGGCTACTGATGACTCGATATTACAAATAGCAGTACAACACACAAGAACCTTTAAACATTACACATAAAGGCAACATGTCATACTCCACCAAAAAACAATCATGACAATTTCCCTAAAGCACCTATCAAGGATGAAAACTTGAAAACTTACAATCTAAAGGGTATGGGGGGAGTATAGAAGGATGATAGATGGAATAGATCATATTGCATACATTGAGAAAGTCATTGTAATGAAAACAATCCTGCAATGTGATTGTAATAAGATAATTAAAAAATTGCTTCAGCGACTAATTCACATATAATAGTTGTCAAAATACGAGACGTCGCTCATCGATAGCGAGACTCGCAAAGCGAGGCGAGTCATTAACTCGGGGCACTTAGGCGCTCAAACTCGCAGCAATTGGGCAATGAAAACACGTGGGACTTAACCTCCAAACACTTAGTAAACGCGGGATCGCCTTAGGCTGCAAGCAGTTGACCAACGAGACGCGGGACAGAAAAAATACGAAGCTAATGCCAGAACCGCGCAAAGCAAAAAACACTAAAAACATACAAAAAATACAACAAAAACATCACACACAGCACAGGGGAACAGCCAGGACGTTCGGTCGTGAGGTGGAACGCAAATGTAAGTTGATTTTGCTGAGTTTCCGCACTCGAAAATCACCTAAGCGAGATAAAAAATGGCGGCCCAAAAAAATGAAAACGAGGATACACGACCCCGGACGGTGCAAAACACCGCCAACCACATAGCACTTTCACAAAGGAGCGTACGAGGTACAAAATACACTATTAAACGTGACGGAAAATGCTTGCGAGCCGCGTAGCACATAGAAAAACAACACCAGTTTACAACACTAACTTGTAACTAATAACATTACGAATCTAAAATGGAGCTTTACACAACTAAACCAACGGTTTGCCCTCGCGCTCGCAGCCTATTTCTAATGCACAGTTGGGACATTCATTACACTTTCTCCTCAGGGCAGCAACAGTCCCACTGTACATTTTATGCTGCAGGAAAATAAAAACAGATTGTTAGCTCTTCACGCTATTGATTGCTGGATATATTAATTAGAAATAGGTAAAGTATATTAATTTATTAAGTAACTAATTAATTAATTATTAGTTAACAAAATGTATATCTGTCTTTGTGATGAGCGCAGAAGCTGCTCAGAGGAGCAAAAGTACATGAGAGGAGAGGCTCTTAATGAGCGCCGAAGGTGCTCAGCGCGAGGCTCGCAATGAGCGCAGAAGTTCCTCAGAGTAGAAAAAGCTTTACATTGTGTGGCAAACAGCATTGCCATGGCTTCAAATTTTATTGCCTGTCATTTTTGATTGGCAAGTCGCTAGTATAGTAAATATTTCATAAACAATAGGACCATACCAGCATTGTGGACCTCTGCCTGTCTTCTCGTCTTCATGTCCCCATGTAGAAATCCATGGCTGAATGTAAATGCCTGTTGTTTGTGATTTTACACCGTGAAGAACTACTGTAGTAATCAGACAACGTTGTTTAATTTTTCTATTTAGTTACAGAGTAGCAATAAAACCAGTATTTCAAATAAAATAATCAATTAAAATTAACTTTTGAAATAAGCATTGATGCTACCAGCTGATTTTGCCTCCCTTTTAGGAGGTCAGAAGCTGAAAAAAGGATTTGCTGGAAGGCTACCCTAATTTTTTTGTCTGCAATAGTCAATGCAGGAACGTTGTCAAATAAACAATTTTATCAGGACAACAGATAAATACTCCTGTCACGACAGTCCCCCAGGCAGATTATTTCCCATCCCCTGGACATATGGAAGTTGCATGTGTTTCTATGAGCTATAATTAGATAAAACGAAGAATCACAACCACTAGAGTCCCTTGAGAGTCTATGGCATAGACCACAGGTCAACCAATTATCTTTTCATGATAACGTTAACATTACTTATACCATACATATATCTGCTGTTGTCCACACAAGCTCTAAAGAATTCAAAGTATATGTAATTTATCGGCAAAAACCTGCTAACAAGTAGTGCACTATAACTCAATGGCAAATGATAAATACATTACCCACACCGCGAAGAGGAAGCAGAAATCTCGGTCTCAAATCAGTTCATATGTGCACACTTACAAGACAATGTTCAAAATATATCAACATAGTTTTATTTCAAAATGTGTCACTAATTCCATGTACATTCACACACACATAAAAAAACAGAAAAAAATATTATAAATAACTTTAAACATCTAGTGGAGAAAGTAGATGAATCCCCAGGCTTGCACGCTAAGTGTGTATACATAAAAACATAGATTAATGATAGATGACAACCAAAAGGCAGATCTAGTCTGCGCACATAATTCACCATTAAAGCGTGGTTTAATTAAGTCTCAGGAAGCCTTATGCTTACCTAGGCATGCTTAAATTCCTTAACTGTTTGATCCTACACTGGGAAGTTGTTTCACTTATGTACCACCCTTTCTTTATAGTAGTACTTTCACACATTCCCTCTACATTTTTCATCTTACTACTTCAAATCACGACCTCTTGTTCCTGTGTTCCTCTTTTCTGGAGGATACTTACTCTAGAAGGTGCTACAATCCTTTTTTTAAATTGCACCCACGCCATATTTATTGCATGTCCTTTAAATTGTAAGGTATGTTTACTACAGCTAAGTGGCATGATGTGCCTTTGAAATGTTGCACCAATGCATTAATTGCAGTATATAACAGAATTTATATACTTTCCCTGGCTGTCTCTCTCTTCCCTTGTCCATACTGACTCTCTCACCCATCCTTTTATCTGTCTCCTTGTGCACTCACTTTCTTCCTTTGCTCTATCTATGTATCTATCTATCTATCTATCTATCTATCTATCTATCTATCTATCTATCTATCTATCTGTCTGTCTGTCTGTCTGTCTGTCTGTCTGTCTGTCTGTCTGTCTGTCTGTCTGTCTGTCTGTCTGTCTGTCTATCTATCTATCTATCTATCTATCTATCTATCTATCTATCTATCTATCTATATATCTGTCTACTCATACACACATATAAGATGTATATAGAATGTATAGGAATTATACAAAGTACATATTTTATGGGTTAAGATTGTGGAGGTAAAAACTCTTTAATATGCAGTAATATCATTAACGTCTAAATGAGTTCCTTGGCAGACAGCTGATGATTATATCATCTTCTGTTTCTAAATGTGCTAATTTCCCTGTAAAAGAGATTAGCCCTAGTGGTGGTTCCTGGCAATCAGTTCTATGAACAGTAATTAGTTCGTTCATATTAGTTTTTAGCAAAAGGTCTCGCAAACCCCCTAAGCAATCGGAGCATTTCTAGCTAAGCCATTTATATTTATGCACTGTTTCGGAGTGTATAATTAGTGTGGGCAGGTGGATTTTATTTAAATAATTATTATCTTTATTAAAAGCAGTTTTCTGAAAACACGGTGTGTGCAAACTGTATGTCATGTAAAATAATTCATTGTTATGCAGAAAAAGCCCACCGGATGCTTCTACTTCTTCATATATCCAGGAATAGGGGGGAATTATAGAATCACTTTGGTCCAATACTTAAAAAAAATTTTTTTGATTGTAAAAAAACTAATATGGTGCTATGGAATCTACCATTTTAGTTTCTGCTGAACAACTTTCTGGGCTGGGAAGATATCTTGAATACAAAGGAAGATTCTATCCATAGCGCCAAACAACCTCAAACTAAAGGTTGTCTTTTTCTGCAGATAATCAGGACCTGCACAGTTTTACTGACATTGTTGCTGTTGAGGGTCTTTAAAAGTCACAAATTATGAGATTATGAAGGTGGATGGAGCTATGCTTAAAAATGCAAATATATTCATAATGCTGGATATATACAGCCTTATTAAATTGCAATTCGGCAAATTGAAAAGGGCTCTATTTAAGCACATACCATATTTTTTTTACAGAAGTTTTTAGTTAGTGAAGACCTTGCTGTTGGATAGAAGTTCACTAACTAAAAACTTCTGTAAAAAAATATGCTCTGTGCTTATATAGAGCCTTATTCAATTTGCCGAATCGCAATTTAATAAGGCTGATAGCATGTATGATTACTAGATATGACCACTAAAATATACACATCTTTCTCTAATTAGTGCGCCATAGTAAATGTGTACTCCAATAAAGGGAATATGGTGGCATTTTTATTGTCTTATATAAATGTTTTAACTAGGCAACTTAAAGCACCACTGTAGTGTAATGTTTATAGCTTTCTGCTTTTCTAAACTTTGCTTGATAATGTACAAAATGTTTTTACACATTTTAAAATAAATAATTACAGCCTTTAATTGTGTTCAGGTTTGGTTTAATGATGACAGACATTGTGTCTTTGTTTGTAAAAGGATTAGACACCTGTGAGGAAATGTTTCGTGTAAGATCTTTGTTTAATTATGTTAAAAACATCCACTCCAAGCAGCCACTTAACAATAAAACTCAGTGGCAGAGCAAGGTCCCATAGGATAACTCTCCCGCTCAAGCTGCAGACAGACTAGCATACTTTTGATGATAGTGTGATATCTTTAATCTTTACTAGCTTGTCCAAGCTTGCCATAGCTTTCCTCCCCAGTAGCAAACATCTTTTAATTTCATGACTACAGTCACCATCTGAAGAGATATTGGATTCCAGGAAAATGAAATCTTTCACTGCCTCCACTTCTTCTCCATCTATTTGCCAGGAAGTAAGATTGCATTTTCCATGATCTTCATCCTTTTATCATTGAGCAGCAGGCCATATTTTATACTCTCTTCTTTAACCCTCATCAATAAGTCCGTTAGTTCCTCCTCACTTTCAGCCGTCAAAGTAGTATCATCGGCGTATCTGAGGTTGTTGATATTTCTTCCAGCAATATTGATTCCAGCTTTGGATTCATCCAGTCCAGCATTACGCATGATGTATTCCACATATAAGTTAAATAAATAAATAAGGTAACAATAAACAACCTTGTCGCACTCCTTTTCCAATCTTGAACCATTCTGTTGTTCAATGTTCAGTTCTGACCGTGGCTTCTTGGTCCACAGATTCTTCAGGAGGCGGATGAGATGATCTTGTATTCTAATCTCTTTCAGAACTTGCCACACAGTCAAAGTCTTTAGAATAGTCTATGAAGCAGAAGCAAATGTTTTTCTGGAACTCTCTTGCTTTCTCTATTATCCATCAGGCATTGGCAATCTGATCTCTTGTGCCTCTTCCTCTGCAGAACCCGGCTTGCACATCTGGTAGTTCCAGGTCCATACATTACTGGAGCCGAGCTTGTAGGATATTAAGTATTACCTTGCTGGCATGTGAAAATAAGTGCAGTTGTTTGATAGTAGGATCACTCTTTGGCACTGCCTTTTCCAGACTATTGGTAACTGTTGAGTTTTCCATATTTGTTGGCATAAGGCATCAACTTGTATCAACAAGGTATCTTAGGGCTCATCTCATTTTACTCTCCAAGATGTCTAGTTGCAGCTCATTGGACAAACTACTGAATTCATCACTGCTGTTAAGATCCTTCCTGAATAGAACTTCAGTGCATTCCTGCCTGCTCTTCTTTATCAGCTTCTGTTAAGTCCATACCATTTTTATCTTTTATCACGCCCACGACCACGATTAAATGAGAGACATATTGGGAGTGGGTAACATTAAGTTAGGCTATAGAAGACTTTGAAGTTAGGGCTAGGGTGCGTTACTTTGGATCTGAATAAATGGGGGGGATTTGCTGTAACATTTGAATTGGGCCAAATTCTTCTGATGGCATTCCTCCTTACAGGTTTCTCACTCAAAGGGCTCAGGTTTAGAAATGTACGCCAAAGTAAGACAGGAAAATAATCTACACCAACAAGACAGACTGGAGAGAAATCTATATACCAAACTAGGTGAGCAAACAACATGCCAAGCCGGACCTGCGTTTCTGGGACCTTTCGTATCATAGCTATAAATATTTGCCCTATTTATTATGCAGTATCCAACATGCTGACAAAGTCTATCCAACTATCACACGTCTTGTATTCTGCATTGTACAATCTCCAATTTCTGTCTCAGTAATATGTGAATCCGTGCACATAAAACATTGTTCTGGGACTGAGCGATGGTCTTTAAATACATCCCTTAACATTTTTTATGAACTGAGCTCTAGTCAAAAATGTCAAGTAAATCAATTAACATTTGTATGAAGTATGTAATACACATTTAAGCAAGTGATTAAAGATGGATTTCATTAGATCAGCACATTAAAGTCTTGGCTTAGAAATAGATTCAGACTCAGCATTGCCAAAGCTAAATTGGTTCTGCTCCCTGATGTATTCCACCAGTGAACATTACACAATGAAAGATAATAATTCCATGTAGTTATTTTTCAGACATTCACATTCAGGAACTGACATGATTCATCATCTTCAGGGTCAAAAAAAGATCTTTTGTAATTTGCTAACACCATCGGGTAATCACCCATCAAACGTGACGGAGATCTAGAGTTTGTCATGTCACTCGACCTCTGTAATTACCTCTGTAAAATAGATGGGATGAGAAGCTCTGCATTGCTAACTATGTGATGACCAGGACAAGCTCCAAGAGATGATTACAATGGACAGCAATGGACAGAATTTCCCAGATGAAGAAAAACAAATATTGTTATATTGACATGGAAAAAACAGTTGTATTTAGTATTTGTCTAGGTGAATAGAACATTTTAGTTCTTTATTTCTTCATTTACATATTATTATTTATACAGTATAATATTATTATCAACATTATGATGTATTATTGCAGTCATTATCACAGCATTTTCATTGGGAATTAAGTGGAAATTACATACCAAATGTATTTTTTGCATCTAATTGCCCATTAGATTCACTTCTTTATGGTTCAATGAGTGCTCTCTTGCTAATTGTATGTGTGATATAGTTCTCAAATGTATCCATTGAAAGGGCTGCTGTACAATCACATATATAGTTGTGAGCGTACGAGTCGTTGCTCACGCTTGCGGGCTCGCGTAGCGAGCCCGCAAGAACTGCGTCCCTCGCAAAGCGAGGGACGCAGTTCGCCGCAAATGCGGGTCCTCGCGAAGCGAGGGCCCGCATTTGCGGTTGTGGAGGCTCAACGTCGGCTGTGTTAACACACACATACACACACACGACTTTTTTAACAGAATAAACCCAACCGCCCAGCCAACAAAAACCCAAGTCGTTGCTCACGCTTGCGGGCTCGCGTAGCGAGCCCGCAAGAAACTGCGTCCCTCGCGAAGCGAGGGACGCAGTTCGCCGCAAATGCGGGTCCTCGCGAAGCGAGGGCCCGCATTTGCGGTTGTGGAGGCTCAACGTCGGCTGTGTTAACACACACATACACACACACGACTTTTTTAACAGAATAAACCCAACCGCCCAGCCAACAAAAACCAAACAACGTCCCCCGCAAATGCGGATCCTCGCGAAGCGAGGGTCCGCATTTGCGGTGGTGGGAGCATCCCAACATCGACTGTGTTAACACACACATACACACACACACAACTTCATAACAAAAAAAAACTCAAAGTCGCCTCACACCCGCTTACACCCAGACACACAGACGCAAGACTTAACAAAAAAACAGTAAAAAAGGCCCTTCACACGCTTTTAACACACATACGCACGACTTAGAAACAAATACACTGCGTCGTACACGTAAAAGCTAACTGCGTATATCGCAAAAAAATACGGCAACATCGCAACAAAATACGGCCGCATCGGAAAAAAATACGGCCGCGAAAGACCCATTCCAACCGCCGCGCATCAAAACATCACAAACACAAGAAATAAACACAACAAACACATAAAAAGCTTACTTACAGCACGGGGGGGGGCATCCGGCACCTCCAAAAGTTCATTTACACGTCCATTTAAGTGAAAACAAAGAGTTTTAAACAACCGAAAATCGGCTAAGCGAGAGAAAAAATGGCCGCCGAACAAAACGAAAACGAGGCTCCAGACGTAACTACACTACACTTACTCGCAACAAAATACGGCCGCATCGGAAAAAAATACGGCCGCGAAAGACCCATTCCAACCGCCGCGCATCAAAACATCACAAACACAAGAAATAAACACAACAAACACATAAAAAGCTTACTTACAGCACGGGGGGGGCATCCGGCACCTCCAAAAGTTCATTTACACGTCCATTTAAGTGAAAACAAAGAGTTTAAACGACCGAAAATCGGCTAAGCGAGAGAAAAAATGGCCGCCGAACAAAACGAAAACGAGGCTCCAGACGTAACTACACTACACTTACTCGCAATAATGAAACACATACTATGCGGAACGGATCACACTCATATTAAACACCATTTTAACCACTACTACGCACAAAATGGCGGATGGAACGCAAATTGTAAGCTGGAACGCAAATAGCGCATGCGTATTACGTTCTAAAGGTCTAACTTTCCAGAATGTTCTACAAGTTTATAAATACTGTCTATTTGACAGAGAAAAATACATTTCTCCTCAGGTGATGAACAGAGTGACTTCGGAGATAACTGCTGCTAAAACTTGAGAAGATAATTCTTTCCTAATTTACTACTTTACATTGTGCAAATTACAACTGAGAGGTAAGCTATAATATATTACTTATTTTGAAGACAGGACATCAAAAAAAAAAATTAAAGAAGACAAAGAGGTTTATGTATACTGACAAGTGACACGCACATATATGCGTATAATGTATACTGACATGTGACACGCACATTTATGCGTATAATGTATACTGACAAGTGACACGCACATTTATGCGTATAATGTATACTGACAAGTGACACGCACATTTATGCGTATAATGTATACTGACAAGTGACACGCACATTTATGCGTATAATGTATACTGACAAGTGACACGCACATATATGCGTATAATGTATACTGACATGTGACACGCACATATATGCGTATAATGTATACTGACATGTGACACGCACATTTATGCGTATAATGTATACTGACAAGTGACACGCACATTTATGCGTATAATGTATACTGACAAGTGACACGCACATATATGCGTATAATGTATACTGACATGTGACACGCACATATATGCGTATAATGTATACTGACATGTGACACGCACATTTATGTGTATAATGTATACTGACAAGTGACACGCACATTTATGCGTATAATGTATACTGACAAGTGACACGCACATATATGCGTATAATGTATACTGACATGTGACACGCACATATATGCGTATAATGTATACTGACATGTGACACGCACATTTATGTGTATAATGTATAGTGACATGTCACACGCACATTTAGGCGTATAATGTATACTGACAAGTGACACGCACATTTATGTGTATAATGTATAGTGACATGTTACATGCACATTTATGTGTATTGCCCCTGCAACAAACTAATTAAACAACTACATTTAAATTACATTACAAAAAAATAAGTTGGGACTATTAAAATACTATTAAAATATGAGTCATGTATACTGATATGTGACACACACATATATGTGTATCATCTATAGTCACATGTCACACACACATTTATGTATGTTGGCCAAAAATAAAAATAAGGTTAATTTAACAATTAAAATATGATTCATGTATAGTGATATGTCACACGCACACAAAAAAATTACTTTCAACTATGGAAATGTGCTTCATGTATGTGACATATATGTGTGTAGACCCCACCAAAAAATAATGTTAATTCAAATTAATTACACAAGTATATTTCAATGAAATTAATTTACTGAAATTTAATAGATCACCTAAAACTCAATCTTTCTACTTTTTTTAATATTCAAACAGACTCTGCATCAACAGCGTCTCTCAACAATTTGCACTGTGCACTGTGAAGAACAATCCCTTTTAAAGTACACCAACAAAGAACAAGAGGTAAGATACAAAAATACTTTAAATGCTGAAAAGGCCATGGTTTGTTAAATACAAATAAAACATTCTATAATTCACTATTTCACTTTATTTTTCAAACAGACACTACAAGAAGACCGGCGGATTAAGATTGGCAGGAGGGGACCCTCTGTCATTCCACACTTCAATCAAGGTAAAGTATTAAGTATAAAAAAGAACCGAACCATGAGCCTTATTCAATTCTGAGTTGGCTAATTGAATAGGGCTTTATATAAGCACATAATAGGTCTTCACTAACTAAAAACTTCTGTCCAAAAATTTTTTATGTGCTTATATAGAGCCCTATTCAATTGGTCAAAACGCAATTGATTCAGGACCTAAATATGTTTAATGGCCGAGGGCCTCATTCAAATGTGATTTGACCATTTCAATAGGGCTCTATATAAGCACATTTGGCTCAATTTAACTAAAAACTTCTGTTCAAAAATATGCTCTGTGCTTATATAGAGCCCTATTGAAAAACAAAATTCAATGAGGCCCTCACAATATAACAAATCCAGCAAACAAAGGCCCTCATTCAATTGATATTTTGGACAATTCAATAGGGCTCCAAATAAGCACATTTAGAACCCTATTGAATTGGCCAAACTGCAATTGAATGAGGGCCAAAGTATGCAACATATGGTACACACAAACTGGTACACACAAAACAGGATTGTAACAAACACATAGCAAACTCAATTTATATTCTTTTTGTTTAACAACCTATAACCATTAGAAAAAACACTACATAAGTATAACAAAAGTGGTGCCCATCAAATAGGATTGTACGAAAACTCACACAAACACATAGCAAACTACATTTAAATTCTTAGTTTAATGTTTAACAACCTATAAGCCTTAGAAAGAAGCCTAAATAAGCATACCAACATTGGTGCACACCAAACAGGATTGTATGAAAACTCACACAAACACATAGCAAACTACATTTAGATTCTTATTTTATGTTTAACAACCTATTAGCATTACAAAACTACATTAATAAGCATACCAACAGTGGTGCGCATCAAACAGGATTGTATGAAAACTCAGACAAACACATAGCAAACTACATTTACATTCTTATTTAATGTTTAACAACCTATAAGCCTTAGAAAGAAGCCTAAATAAGCATACCAACATTGGTGCCCACCAAACAGGATTGTATGAAAACTCACACAAACACATAGCAAACTACATTTTGATTCTTATTTTATGTTTAACAACCTATTAGCATTACAAAACAACATTAATAAGCATACCATCAGCGGTGCGCATCAAACAGGATTGTATGAAAACTCACACAAACACATAGCAAACTACTTTTACATTCTTATTTTATGTTTAACAACCTATAAGCCTTAGAAAGAAGCCTAAATAAGCATACCAACAGTGGTGCGCACCAAACAGGATTGTATGAAAACTCACACAAACACATACCAAAGTACATTTAGATACTTATTTTATGTTTAACAATCTATAAGCCTTAGAAAAAGGCCTAAATAAGCATACCAAAAGTGGTGGACACCAAACGGGATTGTAGAAAAACAAAGAAATAATGTCATTTTTTACTTCATACAAATACATTAAAATAATATTACATTTTCATTTTTATTTTATATCAGATACTGCGTCAAGAACATCGGACCAGGAGTTTCAACTGAGGACCACACCAGCGGACGAGGACTTTCAACAGAGGACCAGACCATTGGACGAGGACTTTCAACAGAGGACTACACCATCGGACGAGGACTTTCAACAGAGGACCAGACGATTGGACGAGGACTTTCAACACAGGACCAGACCATCAGACGAAGGCTTTCAACACAGGACCAACAAAGATTCTGCTTCAAATCAAACTTCAACCAAGGTACAGTATAACAAGTAAAAAAAGAGAAAAATTAATTAATATTCTTCTTTAATGTTTAACCACCTATAAGCCTTAGAAAATAGCCTACAGAAGCATACCAAAATTGTGGCGCACCAAAAAGGATTGTAGAAAAACACAGAAATAATGCCATTTTTTCATTCATACAAAGACATTCAAATAACATAACATTTTCATTTTTATTTTATAACAGATACTGCGTCAAGAACATCGGAACAGGAGTTGGAACTGAGGACCACACCAGAGGACGAGGACTTTCAACAGAGGACTACACCATCGGACGAGGACTTTCAACACAGGACCAGACCATCGGACGAAGGCTTTCAACACAGGACCAACAAAGAATTTTGCTTGAAATCAAACTTCAACCAAGGTACAGTATAAAAAGTAATATCTATCATCTATCTTTTATTTGTCTTTTAGGGCCAATAATCTTTAACAATAAATACAAACTTCAATGTAAACTTAAAAAATAAATTGGCATAGTCCAAAAAAGTCTAAAAACACAGAATCTATACAATTTGTCATTGTAACATTCCAGTCCTAAACCCTAATTTAATTGCCATTTGACAAATTGAATAGTGCTGTAAATAAGGACATAACATCTTTTTGAAAATACCTTTTTAGTTACTGAAACACTTGCTTTTGGATACATGTTTAATAAATAAAAATTTCTTTAAATAATTATCTGATGGCCTTATTTAGACTTTTATTCAATTGACCGCATTAAAATTGATTAAGTATAAAATGTTAACACACTATTGATAACTATTTGTCATGAAAAACAACTTAACATCTCAAAATAAACTAATGGTACATTATTTTATTTTTACAGATTAACATGGCTGATAACGAGAGTAAACAAGAAAAGAAAAGACGCCAAGCTAGAGAACGACGACAGAGAGCAGACAGCCAGCAGACACCGGAGAAGAAGGAAATTCGACGAGAAAAAGAACGCAAAAGAATTGCAAGCAAAAGACTGTCACTTGCAGAAATTAAAGATATGTCAAAAAAAACAACAAAGAAAATAAAGCATTTACAACCTGTTGCTCAAACATCAGATGACATTTTACCAGAAAAAATACAAGAGATACCAAAAAAAGCAACAAAGAAAACAAAGCATTTAGAACCGTTTCATGAAACATTACATGACATTTTACCTCAAACAATACAACATATACCAAGAAAAGCAACGAAAAAAACAAAACATTTAGAACCTGTTGTTGAAACATTATATGACATTTCACCTGATGAATATGAAAGTCAAAATCCTATATGCTTTGCAAATTGTCCTCTACTCAAGTCTTTAGCAGTAGAGGTTCATAGTTGTGGGGACATGACTACTCAATGTCAGTTTTGTGAGGCTTATTATTTTAAACAGGAGAGACCCAGAGATGGACAATTTATTAGTTGTTGTCAAAAAGGCAAGTTCAAACTTCCAGAAAGGAAAGAATTTCCAATTTATTTACAAAATATTATGACTGAACCTACTTTTCCAAACTACAAAAATTTTAAGACAAACATAAGATCCTACAATAGTGCCATATCCTTTGCATCCATGGGGGCAACATTAGCTGCTAATGTACCAGGACATGGTCCTTACTGTTTTAAAGTCCAAGGACAAATTTATCATCGCACTTCCCATTTACATCCAGAGGAAGGAAATAAAAGAAAATTCGCTCAACTATATGTCCTAGATACAATGGAAGCTGTTGACCAACGTATGCAGATGGAAGAAAATAAAAAATGCTTACCCACCGTTTTCATAGAGCTAAATAACATTATGGACAACAATCCCTACAGTAAAGCGTATAAAAAATTGGCAGAAGTAGAAAATGAACAACTACTTCATTCACAAACACATCAATTACCAATGCCGAAGGTTAATATGGTGCTTAAAAGAGACAGACATACTGATAAACGTCGTTATAACTTGCCAACAACAAATGAGGTTGCAATGGTGTTTCACAATGATGAAGGAGAACCACCATTTCAAAGAGACATTCGAATATATCCTAGAAATGAGGACCAACCGTTTATTAATATGAGTATCTTAAGTCCAAATTTAGATCCAATGACATATCCCATCTTTTTCCCACACGGAGAAGCAGGTTGGCAACCAAAATTAACTCTTCCCAGTTACCCAAATGCTAAAGCCAGAATCCGAAATAATGTTTCTATGCTTGAATTTAAAGTAGCTCAAATTGCCATTCGCAATGTATTTAATCCAATTTTATGTGGTGGGAAACTAACACAACAATGGATTATTGATTCATATTTGCAAGTTGAGGCAAATAATTTAAACTTTATCAAATATCAACAAGATAAACTCCGTGTAGAACAATATTCTGGACTCATGGACTATGTTGCTGACGTGGCTACAAGCAGAGACATGACAGCTGGCAAAGCCATCATTTTACCATCTTCCTTTCAAGGATCTCCTCGGAATATGAGAGAAAGATACAATGATGCTATGGCTATTGTGACAAAATTTGGCAAACCCGATCTATTTGTGACATTTACATGTAATCCACAATGGCCAGAAATTACACTAAATCTACTTCTTGGACAAACTGCTTCAGATCGACCAGATTTAGTAGCCAGAGTTTTTAAGATTAAATTAAATGAATTAATACGTGACTTCACTATAAATCAGTTATTTGGCAAATGTCTTGCTTATGTATATACCATTGAATTTCAAAAAAGAGGCCTTCCACATGCACATCTTCTAATAATACTTCAAGAAAAAGATAAATTAGATACTTCAGACAAAGTGGATGCAGTCATTGTTGCTGAACTACCAGATCCAGAACTATATGGTAGACTATATGAGATTGTTACTCATCGCATGATTCATGGACCCTGTGGTGACCTTAATCCACAATCACCATGTATGGAAAATAATAAATGTTCCAAAGAATTTCCAAAAGATTATAGAGACAAAACCTATGCCAATTGTGATGGATATCCACTTTATAAAAGAAGAGAAGGAGATAGTGCCATTATTTGTGGAAAAAAAGTGGACAATAGATATGTAGTACCGTACAATCCACATTTACTCATGAAGTACAACGCCCACATCAACGTAGAAGCCTGCACTTCCATCAAATCCATTAAATATGTCTACAAATATATTTACAAAGGTTACGATGCAGCTACTGTAGTCGTCAAAAGTGCAGACAACCCTGAAAGTAGTGAGTTAGTACATGATGAACTTGCATCTCATGTAGATGCTCGCTATGTCAGTGCGCCAGAAGCTATGTGGCGGCTTTTAAAATTTGAAATGCATGATAGATCACATGCAGTATATAGGTTAGCAGTACATTTGCCACAACGACATTTAGTCTATTTCCATGCTGGAAATGAAATGAATGCATTGGCCCAAAGTGAAGATCGTCACACTACACTAACTGCATGGTTTGCATTAAATTCCACTGATGCTGAAGCAACACAATACTTATATATTGAAATTCCATATCACTATGTTTTTGTGAATGGATTATGGAGACCAAGAAAAACCAGAGGCAATAAAATTATTCCAAGAATTTACACAGTCAGTCCAAGAGATGTGGAACGTTTTTGCTTACGGATATTACTTTTAAATGTTCCTGGAGCACAAAGTTTTGAACACTTAAGAACTGTTAATGACATTGTATATGAATCCTTCCATTTAGCTGCAAGACATAGAAACTTACTCGCTGATGATACAGAGTGGGAAAGATGTTTAGAAGAAGCAGCACAATGTCAAATGCCACGACAGATGAGAGAACAATTTGCTTTTATTTGTATCTTCTCAAATGCTCCAAATGCATTAGCTTTGTGGGAGACTTTTAAAAGTAATATGGCTGAAGACTTTATGCGACGATACAATGAACCCATTGCACACTTAAAAGCGTTAATGGAAATCCAAGAAGTCTTTTTAACTCATGGATTAAGTTGTGCAAGTTTTAATTTGCCTGATCCAGGTCTTATAGATGACATTAACTTTGAAGACTATGACATTCAACTACAAGCAGAAAGAACAGAAGAAAGACTTGCAACTTTAAATACACTACAATTGCAAGCATTTCATGCCATTAAAAATGCTATAGATGATGACATGGTGACAGAGCGTTATTTCTATCTTGATGGACCTGGCGGATCAGGAAAAACATATTTGTACAATTTATTAATGAGTTCAGTACGAGCCCAAGGAAAAATAGCAATGGCGTTTGCCACTACTGGAATTGCTGCACTTTTATTAGAAGGTGGAAGAACTGTTCATAGTGGATTTAAACTGCCAGTGCCTATTTTAGAAAATTCTGTGTCAGATATTCGCATGACATCCTTACAAGCAAAGAAATTGAAGAAATGTAAATTAATTATAATAGATGAGGCCACAATGATGTCATGCTATGCTCTCCAATGTATTGACCGTTTGCTTCGTGAAGTCATGGAGAATACTTTTCCATTTGGTGGAAAGGTAATGTTGTTGGGTGGCGATTTCAGACAAACATTACCTGTCGTTGTACATGGAAATCGAACTGACATTATCGAAACATGTATAAAGTCAAGTATAGTATGGAAACATTTTACCCATCTTCAACTGCAACAAAATATGAGATCAGAAGGCCAAACTGATTTCAATGATTGGCTTATTAAAATTGGAGAAGGGAGAACAGAAAAAATACTACATTTACCTGATGACACTGTAGAGATCCCACCTCATATGATTTGTCAACAAGATATTATATCGGCTATATTTGAAGGGAGCATAAATAACGAAGAATATTCCGAGCTTGCCAACCAAGTCATACTGACGTGTAAAAATAAAGATGCATTAATCCTCAATAATAAAATCTTAAAAAAAATTTATGCACCACAAAGAAATTATCACAGTGCTGATTCTGTACTTGCTGATGACAATGAAAGTCAGGCTAACTTTTCAACTGAATTCATAAACTCTTTAACTCCTTCTGGAATGCCACCACATATTTTGCAGCTAAAGAAAGGTGCAATTATCATGTTACTGCGAAATATGAACCCCAAAAAAGGCCTATGCAATGGCACAAGATTAATTGTTCAACAATTAAAGGACCATTTTATAGATGCTGAAATTTTAACTGGGACCCATAAAGGAGAGAGAGTTTTCATACCAAGAATAGATTTAGCACCAAGTGAAAGTAGTCTCCCTTTTATACTTCAAAGAAGACAATTTCCCATTATTATGGCATTTGCCATGACCATTAATAAATCACAAGGTCAAACTTTCAAATCTGTGGGTATTTTCTTGGAAGAACCAGTTTTTGCACATGGTCAATTGTACGTTGCGTTGTCACGGTGCAAAAATCCACAGGCTATTAAAGTTTACATTGAAAACAATGAAAGTCAAGGTGATTTATTAGAAGATGGACGTATTTTTACTAAAAACATTGTCTACTATGAAGTACTATAACTTTGAAGGATACAAATTAACGATGCCAAGATTTTTTTAAAGCATTGCAAAATACATAAAAATTGGTTGTTTAATTCAGTCATAATTAATGGAAGTCATGTTTATGAATGATTTGCCTCACAAAATACTTGCCTTGCATTGTTAGTAAAAATTATGTTAAAATGTTAAGTCACTATGTTAATGTTTCTAATGTTACAAGTTTAAAAAATATATTTTCAAGTTATTTCATTCAACAGATTACAAAGTGGATGTTAAGAGGTCAAGCACCTTTTAAGTCACAATGTAAATATTGTCTGTTATCTTAAGATTACTACCTACATTAATGTTTATCGCCAGTTTATGTGCTCAGTAATAAATTACTTTAATTACGTACGTTTTAAGAAGAGTTTTACTGTATGCCTTCCTCTACATTCAATGTATATTCAAGTTAACAATTATTGTGATAGAAATTGAATTTTAATACTGATTAATTTAAATGTCAATTGTTTTTACATTCAAATGTTAATAATTTTAATAAAAAATTAGGTTACAAAATGTATTCACTATGTTCCTGTTTATAATGTTCAAAATTATACAAATGTTTTGTTAACTTCTAAACTTACATAAAAAATAAAGTTCAAGTTTAAAAATATATACTTTGATGGTTATTGCTTACATATAGTTTAAAATTCATGTTAAAATTCGCAACGTTTAAAGAAGGGTTTTTACTTTTTGCTTTCCTATTCATTCAATGTATATTAAAGTTAACAATTCTTCAGATACTAATTACATTTTAAAAAACCATTACATCAACATTTTACAAAAATACACGTTCATATTAAAATACTTACAAGTGTCAAAAATATATGTTAATAACTAAACAACTTGACAAACATATACATCACATTGCCGTCATTTTTTGACGGGCAAGTCGCTAGTAATATATATATACTAGCGACTTGCCCGTCAAAAATGACGGCAATAAATTGAAGCCTGGCAATGGTGTTTGTCACACACTGCGAGCCTCTCCCCCCCTCTACTTTATTGGCCTCGCGATGAGCGCCTTTGGCGCTTATCACGGGCCTCGCTATGAGCGCCTTCGGCGCTCATTGCGAGCCTCTCTACCCCTCTACTTGACGGGAGAGGCTCATTGCGAACCTCTCCCCCCTGTACTTTACTGGCCTTGCGATAAGCTCCTTCAGAGCTCATCTCGGGCCTTGCAATGAGTGGCTTTGGAACTCATTGTGAGCCTCTCCCGCCCTCTACTTCCTCTCCCTCCCCTGTGTCTCTTCCCCCTCTCCCTCCCCTGTGTCTCTTTCCCCTCTCCCTCCCCTATGTCTCTTCCCCCCCTCTCCCTCCCCTGTGTCTCTTTCCCCTATCCCTCCCCTGTGTCTCTTTCCCCCCTCTCCCTCCCCTGTGTCTCTTTCCCCCCTCTCCCTCCCCTGTGTCTCTTTCCCCCCTCTCCCTTCCTTGTTTCTCCTTCCCCCTCTCCCTCCCCTGTGTCTCTTCCCCCTCTCCCTCCCCTGGGTCTCTTCCCCCTCTCCCACTCCTGTGTCTTTCTCCCTCCCCTGTGTCTCTTCACCCCGTCACCCTCCCCTGTGTCTCTTCACCCCGTCTCCCTCCCCTGTGTCTCTTCACCCCGTCTCCCTCCCCTGTGTCTCTGCCCCCCTCATCCCTCCCCTGTGTCTCTCCACCCCCTGACCCTCATCTTTTCCCCCCTCCGCTGTGTCTCCTCCCCCATGTCTCTTCCTCCCCTACCGTTTCTCTTCCTCCCCTCCTCTCCATCCCCTGTGTCTCTCTTCCCCCTCCTCTCCCTCCCCTGTGTTTCTCTTCCCCCTCCTCTTCTCGCTCCCCTGTGCCTCTCTTCCCCTCCCCTGTATCTCACTTCCCCCCCCCTGTGTCTCTCTTCCCCTCCCCTGTATATCACTCCCCCTGTCCCCTGTGTCTCTCTTCCCCTCCCCTGTATCTCACTTCCCCTGTGTCTCTCTTCCCCCCTCCTCTCGTGTCTCTATTCCCCTCCTCCTCTGCCTCCCTCATGTATCTCTTCCCCTGCTTTTCCCCTCCTTGTCACTCTTCCCTGTGTCTCTCTCCCTCACCTCATTGCTGTAGATGCGCGCGCGCGCACGCTTATGTGACGTCTTTGCGTGCGCGCGCGCACGCTTGTCTGCCCGGCTACCCGCGCACGCGACGTCTTCGCGTGTGTGCGCGCGCGCACGCTTGCCGTCTACCCGTGCACGCCTGCTGTAGGGCTGATGGGAGCCATGGTGAAACTGCGAGTTGTCGTCAGTTGCGGCCCTTCCTTTGCGAGGGCCGCAAAGCGTGACGACAACTCGCAGTAAGACAATTATAATATGTGATATATATATATATATATATATATATATATATATATATATATATATAGCAAAACTCTCAGTCTGACTAACAATGGGAAAAAGTAATCTGGAAAAAGCATCTGCTGGACATCCATGAAACATTGATGAAAGTAGTGTGAGAGGGGCTATTACATTTATGGAGAGCAATACTTACATCTATGAATTCAACTTTCCTGTTTCTGGCCTGTGCTGGGGGAAGGGGTGTGCTGTCAATTTCAGTCTGATTCAACACCCCCCATGACACAGCTCTAAGGAAGTGGTGTAACAAACCCATAACTGATTACTGATAGACAGAATCTCCAAAAATTCTGATGTTTTCAAAAATGTTTTTAGGTCTATGGCTTACACAGTGGCTAATGTTTTTAGCTTGTTAAATAATGCACAAAAAGTGCCTTTTTCTTCATGTACAGTGGTTCTTTAATGGTTGATTAAACTGACCAAAACTAAATTACTACCACTTTATATTTCCTATGTCTTTACTCATATCTCTGTTACTCATTCTGCAGCTGCGGAGACCTCTGATGTATGTGCATTGTATTATACTAGCCAATCAGGGCCAAAGTCTCAGCAACATACTACAACAAGCAGCAGAGCAATGGCCATTTTGTTCTATTCTCCCTGTATTTATCATGTATATAAAAGATTGTGACCTTCTTTGCCTGTCCTGGATTATCTACTGCCAATAGTCCAATGCATATTGGAGAAACTGTTTGGCTAAGGTTTCTGAAAAAGTTTTTCAGGTCCACTTGCAGGACACACACCCACTATAATCCCATTATGCATACAGCATACAGTGCCTTGCAAAAATATTCACCCCCTTTGTCGCCTATTTTGTAACATTACAGCCTTAAGTTCAATATTTTGTTAAACTGACTTTTATGTGATGGATCAGAACACAATAGTCTAAGTTGGTGAAGTGAAATTAGATAAATATATACCTAAAACTATTTTTTAGAAGTAGAAACCAGAAAATTGGCATGTGCGTATGCATTCACCCCCTTTGTTATGAAGCCCATAAAAAGCTCTGGTGCTACCAATTTCCTTTAGAAGTCACATAATTAGTGAAATGATGTCCACCTGTGTGCAATCTAAGTGTCACATGATCTGTCATTACATATACACATCATTTTTGAAAGGCCCCAGAGGCTGCAACACCTAAGCAAGAGGCATCACTAACCAAACACTGCCATGAAGGCCATGGAACTCTCCAAACAAGTAAGGGACAATGATGTTGAGAGGCACAAGTCTGTGTTAGGTTATAAAAAAATATCCAAATATTTGATGATCCCCAGGAGCACCATCAAATCTATAAAAAACAATTGGAAAGAGCATGGCACAACAGCAAACCTGCCAAGAGACGGACGCCCACCAAAACTCATGGACCGGGCAAGGAGGGCATTAATCAGAGAAGCAGCACAGAGACCTAAGGTAACCCTGGAGGAGCTGAGGAGTTCCACAGCAGAGACTGGAGTATCTGTACATAGGACGACAATAAGCCGTACGCTCCATAGAGTTGGGCTTTATGGCAGAGTGGCCAGAAGAAAGCCATTACTTTCAGCAAAAAACAAAATAAATGTCATGTTTTGAGTTTGCGAAAAGGCATGTGGGAGACTCCCAAAATGTATGGAGGAAGGTGCTCTGGTCTGATGAGACTAAAATTTGACTTTTCGGCCATAAAAGAAAACGCTATGTCACAACACCCAAAGAACACCATCCCCACAGTGAAACATGGTGGTGGCAGCATCATGCTGTGGGGATGTTTCTCAGCAGCCAGAACTGGGGAACTGGTCAGAGTTGAGGGAAAGATGGATGGTGCTAAATACAGGGATATTCTTGAGCAAAACCTGTACCACCCTGTGCGTGATTTGATGCTAGGGCGGAGGTTCATCTTCCAGCAGGACAACGACCCCAAACACACTGCTAAAGCAACACTTGAGTGGTCTAAGGGTAAACATGTAAATGTGTTGGAATGGCCTAGTCAAAGCCCAGTCCAATAAAACAATCTGTGGTCAGACTTAAAGATTGCTGTTCACAAGCGCAAACTATCCATCTTGAAGGAGCTGGAGCAGTTTTGCAAGGAGGAATGTGCAAAAATCCCAGTGGTAAGATGTGGCAAGCTCATAGAGGTTTATCCAAAGCGACATGGAGCTGTGATTGCCGCAAAAGGTGGCTCTACAAAGTATTGACTTTAGGGGGGTGAATAGTTATGCACATTTACTTTTTCTGTTATTTTGTCCTATTTTTTGTTTGCTTCACAATAAGAAAAAAAAAAAAGCATCTTCAAGTGTGGGAATGTTCTGTAAATTAAATGATGCAAATCCTCAAACAATCCATGTTAATTCCAGGTTGTAAGGCAACAAAACATGAAAAATGCCAAGGGGGGTGAATACTTTTGCAAGGCACTGTATGTGGTAAAGTGGGAGGGTTGAGATGAAATGGTAATCAAGTAGACAAAATATCTTAAAAGATCCCAAAATGCAATCTGAGGGTGACATTGCTAGACTTTTACTATGATAAACATGTTTTTCTACTTACCATGACCTTTACATTTATTACATCAGGTCCAATATTTTAATTCATATGGAAAAGAAAATGCTGGGCATGCTCAGACCCAGGGGGTAATTTATCTAATCAATCTAGTTACTCCCTAAGTGTGACAAATATATATATAGTTTTGCATATAAATTACACTGAACACAATAGGTTCAGAGCACCAGAGCATAATCAGCAACTATTACCAATAATGGTCTCATTAGACAGATATTCAGTCAATTCTTGGTGGGTGACTGATTAGCAGCTAAAATGTGCAAGCTTGTAAGAAAATGCAATGTTCTTCAATAATATGAAGTACTTGTTAAATTATATCATATTTTTAACATCTGCTCTGTCAGTTTAAGAAGGAATTCAGAATAGAAATACAATAAGGAAGACATGATGGTAAATATTAAATACAAGGTATGATTTAAACTACTGGAAAAAAATAGGGTTTTACAAATTATTTATGTCTTTTGAAAAAAAAAAAGGAGTGTAAGCACACGTTTACCTATATAGGAAATGAGTTTTAGAGGAATACTATGCAGATTGTAGCCACTGATTATATTTAATTACTAAATTCAATAGGATACATTGTAAACATTTTGCATTATCTAATTTTTTTTCTATTGCTACATTGTACAAATATAATAAGCTATGTCCTATCCATTATACATGACGATTATACTCAGGTTTAGGTTGTTTCCTCTTTTTTTCCCCAATAACATCCAAATGTCTTTTTACCTTTGCCGATTCCATTATTATGCACAATATGTAATGAGAGATTTGAAACAGAACACAGCATAGTGAAAAGTAAATATATTCATATCACAGAGAGAATCATATTTGTGTTCATTTTATAACAGCGAGAGACCCAAATGTGTCAGCAAGTGGCAGTTTCTCTTAATTTGATAATTGTCTGTTGAACACCCTCCTGGTGGAATATAATTAGTTTTACCTGCTCATAATAGTATGCCCACAGGGACCGGGAATAGAATATAAATGAAGATTTTCTCTCTTTGTATTAACTGTGTGCCAGTGTGAGAAATATTTGCTTGTACTTTCTGTAACATGTCTGATGTAGCAGCTCATGTGCAGAGACAGTTTGGTCCTGTATTATGACACCTTATTGCTAGATAGTATTTGAAATAACTCAGAATAATTAAAAAATCCCTGTTTCATTAGTGAGGATTTTAACTGTACGGTTTCACAGCTTCACATTAAAAAAGAACCGTTAAACACAGACATGTCAAGTGAACTTTTCTTGCCAAGAAGTTTATAGTTGACAAGAGCTCAACCCTTGAGCTTAGAGGAAACTTTTGTTTTTAAATGTTTTCTCATATATTTCTGACACTGGTTCAAACACAATGTAATGTTATTACAAATAGTTTTAAAATCTGTTTAAAACATGTTTAGGTCAAAGTTAATAAAAATTTGTTTTTAACAGTTAAAATAGATTTAAATAGATTTTCAAATGATCTTTTCAGATCTTTCCTGTTATCTACCACTACCCTAACTCTAGCACTAACACTAAACATTAACCCAACCCTAAACCTAATCCTAACCCTAAACCTAATCCTAACCCTAAACACTAAAGATAACCCTAACCCCAAACCCTAATCCCTAACCCTAAACCCAACTCTAATCCCTAGATCTAGCACTATCCATAACCTACCCCTAAACCTAACCCTAGGCATAACCTTAATCCCTAACTTTAAACCTAAACATTAACCCGAACCTTAGCCTTAGCCCTAGACCAAACCGTAACCATAACCATAATCCTAAACATTACCCCTAGCCTGAAACGTTAACCCTAACCCTAAAAATAACCATACTACCTAACCCTTACCCTAACCCTAGCCATAACCCTAAACCCTAACCTTAAACCTAAACCTAATTCTAAACATTAACCCTAACCTTTAATTCTAGCCCTAACCGCTAACTTTACACCTAATGCTAAACTTTAACCCTAACTGTAAGCCTAAATCCTAACCCTAAACACCTAACACTAACCTCTAACCCTAAACATTAACCCTAAGCCCTAAACATTAACCCTAGCCCTAACCATAACCCTAACCCTAAACCCTTGCCCTAACCGTAAACGTAGCCATAACCCTAAAACTAACCCTAAACATTAACCCTAATTGTCAAACCCTAGCAATTACTGTAACCGTAGCCCTAACCATAAAACCAACCCTAAGCATTAGCCCTAACCCTAAACCTAACCCTTAATCCTAGCCCTAACTCAAAAACCTAGGCCTAAACATTAACCCTAAATTTTACACATTAAACCTAACCTTAATCCTAAACCTAAATCTAACCCTAAACATTAACCTTAAACATTAGCTCTAATCATAAACTCTAACCCTAGCCCTAATCCTAAACCTAGCCTTAAACATTACTCCTAACCCATAAACCTAAACCTTAACTCTAACACTAAACCCTAACTCTAACGCTAAAACTAACCCAAAACATTAAGCCTAACCTTAACCCTAACATTTTAGTCAACAGGTGGGGCTCCTCATGAGGCACAGGGGTATTGTTCTTCAGTTTATTCACATTTTACTCAGCAGGTGGCGAAAGCTGCTATAGCGGGTGGGCATAAAACAGGAATGGTCCAAAAAGGTCCTCTCAGGAGTATTTTTGCTGCAGTTCAGTAGATGAAGAGTAAAGTGATTCTTACATCTTGAAGATGGTGGTTCGAATACCTCATCTAGCTTCTATGTCATCTGAGGAAAAAAGCATGGTTCATGTCTGTTCTAGAACACCAGCCCAAGTTTTAAGAAAAAAAAAATATTTGGGGCTGCCAGGTTCTGCCTTGCACGGAAAACTTTCCTGATATTCTCATCTTGCCTGACCTTAGGGGTGGAGTCACTTCTTGTAATGGTTATGCTTTCCAAATGTGTCTATCACTGTATTAAGGCAAGCCTGATATCTAAAGTATTCTAATTAATTTTGAGGTAAAATAGATGCTGGACTTATTTTTTCCCAGTGCATAGGGAGTTTTGGTTTGGCTAGAAACAGTAACACCCCCCCAAATTGAAGTTGTTTTTTGGTCAGTTGTCCATTTACTGTTTTATTTGTCCTATTTCAATAGGAATCTGATTTTCCCATGGAGAGAAGATGCAAGTTCAAAACCAGGTCCATCTCAAAGTAATGTATTACTACCACTTCTTCTTGAAGCTTATTCAAGGGAAATACATTTGAAGATAAATCCTTTGGCTTTCATCAACTTTCATTTGTGCAAAGACTTTCTGCTTCAACCCTTTGTTTACAAAAGCTCAAACTAAGCATGATAACCTATATATCTATGTGTATTCAAACTGTAACTTAATTGCCCCTAATTAATCCAGAAAATATGTTGAGTGACTTGTTTTCTCAGTTGTATAGAGTAAATTATGAAAACACCAAATGATAAACCTTTAAGAAAAAGTGTTTTGCTTTAATTAGGCACAATTGACACAAAATAATCATACTAACCAATTATTTGCTTTAATTATGAGCTGCCTTTAGAATTTGTAGTTTATGAATATAAAAGATGCAATTTCCATGATTTTTTTTTTTTTTGACTTGCTGAAATAGATTTTCTTGTGTCTTACTTCAAAGAAAGATCCAAGATTGTGTTTCCTGGGGGCACGTTGTAAATTAATTGCAGAAACACTTCAAAACTAAAGCTGCAAAGCAGAAGTGATACAATGTGAAATCTGAGGCAATTAGTACCATGTGGAGATATTTACAATGTCGCTGCTAGATGAGAAACTAAGCTTAAAGAGGCAATGCCACCAATATCCTTTCCAGCCTAAATAATTGGGCAAAAATTTAAAATGTAAATGTGATATTTTAAAAAATCACTGGATCTATCCTGTTATGGTGTCGGGACAGGTCCGCCGATGCAGTGCGGCCTCCAACCGCTAGATGGCGCTGCCGATATGTGAAAGAAGTTCTAAGCTTATAATGTTAGCCTAACCCTTGAATTAACCGTAACCCTCACCTTAACCCCAATCCTAACAGTTTACCTAAGCCTTGACTCTATGATATGGCACCGGAATATCGCCAGCGCCATCTAGCGGATGCTCACCGCCACTGCTGCTGCCTTTTGCTGCCCTATCATAAGATGATGGGTCCAAATCACTTTGTTGCCCACAATGTCAACATGATGATAATCAAGCTTTGTGATGCCAATAGGGGATCTCATATTGAGTTTTGAAACCTATGTGAGTTCTTGCACCTCAGACCTTGTGCCGTAATCGCTTGCTGCTCCACACATGGCTGTGATATACTGAGAACACTATTTAAAGAACTGGGAAATTAATTCTGCACAGAAAACTCATTAACACATTTATTTTGACAATGTGAATATATTTATATTTTTGATCTAGTTTAGGTGTTGGTGTATGTATAATTATTATATTAAACACACAGGTGCTAGAACTTATCAGAGCCGTGTGACGCAGGATGCGTGAATGTATAATACCCAATTCAGATAGAGCAGGAATTATTTGTTCTCCAGGTGTGTAACCTGGATAATAGGTTGCTTTCCACTGGGATGCTGCACCTTTTATAATCAAAGAATTTTAACACAATTGAAAATTTGGATGTACCAACTGAGTAAACATGTATCCCTGCTTCATAAATAGGCTCAGGGAATGAAGATATATTTTATTTTTCCTTAACTCTAACTATTCCCATTTTTATCCCTGTTTGATAAATGGGATCTATCCTGTTATAGTATCCGGACAGGTCCGCCAATGCAGTGCGCCTCCAACCTCTAGATGGCTCTGCCAATATTTTGCAGTGCAGCCGGTATGTGAGAGAAGTTCTAAGCTTATAATGTTAGCCTAACCCTCACACTAACCCTAACAGTTTACCTAAGCATTGACTCTATGATATGGCACCGGCATATCAGCAGCGCCATCTAGCAGATGCTCACTGCCACTGCCATAAGAGGATAGGTCCGATAAATGTAGTTAATTAATGTTGGAAGAATCCGAGTCCAGCTATATCCATATGACCATTTCCTTTAGCCTAAGCTACAAAAAGAAAGCTCCACCATGTCACACTAGGCAACATCCTTCAGTACTCCAATCAAGGAAGTCTTCTGGGTAGAACAATCACCTCGTTAATTCCAGAGAGGGAGCATTTTCAGCAGGGAAGAAACAACAATCCACAATTTTAGCTTTGCTACTTTTTCTCTTAATGTGATATTTTCTAAAGAGAATGCAACACAAACAAACAGTAACCCAGTGCTGGTAACCACTCTATAAACCACTCAGAACTCAAGTTGTGTTTAATGCTTTGCTCTCGTTGACACACAAATTATATGTAAAAAAGGACAGATGTCATTATAGAATACAATTATCATCACAATATACACATTTTATAGTTATATATGAATTCACACATCATGATATACCAACTCACAGGACTGGACAGACTGCCTGCTGCAGTGACAGGGAGACAGGAGCGGTTCTGCAGATATAAATGGTGAGAGTTGGGAGATACACCAGTAACCACCAGTTATAAAAATGTTCTGCAAAGTTGTCAACAAATGTTCATCCTATTTTGCTTATAATTTGCTGTTTCTGCTTTCCTCTTTGTTCTTACTTTCTCTATCTTTTGGCAGATTCTTTCTTTTCTGGTTACTTCTTATTACCATGCTGCTTTTCTAGTTCTCACTCTGTCACAACCCACTTGTTCATTGGTCTTCAAAATGCCAAGAAGGCCAATCCTACCCACTGGTTGTATAGGTTCCTTCATCCCCACAGACAAGATAGCTTACACGAGTCAAAGACAATTTGCAGAAATTGATTTCTGATTAAAAAAAATAATAAACGCCTTACCTCTAAATGAAGCACACCATGGATATGTGTCCCAAAGAGAGCATACACTTTGTTTTTCAAGTCACATTTGTATACAATCAGTGCACCAATCAGAATAGTTATACCTGAAGACACATCCTACACACAAATTAGTTGTTCTAAGAAAACAAATCGCACCCGAACCCCCTAATGACCTGGTGGACCGGAGTCCTATGAGCTCAAACATGTAACCAGTGCTTTTGGGAAATCTTCACATAGTAACACAAGTCAGCAAGTGACATAGTCTTTTCAAATGCTCTTATAGCCGCAGTAATAGCCATTGGGTCAGGTAGCCACATGGCTAGTGTTCATTAAAGTCCAGTTGCCATCTCAAAAAAGTCCATGAATCCAGGGGGTCATAACAACTACTCCCCCTTCTAGTCAGTGTAGTCTAGGGGATGATCCTGTTAGATGGTACCCAGGCTACAACTCTTACTTATCATCTTGGTGAGAAAGTCATTAGCTTTCTGGTGGACATTTCCCTGTTGATTTTAAAATGTAAATATTGGAGCAATAGGCACCATTAGGTTATGGTTGGTGACCACCGTAAATACCTTTCCATTCAAGTAATACTGGTGCGAGGGGAGAGTCCAAAACACTGCTAAGCACCCATTTTCCAGCACAGCACATGCTACCTCCCTGGGCAGAAGCTTTGGACTGAGGTAGACGATGAGGTTCTTGCAACTCTGCTCATCTTTCTGGCTAAGAACAGCCTCAGACCATAGATAAAAGCATTGGTCTGCATGATGAAGGGGTGCTGGTAGTCAAGAACAGGGGAGCAGGAGAGGGTGAATTGCAGGTCTCAGAAGGCAGACTTACAGGCGGGTGTTATGTGCACCATCCTCTGCATCTTTTTGCAGGTTAGGTTCGTGAGGGGCTTTGCAGTGAGACTGTATTATGGAACAAACTTGTTGTAATACCCTGCAGTCCAATGAAAACCATTACGTGCTTTTTAGTTTGAGGGTTGGGCCAGGCAGCTATTCCCTCTACCTTTGCTTGCTTGGGTCTAATCTGTCCACTACTTACCCAGTGCCCCAGGTACTGTACATGTGGCCAAGCCCACTGATGCTTATCCGGGCAGATAGAGAGCTCAGATCCTCTGACTGCATCTAGAATGACCCTAATGTGCTGGAGGGGTTCCTCCCAAGAGGTACTGTATATGGCTAAATCATCCAGATATGCCTGGATGAAAACCTGGAGCCCCTGCAGTAGCTGACCCACTAGTCTTTGGATCACATACCTGGGGTTTGTAAGTTTTAGATTTTTGGGCACTGGCTCTCTGCTATTCAGGGGAAGCCAGCAGGGGTAGTGGAGCTGACTTGCAAGCGAGGAGTTCCTGATGAGCAGGGAGGGAACAGTGGTAAAGTCTGGTGAGTTCAGGGGGCTATACAGTTTTTTCTATCTCTCCTTAGCCGATCTCACATCATATAGAGATACTTTTATTGAGTCGGGAGGGGAGTCAGCTTGGAAAGTGGAGGTGGCTCCATGATGTATTCATTTTTTGTGGCATAACAGGACTTCCATAATCATTTTAGAAATTCGAGCTCCTTATTAAATTAAATGGGAAGTTACAAACAATGGTCAAGTACTTCCCAATTTGTGGTTAAGCACAATACAAAGGATCAGAGGGGTATACCTTGCAGAGCACTTGACCTTTATCTATTGAAACACGTGTTTTAAGTACTGCTGTGACAGCCTGTTAATTATACTTGATGGTTTAATCTCCTACAGAAGTCTACAGAGCTTAATGCAAGTTTGAATCTGTCTGAGATGAGATCCTAGCCCTGACCCAGGACTGGGAGGGAATTGGGTATTGTGGTTGGCTAATGGAAGCACCTACTGGTCACCCTTAATGTGGCACTTACACCAAAATATTTTTCAAAGCTCAATGTAATAGTTATACACAAAACACATCCTAAACAAACAATACATTTTATAGAAATGCAAGAGCATAGTCTTTTCAAATGCTCTTATTGCCATTATAATAGCCCTTGCATCAGGTAGCCACTTGGCTACCATCTATTAAAACCCAGTTGGCCCTCCTAAATTCCCCTTGTCTCTCTCCTTCCCTTTCTCTCTACCTGCCACTTTTCCACTCCTCCTACTTCTCACATACCCCTGTGACTGAAATCTCCAACTTTTCTCCTGCTGTCTTTCTGTATCTTCTCCTGTGCAGCAGTTTCCCTTGACCGACCATCTCTCTGTCCTTTTTCTTCTGCTGTTGTAGTTTCACTTTGCTCTTTCACAAACTACTATTTAGCCTTTTCCCTTCTTTACTGATTGAACTCCCTCCCAATTTGAATTTAATTTCTGTGTGGATTTATTACCCACCTTTATATTGTGATCTCTCTTGAGGCTCTGACTGGACAGTGACCTTAATATTATGTTGGTTACTGCCGCCACACATAATACAACATGCATTATCAAGAGCTGTCACCTGTTATGTGCAGAAGGGGAAGCAAGATATATAAATTATTCACTGGACAAGAGGGGGCAAGACAAGACAAGAGACAAAGAAGGGTCTGAACAAGATATGTGAGTGAAAATAGAGATCTGTGAGTGAAAGTATGAGTGAAAATAGATTGTAAGGAGGCGCCACATGCAGAGGTGTACCACAAGTCATGTGGTTACCTTGCCTTGGTAAATCTGACCCTGTGCGTATGACTTGGAAAAATATGGAAGGAGCAATCAGTCTTTAGTCTAGCTCCAACTTAATCCATTTGTATAAAGCACCAAAACATACAGAAGTTCCAAAAATACTAGCTGTTACCAGTCATTTTCAAGAAATTTTATATCCTTATGCTTTCAGTTGTGTAATTTTGTATTACCAGCTTTTTCACCTACAGGTTATGTACAGAGCTATTTTTACTCTACAGCGACATAATCAAAATAAAGTTGTGTGTTGTCTTCATGAATCTATTTCCAGTAGATCTAAACTCAAATATGTATGCCTTATGGCATTTGAATATTAATATTGGCATACATTATCTCTCAAAAATACAAAAAGAGATGAACTCATACATGCTATTAATGATATCTACTAGATGGCTGCTCTTTGCTTTACATGGATATATACACTAAACATTTGTTAACACCTTATAAGATGCTTATTAATCTCACATTTTGATCCACCCAGGACCTATCAGTGCAAAACAATTTTAGCCCTCCTTGAAACTTTTGTGTACAATGTCGGTCAATATAAAGCTCAAAAATATATGTAGGTTGTCAGATGACCTCAAGGGTAATCAGATCACCTTTATATAAAAACTATCTACTTTCCAGTCAAAAATGACAGGAATGAAATTGTAAGCCTGACAAGTGCTGTTTGCCAGACAATGCGAGGCTAGGGTCCCTCTGAGCACCTTCAGTACTCATCCCGAGCCCCACGCTGAGCGCCTTTGGCGCTCTTTGCGAGCCTCTCCCCCCGTGTACTTTACAGGCCTCGCGATGAGCAGCTTTCCTGTTCATTGATGTTTATTTTTCCTGCTTTGCAATGATCCCCTTCGGCGCTCATGGCTAGCCTCTCTCCACCGTGCAGTTTAAGGGCCTTGCGATGAGTGTTATTGACTTGGGGTAAGTGTTACAGCCTTGGGTTAAGTGTTACTGTCTTGTGTTAAATGTTACTGGCTTGCGTTAAGTGTTACTAGCTTTGAGCTCTTTTTTACTGCTTTTGGCCTTGTTTTCATCCTGTTACATTTTTTGGGCCGCAATTTTTTTTCTCGCTAAGGCGATTTTCTATCGTTAAAAAATGCCAAATATGCCTCAAATTAACTTGCAACCTCACTCACAGGCTCCCTCTCTCTCCCCCTGTGCTGTGGCATATTTTTTTTTTTTTTTTGCTGGTCCTTCCAGTTCCGTGGTTTGGCCGTTAAATTCGTAATTTAGTGCAGCCGCGCAATTGCGGGCATCGGTTTGCGAGGCCCGCAGTTGCATCTACGGGCTGAAAGCGCCACAATAGTCTATCTGCTTGGTTTTGTAGGATCTTTTTTATTTGGAGATTTGTTCCATTAATACTATTGAGATATACTGTATATACTCGAGTATAAGCCGACCTGAGTATAAGCCGAGGCACCTATTTTACCACAAAATACTGGGAAAACTTAGTGACTCGAGTATAAGCCGAGGGTGGGAAATGTGCTGCCCCCTGTTTCCCTCTTGTGCCCTCTGTGTCCCCCTCTTGTGTGCCCTCTGTGCCCCTTTCTTGTGTCCCCATCTCTCTCCCCTGTGTCTCTCCTCCCTCTCCCTCCCCTGTGTCTCTTCCCCTCCTCCTCCTCCCCTGTGTCTCTTCCCACCTCTCCCTTCCCTGTGTCTCTTTCCCCGCTCTCCCTCGTGTCTCTTTCCCTCCCTTATCATCCTCCTCATCCTCCCTCCTCAACCCCCTTCCTCATCCTTCCTCCTCATCCTTCCTCCTCATCCTCCCTCCTCAACCCCCCCTCCTCATCCTCCCTCCTCATCCTTCCTCCTCATCCTCCCTCCTCAACCCCCCTCCTCATCCTCAACCCCCTTCCTCAACCCCCCTCCTCATCCCCCCACCTCAAACCCATGCTCATCCTCAACCCCCCTCCTCAACCTCCCTCCTCATCCTAGATTCCTCTCCTCAACCCCTTTCCTCAACCTCCCTTCTCAACCCTCCTCCTCAACCCCCTTCCCCAACCTCTCTCCTCAACCACCAACCTCAACCCTCCTCCTCAACCTCCCTCCTCAACCCTCCTCCTCAAACCCCTTCTCAACCCCCCTCCTCAACCTCTCTCCTCAACCGCCATCCTCAACCCCTTCCTCAACCCCTTCCTCAACCCCCATCTTCAACCCCTTCCTCAACCCCCCTCCTCATCCTCAACCCCCCTCCTCAAACTCTCTCCTCAACCCCCATCCTCATCCTCAACCCCCTTCCTCATCCTCAACCCCCCTCTCATCCTCAACCCCCCTCCTCATTCTCAACCCTCCTCCTCATCCTCCCTCCTCAACCTCAACCCCCTCCTCAACTCATAACCTCCTTCCTCATCCTCCCTCCTCAACCCCCCACTCTAATTACCTCCACCTCTCCCTTTCCCCTCACTTACCTTCCATCAGCAGATGCTCCTGCGCTCCAGATCTGACGTCACATCATTAGCATATGCCGGGTCCCGATGCAGCCGGAAGACACGCGGAGGAGCGGAGGAGCAGCTGGGGATGGAATGTAAGTGAGGGGAAAGGGAGAGGGGGCGGTAATAAGAGAGGGGTAAAGTGAGTAGGGGGGTTGAGGAGGAGGGTTGAGGATGAGGAGGGGGGTTGAGGAGGGGGGTTGAGGAATGTGCTTGAGGAGGGAGGATGAGGAGGATGATAAGGTAGGGGAAGGGAAAGAGACATGAGCGAGAGGGGGAAAGAGACACAGGAGAGGGAGAGGGGGAAGAGACACGGTGGTGGAAAGACACGGGGGGGGGAGGGGGGAGAGAGACACAGGGTAACTCGAGTATAAGCCGAGGGGGATTTTTTTAGCCTTCAAAAAAAGAACTGAAAAACTCGCTTATACTCAGTAGTTTATTGGAGGTTAGTTTATTGTGATTCTGTAGACTATCTAACTCCAAATACAGTTCTCTGAGAGTTTTACCATTTCTTTTCCTAATATTCGCTGTTTTAGAGATAAGGATACCCCGAATTACGTCCTTGTGGGCACACCAAACAGTAGATGGAGAAATCGACGCATGTACATTCTCTGAAAAATACTTTTGGATTTCTTCTTTCATATCTTTAGTTTGTATTTGATCTTTAAATATATAAGTGTCTATCTTCCATGGTTTTCTTTTAGTATACTGTTGGTTGTCCTTAATACATAAAGTGATCATGGAATGATCAGACCAGGAAACTGATTTTATATTGGCTGATTTGATATTAATTGTAGAATAATTTGAAAAAAAAAAAAATCTATCTAGTATGAGTTATGTCTTTTTGAAAAGAAAGTACATTCTCTAGTTTCTGGATTGAGTAATCTCCAAACATCGTATAGTTCATAACTAAATATTTCTTTATGGAATTTTTGAGCTATATTATTTATAATTCTGTCTGATTTAAGCGTTTTTTTTGAAGTCCTATCTTTTTTTATGTTTATAATCATATAAGAGTCTCGTAATATCATTGCACCTTTTTTTTACCTTGTTAACCATTCCCAAAATCTTTTTCAGAAAATGTATTTGTTTCTTATTAGAGGCATACATATTAACTAAGGTTAGGTCAATATTGTTTATTTTGGGAACCTATTTCCCAAAAATTCCCTTCGGGTATGTTGATTAACAAAGAAAATAAAAGGTCTTCCTTTTAAGTAGGCCGTCTAAATAACATTATCTTATATCATTAAACAATTTCAATACCTTTAATGTCTTTTCTCATAACGTAGACAAGTATAACCATATAACCCTTTGGTTAATAAGTATTTCCTCTAATGGTAAAACATACATTATAGAAATCTTAGTATGCGTTATCTTTAATTTATTTCTTAGATGTATTCTCGTTCCCTCTTTCAGAAAAAAAAAAAAAGAAAGGAGGAAGGAGGTCAATATTTTGTTTATCTTCCCCCAAAACTTTTGTGCCCTTTTGGGTAATATATTCGAGGGGGGTTAAGTTATGTTTTATATGTATTTTAAAGAGTTCCTAAAGTGTGCTAATAAAGCTATTTATTTGAGCTGGCATGTTTTCCTTTGTATAATGTGTTTAAAACTGTAATCCAAGCACTGCTATCAAGAAATCTTGATTATATTAAAACACTGTGCTTACAAATATTTTTTTTTAAATCTATCTTGTAATTAGTTTATGGATATCTACCAGAACCAAATAAGGATTTCAAACGCTTTGAATTATTCCGTTTTTAATACTGATTATTTATTTTAACTTCACTGCAATATTTTTGTCTTTTTTATTTTATTTAGAATATTTTGAAACTTTTTACACTTTTCATATGCAGAGCTTTTTTGAAACTATAGGTGCATCATTTTAAATAAAGTAGAAAATAAAAGGCTGTGCTTTATTTCTATTTCATCAAACAATGTGCACTTTATCAAGTCCAGTAATTAAAAAAAACAACATACATAATATGTATGTATGTATATATATATATATATGTATATATATATATATATTATTTTTTGTCAGGGTCATTGTTTATATGTGCACATAACTATTCTAGCCTGAACAGCTGTTCCTTTCTGCTCCCCATCTCCCTACTGACTTCAGAAGACATTTTCTGGGCATTACACTTATTTACTTAAATGGGAAGAACATTTTTATAAGATGAGCAATGGTGTGATAGAATCAGGATACCCTGAAGAAATTCATGGCCAGTTTACTAAACCTGATTTAATAATGCTCCTTGATTGAAAGTGTCATCTAGAATCTGTCTGTGAGAAAGCACCTCTCATATTATATGTACAGAATTGCAAGTCATTCTCCCATTTTCCATCAAACGTATGAAATAAATGGAACATGTAACAGTCAGCAATAAATGTACAATTTCTTCCAATTTCAGTCTATTGTCAGCGATGAGCTGAATAACTATCCCAAAGTCAAAGCAGCTGCTCATTGTGTACGTCGCCGCTGTGCCCTTATGGGAGAATTAAAGCTGTATGCTATTAAACAATTTCTCTTGTCTCTGTCTTTTTATATTTTAGAACTCATATTATAACATGTCTGTTTATATTGCTACAACTTATTATTTTGTAATTTGTCTCTATATATAGTAAAACACATTTTAATGTGTGTCTTCATATTTGAACATCTCTTTATATTGAATCATTTATCTTTATACAGTGCCTCTTTATATTTTAACATGTCTTTTTGTGTTTCCTTGTGCATAGATTGATAGATATACACAACAAATGAACCCAGGGATGAGCAAACTGGGAAACTCATGTAGTGTGCTTAAAGGATCTAAATATGGATCCCAGCAAAAACTCAGAAAATGAAAAATTTACTCATTCACATTTACTGCTCATGGGAAGAATAGACAAAGGTGGCAGAAGGAAAGATAAAGTGACCTGGAATTAATAACAGGGGCTTTTTAAGAGTACCAAGCTTCTTATGAAAGATAGGTTTGGAATAGTTCAAAAAGGTGACTCAACCATGCCCTTATAAACTTACCTTGAACTCTGTATTGGTTAAAAAATATGGTGTCATGCAATTGATATGTCATATATATTACACTGTATAGATGAATATAGTTTCTTAAAATATTACAGTGTATAGATTAATTAAGTTCAAAGCTCAAGTTATCGACAATTATTCGCTGTGTGCAGAAATATAATTTATTGGTATGGCAGTAAAAATCAAGAATAAACAAACAATTATAAGTGTTTACACTTGTAAGCTTTGATATTTAGTTAGATCACAATATACAATCTGCCCAATGTCTATTACAATCTCTTTTGGATGATTGAATAACAGTCTTAACACACTTTATATTTGGTTAGATCAATACAGAAATCAATAAGCAGTGTACACAACTTATCAAATGTGGATTAACAATTTATTTTAATACAATCTATATTTGGTTAGTTCAATATAGGAGTATATAAACAGTATATATAATCTCATAACATTTGGTTAACCGTCTGTCTATTTTTGTTTAGAGCAATACAGAAATGATATGCAAAGTGTATAAACAATCAACTGTCTATTTGTTATATATGTATATGATATTAATAATTAGCAATATAACCTGTTACTCTATGAAAACAGTAAAATATGGTATATCAACTTATATGGCAGTTAGAATATAGAAATATATATTGAAGCAATATGTATCAGAATTGGTTATATTGTATGTGAGATTGCAAGTTAAATAAAACTTAGTATTTAGGTATTGGCAAGCTATTATTTGGTTATTGGTCTTACATCAGAATTGATTACATTTAATTTAATTTACCAATTCAATCAATAATGATGCAAAACAGTTTTGTTTATTGTGTGATACAAGATTATATATGTGGAGTATTGCTAAGTATGGTTTGCTGTATGTATAGGTGTTTTCAATAATTGGTTTTGTAGTTAAATGGTTACATTATTGAATAAAGTCAATCAGACTGTTGGAATATGGACACAGATTGAAATATATTAATCAACATCTACATTCCGGAATGCTGATGCTAATTAGTCTGGGTCTGTGACCACTCCCAAAAGTGTAACAGAAGGATTGTTATATATTAGGCTAATATTAACTCTATTACAAATTAGATAGTTAAAACCATTTTATACATACCATGGCCCCCATTCAATTGCGATTTGGCCAATTAAATAGGGCTCTAAATAAGCACATAGCATATTTTTTTAAAGACATTTTAAGTTAGTGAAAACCTTGCTTTTGGATAGATGCTTACTAACTAAAAACATCTTTAAAAAAAAAATAGGTTATGTGCTTATTTAGAGCCCTATTCAATTGGCCGAATTGCAATTGAATGAGGGCCCATGTATGGAATTTCAAGATAATACCTATCTCATTGATAGGATCTCTTCTCTGAAGAAATCCCTCTTTGTGTGATTGGATTGTTAAAAAGAGTTGTAGAGATAAAATATAATATGATATAGACAGATATAGTAATATATCTTAGGGAAGATTTGAAGGGGGCATACATTTATGCCACAGCATGATAGTCAGGTTTGTCACAGACAGGACTATCAGACAAGATAGAAAATAGCACAGAAGAAAAGACTCAGGAAGCGACAAAAGACCCAGAAAACAGCAAAAGGCCAGAATATTCTCTCTCTGTATCTGATAAACTATTTCTTCCTCCTCGTCACAAGGTTGGTTTCCACCAATCACAAATAGTTACTCCTCTTTTGCTGTACATGTATGAATTAGAATATATTTATAAACATGTTGTGTATATCTGTTTCTAGCCGTTTGAGAGCGCTCTGGAAATATTAATATGTTTGACCTTGGTTTTAATTAAGTTTGCCAACATTTCTGCGAGAGACTATGCCCATTGTGCGTTAATCTTGACACCTGTTTGATAATATGTGAAGGAGACAATGGAACATTGAAATGAAATGCATACATCTCAGAACACACTATCTAGAGACCTTTACAATGTATTGTCTTGAGTCTTTATTACCCATGTGAAAATATTTGTGACTTGATCTAGCCAAGTTTTAGTTTGATTTGTGTAATAGACTCAGACATTTAATTTAAAAAAAAAAAAATATTTAACCCCTTTACATGTTAAAGAGGCATACTGTAAATGTTTGTGTATAATGGTATACAAGACCACTGGACAACCATATAATGTAAATAATGGATGGGATACAGAGCAAATAAGGCTTGCAATTATTCTTGCAAGCTGCTTCTACTAAGCCTATGGAATTAAGAGGGAAGGTGTGCTGAGCTGAAATATAATATTAATTGAAAAGTGAATCAAAAAATTCATAAAACTCCCTAATCTTTCCAATGTTGAATAAATAAAAATTAGGAGAACACTCCCACTCAGTCTCCAAGCCTGCAAGAAGAGTGGAAAATAGGCATGCTTTGGACACAAGGAGTAACATTTTAAGTTAAAATAATTTATGGCCACATCTTACACAGCTGCTAACATTATTAATTTGCTATAGACTTTATAAACATATGCAGCCTTATTAAATTGTGATTCAGTACATTTAAAAGGGCTCTATATAAGCACAGAGCATATTTTATTTACAGCAGTTTTTAGTTACTGAAGACCTTGCTTTTGGATAGAAGTTCACTAACTAAAAACTTCTGTAAAAAAAATATGCTGTGTGCTTAAATAGAGCCCTTTTAAATTTACTGAATCGCAATTTAATAAGGCCGATTATGTTTTTCCCAGTATACTGTGGTCCTTTAATAAAACTCACTCTAGATTTTTTTACGTTTAGCATGGGTTTCCTGTGGTGAATGTGATTGAGCACAGTGTGCCTTCATATTTGGTTTTATCATGATAAATTATGTTCCCTGCTTTAATTTATGATTGCAAATTAATGTTTCTTGTATTATTCAAACTGTTAAGCATAAAGCAACCAATGATCAGAGTAAAGCAACATTATATTGAAACTATCATGTTAATGAGATTGATCCTGACTCATATTACTATGGATCTGCCCAATAAGACATGTTTTGTTGGCAGGATTCAAGTGAACATGTTATTCTTCCAGGAGGAATGTAATACATGAGCACAATGTCCATTTAATAAGCCTATTAGCTTTAGGTCAACCATTCAGTTTCCTACTTTATATAAAAACATACAGTAAAAGATTATTTAAAGTTACAAGTCTGAGATGGAAATAAGAATGAATTACAGACTGTGAGAGGCTTAGCTCCAAGGCATATCAGGACATCAAGAGAATATTACTGTATGAATGGCACACATGAGTCAATACATTACCATAACATCAAGATATCTTTCTTGGGCAGAGCACATTGGACCCAGAGGAATCACACTGCTCGCATTTCTTTAGTTTCTCTGTAGACAAATCTACACTTGATTATTTTGTATATTTTATACATGAATGCATTGTGTACGTCTGACAGCATGGGTACTTTTCTTTCTGTTAGTTCTACTGTCAAGAGAGCTAATACTTTTCTTTTAATATTATGCCTGGAGCAAATTATCAAATCAAATGTGATACAGCTACATTAAATACATTGTAAAATCTTTATTAGAAAGCTCTTTCATGCATCTATCCTTTCCTTCAGATATGAAATGCAGCTGCTGTAAAAAACGTGAACCTTAAAAGTTGAGGGCGCCGATATGCAGCAATACACGGTCCATTTGCCATAGAAATAGATATGTAAATAATGAGGGGTCAGGCAGGCACAAAGGGTACATTATAAGTGATCCGTTCTTAGACCTAGATGTTCACTTTCATCAGGTGAGAAATTTCATAATAATGGGTATACAATGTACAACTTCCACAATAATTCATACCTTACAGACAAATAGTTACTAAAATTACCCTTTTAGGCTGTACACACCAGAATGTAATTATAGGTCAATATTTTTTAAATATCATTGAAAATCAATAATACATTCTTGGAAAACAAAATTATTATTAAGGTATATACATTTGTCTCTGCATGGTTCTATATACAGTACACTCTCAGTTAACCAGAACTCAAGCAACCAGAAAAAATTGAATACTGTACTTTAAATAAAAATTTAAATTTACAGGGCTCAACAAAAGCCAGGAGCCAGGTTGTCATGCCACAAAATACTTACAGGCACCGAGATTTCATCCACTGTATGTCTCTGTAGAAAGCAGACAGGCATGAGTGACTGAGACAGTGCAGTGTCTGTGTTACATTCCCTTGGTTCAGCACTGCACCCTCCAGCCTAACGTACCTGTGTGTAAGTGAGGAGTGAAAGCTGCTGCTGCTAGAACAATCCCCACTGACAAATATACCTAGTAGAGCAGCATATGAGCAGCTAATCTAGGCCTCTTTTATATGTAACTCTCAAGCAACCAGAAACTATATTTATCCGTCATCTACCAATCCCCATGGGTGCCGGATAAGTAAGAGTCTACTGTTATATTTAGAGTTATAATATGAACGTTTGAGGCATCTCAACAGCTGTAGTGACAGGTAGTCTTTGATAAACTTCCAGGATAATACTTTAGCCTTAAAATTAGGTATAATCATGGTAGCCAAAATGTCGAGTAATACAAAACTCTTTGTAAGCACAAAACTCACAAAATGTATACGATACAAAGCAATGTTACTTTGGAAATGTACTGCTAATAACATGAAGATCCATCCAGAAATTCCACAATGTCACTCCTCCACTAATTTACTGGGGCTTTTGGGGTTACAGAATCTTCTGGTCAAGATACAGTGACACTTTCCTGAAATTCACCAATCAGAGCCTTAAATTCATCTGGTTGCTGATCAATATCCTAGGCTCTGACAGTCTGCTGGATTTACCTTCGGCATTGTGCGGTACTGTATAGGAAATCAGAACTTGATTGACCTTAATGGAGCTGATGTCTGGCCTCTCTACCTCATGTAGTGACCTCCATAGTTCACTCAAGTATTGTGCAACATCAGTTCACATAACAATTTATTTACACTTTCCATCAGGTTCCCAGTAGTAGTCAAACCTCAGTGACGCTCTTTCTCCAAGTGGTCAAGATATTAAAAGTAGGTAAACTCATGTGGGAGTTAGAAAAGCCTGACAACTCTTTGAACATACAGATCTGGGGAAACAAGTATTAAAGGATTCAAGGAGGCCTCATAATGGTTCACAAGGTCAAAAGTGGGGAGGAAATGGTTCTCCATGTTATAGTGTGCCCAGTCCATAAAATTTTGAGTAAAATAATAACTCTTCTAAGCTAACAGTTAATGAACAGCTGATCCAGAAGGTTAGATGAGTCACACTTTGTTATCATCCATTTATATTGCAGAATATACGGCCACAAATAATAGATAGCCAAAAATAGCCAAACTTGCTTTGCAATATATCTTGATATTTATTTACCCATAGTGAAGATGTTTGCACTTGAAAGATAAAACCTCCAATCTAGATATAAAATGTTGTTTTTTAATGTTTAAAAATGTGGTAAAAATGTGATTGAAGTACTCTCCGCTATACATACAATAACAGGTTATTGAGGTTGCCTATCTACAATGTATTTAGTTGAGTTGGTTTACTTCATAATGGACAATATTTGATATGTTTCTCAGGACCTATAAAGTAGTGTGCAGAGGATTTGATTACAATTCCCTCACTGAAAACCTCTATAAGACAGATTGAAGCTTCTCAAAAACTTGGTCTAAGACCAAATAACATCAGAAGTTCCACTGGTTCTTAAAGGTAACTAAAATAAGTGTTGTATTGCCCCAAACTAGGTGGTCATCATTGGCCATGATTGTACAAGCTAGGACTTATGGAATTGTCTGCTTGAGCACAGGTTGCAATAGGGGAAGAAAAATGATTGCTTGTTTAACCCAGTCATTGCCAAAAGATGTACACTTCTGCCCTGTGGTTGACTCCATTTGGTCTCCTGGTTAAATGCATTGTAAACTCCTTAGTCATTTTGGAACCAATAGATATAAACATTGTTATATGACTCAAAACAGGAATAATTTTGTTTTCTGTTTTTCATCTGCATTTAGTAGTGAAATAAACCTGACTTGGAGTAATAGATACGACCGTTGTTCTCTCCACTTGAATAGCAAGGAGATATAGCCTTATACAGCTGTACACTGAAATTACCAGCTAATGGAACAAAGAGTGCCTTTGAGAGTGTGTTTGGAGAAGAATGCATACTATCTTTTACTGCTAGATTGGAAAACAACAGGCATCTAACACATTTATCCTGCTCCATGTAGCTTTAGTGCAAATGGTGGCATTTCTGACAAGGAGGCATTTAACAAAAACACATCTTCTTTAATTTCATTAATGTTCAATAGGGGAGAAAGGATTTTACAGGAACACATCTGACACACTTCACTTGTCTGCTTCCAAGAGAAAATGAGATTCTTTGGTTTATACTTCAAATAAAAGCTAAAGATCTGAGCTGGATGCCTCTATGTTAGGCACCTTTCTTATTAAAGGGGCAGTAAAATCACAACATTACTTGTGTTTAATAATGTGGTTTAAATGCGATGTAAAACATTTTTTTTTGCTTGTAAATGATGTGATCTGAAATATAGTAATTTTACTTTTAATTTTGCAAAACAAACATGTCTTTGTAGTATTTTTCTGCTTATCCATCCAAATGCATTCTAAGCAATGTGTAACATATTCACAGATTATGGACATACTGTAATATGTCACATTTGTGGGAAGTGGAACTGTGCTGCAGAAAACACAATGATTGGTTCTCAGATTAAAGCACTACTACATAATAGACAAAAAAATGAAACTAGAAGCATAATTAAGCAGGAAAGGGTCATATAGCTAGTTTAATTAAAAAATGATGCCTCTGTTATTCTTTGGGGTAATCCATGATAACTTGGTGGACTGGCCAAAGTTTTGTGTGTGAGACGGGGATTTATATTTCTGGAGAGGTATGGTTGCGTTACCTAAAGCAAGAAATTTGCTTCTGGGCCAGTGAGGAGGAAGGGGTGTGCTATCAAGTTCAATTGAATGCAATCTTTACATAGGCTCCCCCACTCCTCCCTTCACTTATTGCCAAAACACCTCCCTGATGAGTCAACTCAGAGAAAGTAATGTAAACACAAAATTATTCCTGTACTCATAAATATAGTCCTCCAAAAATCAGATTTCCCCCAAAAATGTTTTATGCCCATGAATTACACAGCTGCTAATGTTGTTAGTTTCGTACATACTTGACAGACAAGTATATTTTTTTCTTGATCCTTTAATAATTTATTATACAATAAGATTATATTTGATATATTTCACAAACAACCTCCTCCCCAAAATCATACCAGATTAGCACAATTATCAAATGAAGGCAAAGGCCAGCTACAATCTTAATGTCGGTGAACTTTCAAAGTAGTGAGACTAAAGAAAACCTATAAGGAAATATTTAATAACCTTATCATGCATAGCTTAGAGAACAAAAGGGAGAGGCGTGATGTGATAGAAAACCTTTAGTATATTCAATTATTTAATAACGTTTAGGAGTGAAGAATCTTTCAATTAAAAAAATGAATGTGAGAACAAGAGGTCATGATTTAAAGATGACATGTAGAAGATCTAAGGGTATTTCATGAAATGTAATAGATAATAGTCTTTCATGTGCACAGGAAAAGGATAGGTTTGTTCTGAGGCCTAATTAATCAAGTCTTCTAGGTAAATAAAATTGGCTGACTAGACTGGCTTTTTGGCTTTTATCTGTCATTAAATGAATTATCCTATATTTCTGTTTCCCACTAGGGAATTAAGGTGTCTCCAGTACCTAGGCTTGTCTACATACCCCATTGATATATATATATATATATATATGTTTACATATATATATATATATATATATATATATATATATATATATATATATATACATACATACCCTATTGGGATATATAGTTACATTTGGACAAAGATAGATATTGCATAATCAACATCTGTATCTTTCATTAAAATATATAGCTGCCTGTGATTGGCCAAAACAAATTATGAATTTTATGATCATTTTAGCAGGGATTTTCAAAGGTGTTTATCTTGGTATTCTTTCATGCAAAAAAAAAAATGTTTGCATACACTACCGATTCTCCTCTATCAGATGCATTCATAATCCAGGAAACCTAGATATGCCTTTAATAGCTAAGCTTTCTTAACACTCTTCTACATATTATTCAGAGTTGACTTTCTCGTCACACGTCCATTCTTAGTTTATGACACAGATGCTAGATAATAGCAGAGCAGGCTCTACCTTATGGATAAATTGGACAACCACCCAGAGTGCCAACTTGCAAGGGGTGCCATCAGCATTACATTTTGCATAGATACTCGTGTCAAAACTGAGCACCATGTCCTGTAGCAATCAGGTTCTGTTTATATTATTTTTCAGGCGTTTAGCCATTATTTCATTGTCTTTGGTTTTCTTTGTATTAGTGTTTTTTTTATTTTGTTCTAGAAATAAATCAGTAACTTTGCATAGAAGAAGACACAAAAAACACATTTTAACATTTTATTATTCTATCTTTTCTTTGCAGCTTAATGGGCTTCTGTTTCTTTGTTACTATGATTCTAGTATCTCTATATTTTGGCTAGTAATACTAAAACTTGACCTTGACTTTAACCACAGTGGAACTCTAGATATTTTGCAACCCAAACCAATGTTTTATTTTTTTGTACTTGTAACTTAAATGGAATGCAATATCAATGACCTCGCCCAGCGTGCTGAATAAGCTTGAGCCAACCCTGCCCAGTAGATATCCATATGAGAAAGGACGGAGCTACCACCGTCGCAAACACTTGGGGGGCGGACAATTGTGCAGTCTTTTATTTATTTTTTATTACACTTTTTTAAAAGTGCACCCACTGGCCTGACTCCGCAGTAGAAAGGGAGCACCGGAGGAGCCAGGCAGTGAGGGAAAAGCTCACCTCAAATGACGTTGTTAGACCCCTTCCATCTCGCATTTAATCAACAAAACTTTCTAACTTTGCACTCTTCACCACCTTATCCAGCTTTCACTTCCTTCCTATTCCTTATCTTTCTTCTCCAGGTTTTGCCTCGCTCATTACCTTTAGATTGTAAGTAGTGAGTTTTTAATCGTCTAGGGTGCTTTGGGAAAAAGCACTTTCTGCAAAGATTTGAAGCTCAAAACAAGGCCCTCTTCTACAGTTTGTTAATATTGTATTATTCAATCTTCTTATCCCCTGTACAATGCTACAGAATACCTGTACATTGCTACGGAATATGTTGTCGCGATACAAATAAAAGTTAAGGATAAAGTTAATAATAAAAAGAGGTGTAGGGGAGAGGGGGGTGGGGGGGGTGTAGTGGAGAGAAATAGGATGTTATATATATATATATATATATATTTTAATGAATACTTCATGAAATAAAAACAAACTGTTCACTGGACAGTATCATTATGAGGCTAAAGCTCAAATGTTTTGGCCATATCATGAACAGGATTCTCTGGAGAAGACTCAGATGCTTGGAAAGATAGAAGGCACATGGAGAAAGGGACGACAGAGGTGGAGATGGATACATGAGATCTTTGAAGCAATGAACATGAACTTGATGGAACTCAGAGGAGCAGTGGCTGACAGTTGTGCCTGGTGTGCTGTGGTCCATATGGACACTGAGAGTCAGACACGACTAAACGACTAAATAACAGTATAAAATGTTTGCTCCGGATTGGGGCCAACATAGGGCCCAAAATTAATTTTTGCACTGAGACTCTATTCTACACCAGCGCATATGATGCATCCAGCTGACCATGCTGCTTGTTTAATATGGACTTAAAAACTCACATAATGAGATGTTGGTGGGATTTTAAATATCACATCTTTACTTTTTTTAAGGTATCTCAAGCGTACATACACACTCACAATAGAAGACCACTGAGGAAGTTCCAAAAACAGGATAAACCATGTAGGGCTAGAAGTTCTGATACATGCCTGATATTTTGCTGTAGTATCTATTCAATGCCCCATTTTTAATTTGTATCATATTTTGTTTACTAATGTCTTATCCTTATTATTAGTTATTATTATTATTATTATTATTATTATTCATTACTATTGAGTTTTATTAAATTTTTGTTTTTTTATATATTATTAAAATATTTTATACTCCTGTCACCATGTTGTCATGCATTATATTTTGTGTATCACCTGCACAATATTGTATTCACATCCAATGCAGGTTTGATAGGGGTATACATTTTCGTAATCAGATTTGTGAACATTCTAAAATCTTGAAAAACTGCAAAATTACTTCAAAGTGTACTGTAAACTATCAGGAAATCGACGTCCTCTGGTGCAGCTGGTAAAACGCTATAAAGCATTTTTTTATGAGCATTGATGGATTATTTTCTTCTACTCCCTGTGGTTTTGTTAAAACATTTTTAAGAGCTTGCACCTTTATAATATTATATATTTTCCTGTGTTCTCTCAAGGGAAAGCTACAGAAGGAGAAAAAAAAAGTTTGAACATGAAAAACAAAAAATAGAAATTAATTCTGGTCCGCTAAATAGTTGTTAGAGGAGATGAAACATCACGCTCATTGGGGACGATGTCCCTTCCATTTTAGATGCACCAGTAGGAACATTCATAGGCCCTCATTCAATTGCGATTTGGCCAATTGAATAGGGGTCTAAATAAGCACATAACATATCTTTTTAAAATAAGTTTTTAGTTAGTGAAAACCCTGCTTTTGGATAGATGCTTACTAACTAAAAACGTATTTAAAAAAAATACGTTATGTGCTTATTTCGAGCCCTATTCAATTGGCCAAATTGCAATTGAATGAGGGCCATAGGGTCTGTATAAGGTATAGTGAGATTTTAGGAAATTACATTTTGTAAATTATAGTTTTCTTTTTTTCTTTGTAAATATTTCTGATGATCTTTGGTCAAAGCTTTGCTCAAAACAATATATCTTGGTCATTTTTTTTCATTCTCCCCACTCTCTCCCATTCAGGCTTTCAGTGTATGCACATGGTAGATTATTTTCTAAGGTGAGTACATGAACGCTGAATATAGATCAATGGTTCTCAAACCAGTCCGCAAGGATCACCAACAGGCCAGAATTTGTAGATTTTCCTGCCTGTGCGGGTATGTTAACTATTAATAATTTTCAAATACAAAACATGACCTGCTGGTGGTCCCTGAGGACCAATTTGGGAACCACTGATATAAATGATAAGTCACTTCATGGGTGCCCCCCAAAAGATGTAAAATAGCCTAGACAGTTAGAGGAGGAATAAGTTACTTTCAAATAAATTAAATGGTAACTTAATTTAAAAATACTTTATATAATGTTTTGATAAATGACCACTGTAGATCAAGAAAACATGTATGTATTTTTTGAAGAATACAACAAACGAACATTAACATTAACATATTTTTTAAGAAAATAAGATTGTTGGAATACTTTTTATGTTTTAAAAGATTCCATCTTGACTTTGTTTTGTCATTTTCTGAGGCGTGGGAATGTTTTTAGCTATCGCTGGAAGGAGGTGTGGGGAAAGAATAATGAAGGTGACAGGGTTTTCTTAGGTACTTGAATTTGATACCTACCCACTTCCCTACGCATGCTTAGAAGCAGGCAACTTGCAACAACAGATACAAGCCGTGCCATTCTCATGCACACAACCTTCACCAAAGTATCAGGGGTACAATTGAAATAATTTTTGTTTTCTAATTAAAACTTTTTTTTTTAATGGCTTTTTCACTACCTAATTTTTCATGAGTTAGTGGACCAGACTGAGATACTACAAGATATTTCTCCCTGTGAAGGGCACAAGTGCGCTAAAGAGGTTGCTCTCAGAGTGGGTTATCATGTCCATAGAACTCACCTATTAAGTTTAGTTTGTTCTCTGATTGAGCACCTCTAACTTTATTTTTTGTTTATGCAAATGACCATTGGGGATTAGTCTCCCTAAGGGTGATGGGGGAATCCAGATGTGGACCCTTTGCTCACTGTGCCTTAGGGAGTTCTGCTACACCCCACTGACGAGGCCCAATGAAGGCCGAAACGTACATCTGGGATTTGCTGTTTCTCCTGTTCAGGTTAGAATTGCCTGTTATTTCAGGGCTTGGTCACTCTAGTGAGTGCACCAGACTTATATACTACAGGATATTGCTTTATGTGAAGGGCACAAGTGAGCTAAAAGAGGTTGCTCTCAGAGTCGGTTATTATGTCCACAGAACTAACCTATTAAGTTTAGTTTGTTCTCCGATGAGCACCTCTAACTTTGTTTTTTGTTTATGCAAATTGCCATTAGGGTTAGTCTCCCTAAGGGTGATGGGGGAATCCAGACGTGGACTCCTTGCTCACTGTGCCTTAGGGAGTTCAGCTACACCTCACTGACGAGGCCCAATGAAGGCCGAAACGTACCTCTGGGGTTTGCTGTTTCTCCTGTTCATTGCCTGGAATTTTGGGGCTGGGTCACTCCTTTGAGTGGGACCAGACGGATATACTACAGAATATTTCTCCCTGTGAAGGGCACAAGTGAGCTAAGAGAGGTTGCTCTCAGAGTGGGTTATCGTGTCCATAGAACTAACCTATTACATTTAGTTATTTCTCTGATTGAGCACCTCTAACTTTGTTTATTGTTGCTAAAACACTACTCTTTTCTTATAATATCTCCTGTAGTACAGAACAATGCTCAAGGTTACTCTAAATTCTCTCCCTGCACATTCTGATGTAAATCTTAGTGGCAGAATGATTTCCATTCATGGTGTATGTTACTCATATATTTATCTAAGTGTTTGTTCAAATAGTATGTACAATTTAATTATTTCATGCCACTATGAGCACTCACAGATGGACACTGTATAATACATATTAAATGTTACTCTTCACTAGAAGCATGAAATGAAGAAATATATTATTCAAAAGAAAACTTGCATTGGAAATGATAAAAAGAAACACTGTGTGTCAATCTCTTCTATCTTGGTTATTGGATCTCTTATAACTCTGGTTAAATTAAAATAGCAATGTATTGCTGATTTTAAAGGGCCAGTGTAAGCTCATGATTAAGTACTATGTAGTTCACTATGTGTTAGTTTAGGAAATATATTTATACATTTATACCCCAGCTGATGCCATTAGTTGTATTACAGGTTTTTTGCCTGCCTTTCCAAACAATGGCTATTTACAATCCTGTTTGATTAAAGGGATGGTTATGTCAGAACTTTTAAATTATTTAAAATCTAGCAGATAATGTAAATGGCTTCTATATCATGTGACAGGAAGCAAGTGGAGAAAGGCCCAACATTTATTTACAGACTGCATTATTGTTTAATTTATAAATTCATATTTCTTGAATTAATAAGTGACAAACTATATACTCACAAGCCGGTAATTGCCTTCAAATCTGTAAATTGCAAATGTATCAAAAGATTATACAAATACTAGATAGGGCTCGCAAGGGGGTTAGACACTTGTTCTGACAACTGCAGCAGCTATTAAACACACTCTACTGTACTTTAAAATAATGGGAAGTTATGGAACAAATTAATTGCACAGCAGTCTCAAGCTCACAAATTTGCAATACAAATAATTATTTTTACTGTTATTTCCGTTATATTGATTTCGGGAATCAAGAGGTTAATACATATCATGGAAGCCGCATGAACAAGAACAGTTGCTTTAATTATTTTTATTGATTTCTACATTGGTGGATTGCGAGTCTGATCACAAATTTTACTTCTAAACACTAATTAATTGTTGCATAATGTTTTACTATTGGCTGTGTCTAAGAAGTATTGCAAGTGTTTAAGAAGTAAATTACAAGCTTGCTTAAATATTGTCAGATCATATGATCATGCCCCTTGAATCCTACTTACGAGTGTATGGTTTGAGTGTGGAGGCTGTGAGAGGGCAATTGGTGGTTGAATAAATGTTTAGAAAAAATATAACCCGCAGCCAAAATGTCAGGTTACAGGTAATTACAGGCTTGCAATTGAAAGAGGCAATAACAATGCAGGGTTTAAGGATCGCTTAGATCTCCCTTATTGAGCCCAGGCGACATACTCTTGTCTCATTCATAGTGACTGATCTCTCTGTGCTCATGCAGAGGGAAACTAAAATCCTGGAAAATAGGGGCCCTTGTAGGACTAAGTTGCACATCACTGGATTAGAGGCTATCAGCCTTATTAAATTGTGATTCGGCCAATTGAATAGGGCTCTATATAAGCACAGAGCATATTTTTTTACAGACGTTTTTAGTTAGTGAACACCTTGCTTTTAGAAAGAAGTTCGCCAACTAAAAACTTCTGTAAAAAAAGTATGCTCTGTGCCTATATAAAGCCCTATTAAATTGGCCGAATCACAATTTAATAAGGCTGTATATTATTATCAGCACAGACCACACAGAGAGCTGCGCACTAGTGATTCAAATCCATGCATTAAAGAGATGACAATCCAAAATATTTATCATTACAAAAAGTTAACAAATTACATAAATGGATGTTCCCACCAGGTTTTCAGCTTCATAAGGTTTTAGCCATGAGAGACCTCTAATTAAATGGTTCCCATTATTCTTTCAAATGACCACTTATTTCTGGAGGTCTTCAAGGACCACATATAAGATCACAGTACTCCAAATGTTTCTACTAGGCATTTATTTGAACATTTTTAACCATTGCATATATTTTGTTTGAAAATTGAATTCTATCGTTTTGAAAATTTCCTCTAATATGAAACATAGGTTGGATTGGTGTTTTTGCTGGATATTATATCCCTACACCCTCCACTGTTTTATAACTACGGAAGAACAAAACTCTCTACATACTAACGGGAGGTGGTACACTATAGGAAAACAGCATCAACCAATCATAAGATCTACTAGACATATAAAGGTAAGGGTACAAAACTCACCAATACATAACAGAATGAACCATACGTGGTTTTTACTTGATTCTGCCATCAACTTTGGCTGAATAACATTTTATACTTTATCTTATCATTGACAGCAGTTCAGGTCAATCTGTTTCTCAGTGTGCTTAAAATATCTTAGCTTTTTCCTGTGGAGAAACTGTGTTGAATGGATGATATTTTGGTGCCTGTGGCTACTCTGAGCTGCTCAATTCATTAGGGCTTCTGTCGAGTGCACATATCCATGTTCTCTAAACATTATGAACTAATGTAATAGGAATATATATCAAATAGATGCTTTAAGGCAAAATTACTGCAATATTGCACCATCATTTTCCAGTGATATTAATGGGATATTTACCTTGATAAATTTGATGGTCTTTTCCCCCCAAAACATTAACAAAGAAAATATCTAGCTTGATTTTCTTCATTATGAGATGGCTTTTGCTCTCACTGTAGAAGTACATTTCAGTCATTTCTCTTTCTGGTCTTATGTATAATGTTTGGACAGTGGGCGCCAGCTCCTAACTTAGTACAGACATACTTGCAGCTCGCTTCAGGCGTGAGTTTATAAATCATGCCATGTATTTTTCTTTTTACGTTTTACCGCTGAAACTAAAGATTGAAAAAAATCCAAATGTATTCCTTGTAGGAGAGAAGAAAAAGTATGTTCCTTTTTTTATGTCTCACTGGGAAGAAGGCCAGTGGAATCCAAAAATGATTTCTATCTTCACATTTGAAAATATTTTGTGCTGTAAACGAGAGTTTTATCTTATAATGTCCATGTACTGCTTCTTGGCTAAAGTCTTGGGTTAGATGCAGTCACATAAATTTGGATTCAAAACTGTAACCTCGGATTCCAAGAAAAAATGCAATGCTGACTATTAGCTAAAGATTTAATAAAAAAAATAGAAAGGGTGAGACGTAGAGTCTCCCATGCGATGGTGTCAACTTGGTGCGCAGTCTGTAAAGTTTAGCTCAGTTGGGACTTTACAAAGGAGAAATTTTCTGAATAAGTCTACATTTTCACAGAAGGACAGACCAGCTTCAATATGCTAGGCATGACAGAAATGGCAGGAAACCACATGTATGTTCACAGTCTTGCAGTGAGATGCTGATGATCTCCGTAGTCACAATGAGAAAAGGCCCCATGTCTGAGCTAATTGTTTTCATTAAATAAGTAAATGTAACATTGAATGGATATTTTCTATTCTAAAGTTTCACAATTAACAGAGACCTTCTTGGGCACAAAATTCAACTTTCCAAAAAAACCACTGCTATTCTGAGTGAAATACTACAGTATCACATTATGCTATCTAACGATTTGTTTTTGATTTTTAAAAGCCAAAATCGAGTTCTTGATTAAACCAAGACATATTGTTAAACAAATAACATTATTATTTTAATTCTTTGTATAATGTTTTGTGCAATTTACATAAAAAGATACTGTAAATTACTTTCCAGTAATGGAATTATATGAACAATTTGATTTCAAAATCAATGTGTATCTTCACTCGATTGATTTGCCCCCCAAAGGCTTAGGGCCTCATTCAATTGCAATTTGGCCAATTGGATAGGGCTCTATATAAGCACAGAGCATATTTTTTACAGAAGTTTGTAGTTAGTGAAGACCTTGCTTTTGAATAGAAGTTCACTAACTAAAAACTTCTGTAAAAAATATGCTCTGTGCTTATATAGAGCCCTATACAATTGTCCAAATCGCAAGTGAATGAGGCCCTTAGAGTTTATTTAAAGAGCTGCTAAAAGGTTATCTTTACAGTATATTTGTTTGAAGAACTTGACAGGATTAGACACATAGAAGAATCTGCAGATGCACATAAGATATTGATTAAGTCTTACTGATAGTAAGCCACAATGTTGAGGCACTTCACAGTAGGATCAAATGGTGTAAAACTCACAGTAGGACAACTTTCTCCCCAGGTTCCAAGTCAATGAGCAGTAAAATCACTGGACTTTAGGAATTTGACACCTTACCCCATACTTTCTCAGATTCAGGCAGCTCACAACGGTAACTAAAAGGCTGCTCCTGCATGATGGTTACTGCCTTTCAACAAAATGGTGTGGATGCCCCCAGAGTCCAGCAGAGGCATCCACATTTATTTTCTCTGACTGAAAACTAGATTTATGTAATTTCTTCTCCCTAATTATGTTTAGCCAGGGTCAGATAGACATATATATATATATATATATATATATATATATATATATATATATCGTTGTGACGGTACGGGCCGTTGCTCACGCTTGCTGGCTCGCGTAGCGAGGGCCGCGGCTCACTGCACCCCGGGAGCCTGCACGGCTCCACCTGCCGCACTGATGCTCCCCAGCGGCTCACCGCACCCCGGAAGCCTGCACGGCTTCCTCTGCCGCACTGATGCTCCCCAGCGGCCCACAGCACCCCGGGAGCCTGCACCGCTCCCCCTGCCGCACTGATGCTCCCCAGCGGCCCACAGCAGGAGAGAGACAGGATGGGGGAAGGGAGGGACAGGATGGGGGAAGGTAGCCAGGAGAGGGGGGTGAGAGAGGGGCGTAACGAGGGCCGCGGCTCACCGCACCCCAGGAGCCTGCACAGCGCTCCCTGCCGCACCGATGCTCCCCAGTGGCCCACAGCACCCCGGGAGCCTGCACGGCTCCCCCTGCCGCACTGATACTCCCCAGCGGCCCACAGCAGGAGGGAGACAGGATGGGGGAAGAGAGGGACAGGATGGGGGAAGGGAGCCAGGAGAGGGGGGTGAGACATGGGGGGGGAGGGGGCATAGTGAAACGTGGGGGGGAAGGGGGCATAGATTCACCGGTGGAGGAAGAAGGGGGCAAAGAGAGACAGAGGGGGGAGAGACACAGGGGAGGTAGAGGGGGAAGAGACAAAGGGGAGGGAGATGAGGGGAATGAGAGACAAGGGAAGGAGAGAGGAGGGAATGAGACAGGGGAGTGATAGAGGGGGCAAAGAGAGACAGGGGAGGGATAGAGGGGGCAAAGAGAGACAGGGGAGGGATAGAGGGGGCAAAGAGAGACAGGGGAGGGATAGAGGGGGCAAACAGTGACAGGGGAGGGATAGAGGGGGCAAAGAGTGACAGGGGAGGGATAGAGGGAGAAAAGAGTGACAGGGGAGGGATAGAGGGGGCAAAGAGAGACGGGGATGGATAGAGGGGGCAAAGAGAGACAGGGGAGATATAGAGGGGGCAATGAGAGACAGGGAAGGGATAGAGGGGGCAAAGAGAGACAGGGAAGGGAGAGAGGGGGCAAAGAGAGACAGGGGAGGGAGAGAGGGGGCCAAGAGAGAAGGGGAAGGAGAGGAGGCAAATAGAGACGGGAGGGATAGGAGGCAAAGAGAGATGGGGAGGGAGAGGGGTCAAAGAGAGACAGGGGAGGGAGAGAGGGGGCAAAGAGAGACAGGGAAGGGAGAGAGGGGGAAAAGAGAGACAAGGAAGGGAGAGAGGGAGCAAAGAAAGACAAGGGAGGGAGAGAGAGGGCAAAGAGAGACAGGAGGGGGTAGGGAAAGAGACAGAGAGAGAGAAATGTTTGGGAAAAAACTTGATCTTGCCGTCATTTTTTGACGGGCAAGTCGCTAGTATATATATATATATATATATATATATATATACACACAGTAATCCTTTAATACACACAAGTTTAGGGGAAAATATGGAACTTCAAAGAAGACCAATAAATTCACACCACAATCCAAGAATAAATAACCCAAAACAATGGAATACTGAATTCACCTCCTTACATGAACACCAAGACACAAATGTGTTACTTTCACATTACTCAAGGGGAAGTGAATTAATACAGCTACCACATGTAAGACATTTTAAAATAGTGCAAAAAATAATAATAATCTGAAAATGTATTAAAGCAGATGCACTGTGGGTAATCTGGAAAATGCTCTGTAGGATAGAGGACTATATTTACAATCCCATAACCCCCTGCATCTACAAAGTGACTGTACTTTAGTTTACCCAACCTGCTTAATTAATGTTATATCTGTTGAAAAGTTAGTTTAGTTTTCAGCAGAACTCAGGACAATTAGAGAGGCGGGAAGGGTACAGCAGCAGCCACATTTCTCCTTGATAAAACTTTGCATTGTTCCTGTTTATTAATGGTGAACTAAAAATAGACGTAACATGAAAAGATTTTACACTGGCCCTTTCAAATAAAACTGAATATAATAGATACAGATCAAAGGCTGTAAATTATTTTAAACTGTGCAAAGACATTATGGCCATTATTAAGTTCTTAAAAAGAGCAAAACATAAATCTTACACTGCAGTGGTCCTTTAATCAGCAATGAGTAATAATTAATTTTAAGGATAATTAGACTTTTTAATAAATTGTAGACTTTTTTGCACTATTTTAAAATGTCTTGCATGTGTTAGATGTACTTTTTCATTAAAATCCCCCCCCCCCCCCCCCCGAGTTGAATGAATAGGGGACACAAAAAATAGCAAATTTAAACTTAATCATGCATTACCAGATTTGAACAATCCAGTGCTATGGAGCAGTATGCCTTTCTTCAGAAATCTTTGACCCATAATTTATATATATATATATATATATATATATATATATATATATATATTATTTTGCACCAGTAGATCCACCGCTTCTTGTCCTGGTAGCAGAGTTGAATTATCCCCCCAGATTTTTTTGCCCATGATTTCACTTCACTATAAGTATTGTGAAAAGCACTTTTATGTCTTTCACGATTGTTCTTAGAGTTATTGTTAGGAGGTAAACTCGGAGCTCCGATTTTTTTAAATTTTAGTTATAGAAGGAACATATCCAGGGGCTAGAATATATAATGCATGCACATATAATAACACCAAATTATGAAAAGAAACAATAATTTAGGAAATTAATTAATTATATGACTGCAGTTGTCAGTAGGACTTGTAAGAAATATGAGCAGATCTGACATACAGAATGATAAAGTGAATATTCTGAGATTCCCTTATTGTGCAGTCGAGATAAAATCATACGATTTGTCCTTTGTGTTATAGGGCAGACACTGTGGGAGTTCAGGAGGGAACTATAAAACTGACTGGGTTTCAGAGAATTTGACTTTTATCTGAATTAATTGAAATGGCAGAGCTTGTAATAGCAGACAGTGCATTTTATTGAGCGTTATGATAAATGGGCAATTCTAACTAAAAAGGTCTTGATGTTGGAAATTATAAAACAGGAACATAAATTACAGGCTAAGATGAATGTCACTAATTGTTTAGTTTTTGGATTAATGTGACATTTTTACTGGAGATTTCATGTCATTTTGTTACCAGTAGGTCACCTGGTATAACATTTCATACTGTAGGTTAACTGGATCATCCAATCATCTCATTGGTGTGATATGTACCCTTAGATTGTAAGTTTGCGAGTTTTCAATTGTGTGTCCGTGTCTTGGAAACAAGCACTATGTACATTTGATTATATGCTCAAAAACAGGGCCCTCCATTCTTTAAGGTGTTAAGTTTGTTTTTTGCCATGCACTAACCCCCTGTACAGCGCTACGGAATATGTTGGCGCGATATAAATAAAGATAATAAATAATAATACAGTATGTACAACTGGTTCTTTTAATGCTTTTTTTGGCTAAAACCTTGCAGAAAAATTCAATATTGAATTTGAATTCTTAACTTAGCCATTGACCAATTATTAATTAAATTAGATTTGTCGGTAGATAAGAATGAATAGGCCTATTTAATCATAGAAACATATAGACATGATAGTAGATCAAAAAACAATTTAGCTTGCCAGTTTTATCTACCAATCAGCTTGGCTTAATTAAGCCTTAATATGGCTGTATGCATATACCAGACAAGCTTATATTCTTACCATTTGCTTGGAAGACTGTTCTTCTAAGCTATTACCCTGTCTGTAAATAATTGCTTTTGTACATTACCCTAAATTCACACCTTCAAATTTAAAATCAAAACCTATTGTTCTTGCATTACTCTTTTTCTGGGAGATACTCTGCATTGATATATTTGAAGGTTTCTTTCACATTACCACCATCCCTTCTATTCTTAAAGAATTCATCTTGTTGACCAGGCATCATTTTAGTTATTTGAATTGTTTCTATTTTGTAAATATACTTTTAGTGGTACAGTATCCATGACTGGTCACACTCTGAGATCTAGGTAGTGATCTAAACAGATGAATTAATACTTGTTTTTCTATGGCTAATTCTTCTTTAGCAGCTTTATCTATTTAAAAGCCTAACAGAAATGCTTCCCCAGGAATCTGAGTTAGGATGGACTGCTGTCCGCTGTCCCTCTAGTGAAGACTTGGTCCACACTAGAGGGCTTCTTCCAGAAGACAGAGGAAGACCCCATTCCTAGGGTGGTGAAATTAAGGAGTTTTTGGCCTGAGCCTTGAAGACTTCAAAAAGGTATCCTGAGGACTTTTCGGCTTCAATGGAGTCAATGAGACATTGTAGAAAGACAAGCCCCAAGCAGATTGTGCATGGGCCTGGGCTTTAAAAAAAAACAAAAAAAACCAACAATTCTCACAATGGCCTCATGTACATCTTAAACTTTGTTTCATCCTACCACTTGCATTGGAAGGATGTTCCACTTATCTACTACCCTTTGTTAGAAATAATACTACATTAGTCCCTAATCTTCCACCTTCCAATCTGACCTCTCATTCTGATATTTCTTTTTTTCTGTAGCATACTTCCCACTTGAACTTTATTTAACACTTTAATACATTTGCAGTATTCTATCATCATTCACCTCTCGCTCATCTCATCTAATATATGTTACATATTTAAAAAATGTTCTTTTAAACCATGTACCATTTTAGTCAGCATTTATTTGATTACCTAGAATCGCAGCACTTATATAAAATAAGATTCTGAAAATGTGCTGTGGCCTCTTGTGAGTTTTGTAATGCTTTGAAGGTAGTCAAATGATGCAATCTGTCCGTGTAAAAAAGATTTGACAATTATCCAACTTCTCATCCACACTACATGGTTTCTAGGAATCACATATGTAAAATACAACATGTGCGCATATAAAACAGAGAAGACTTATTAACTGTTTGACGTTCTCATACAAAATCAAAATAAATACATGTGTTTAAAAAATCTAAAGAATACAATAATTGCAGATAATGAACTCCTGTCAATTATACAATAAAATAAAAATAGAATATCCTAGGAAATCCTTCACTTTAGATTTTTCTTTAATATCTTACTCATGTGATATCCTAACTAGCCGAGCCACTTGATCACAAGGAGTTAATCTTTCCTGCCTTGCATAATCATCTTGGTCTGTCTACAAATAGTATGTATCTTATTGTTTTAATGCAGACGCTGTATTGGTGTTAGGTCTCTCTGTACCTTGTTCCATATATAAAAAGTCATTTTAAACTTTATAAATGTATGGCATGACATTTCATAGCTGCAAGGAATGAATAGCAATTTTTAAATGTTAGTGAAAATTGGATAAGGAGCCACATTTCCAAGGAGAATCACCAGAGGATGGAACCAGTGCGTTAATTTGTTTTACATTAGTATCTTGCGTCTCCATTCGCTGAGCTCGCCTATCTGTCATTGCTATGCATAGTCTTTGCCCGTGAAACATCATTTCATGATTATAGATCTGAAAAATATCCTTCTGCAGATAGGAAAGAAATCTGGATATAACTGTTTAAATGAAGTGTCGTAAATGAGTAGCTAATTCATGTTTCAGATGAGTGATGTGTGCTATATTATCTGTTTTTAGACACTTGTAGGCTCCTTTGGGGGAACACTCAAGGAATTAGTTTCCAAGCTAAATAATCTGGGGAAATAAAAGGAGATTGTATGAGATTTCCATCATATCCATCTCTGAGTTAGGGACTTCTGGGGTCAAATCATTCTCATGTACAGATATGCAAAACAGGTGCTGCTTCAATTTAAAATGGCATTATTATCCAACACTCATTACCATGGCCCCAGGGCTAGTTTGGTGCTGTATAGTTGGAGAGGAACAGAATATCTCAATATGCCAGTCCATTGTAGGGAAGTTTGCAGATATGTGGACTTTAATCTACAGTTGTGCTTAAAAGTTTGCATACCCTGGCAGGAATTATGAAATTTTGGCATTTATTTTGAAATTATGACTGATCATGCAAAATAATGTATTTTATTGAAGGATAGTGATCATATGAAGCCATTTATTATCACATATTTGTTTGGCTCCTTTTTAAATCATAATGATAACAGAAATCACCCAAATGGCCCTGATCAAAAGTGTACATACCCTTGAATGTTTGGCCTTGTTACAGACACACAAGGTGACACACACAGGTTAAAATGGCAATTACAGGTTAATATTCCACACCTGCAGCTTTTTAAATTGCAATTAGTGTATGTGTATAAATAGTCAATGAGTTTGTTAAAAGAAAAGAACTGTCAAAAGATCTGCGTAACAAGGTAATGGAATTAAAATACCCATCAGTGCTGTTCAATAACTTATTAAGAAGTGGGATCTCTGGATACGAAGCCAAGGTCAGGTAGAACAAGAAAGATTTCAGCTACAACTGCCAGAAGAATTGTTCAGAATACAAAGAAAACCCCACAGATAACCTCAGGAGAAATACAGGCTGCTCTGGAAAAAGACAGTGTGGTTGTTTTTAGGGAGCACAATACGATACTTGAAACAAAAATGAGTTGCATGGTAAAGTTGCCAGAAAAAAGCCTTTACTGTGCCAATTCCACAAAAAAGCCTGGTTACAATATACCTTGACACGCCTCACAGCTTGTGGCTCACTAATTTGGAGAGAAGAGACCAAAATAAAGCTTTATGGTCACAACCATAAGCGCTATGTTTGGAGAGCGGTCAACAAGGCCTATAGTGAAAAGAATACCATCCCCACTGTGAAGCATGGTGGTGGCTCACTGATGTTTTGGGGGGAAGGGAGCTTTTAAGGCACAGTGAATCTTGTGAAAATTAATAGCAAGATGAATGCAGCATGTTATTGGAAAATACTGTCAGACAATTTGCATTCTTCTGCACGAAGGCTGCGCATGGGACGCTTTTGGACTTTCCACCATGACAATGACCCTAAGCCCAAGTTGACACTCCAGTGGTTACAGCAGAAAAAGGTGAAGGTTGTGGAGTGGCCATCATAGTCTCCTGACCTTTATATCTCAAACGTGCGGTTCATGCAAGACGACCAAAGACTTTGCATGACCTGGAGGCATTTTGCCAAGATGAATGGGCAGCTATACCACCTGCAAGAATTAGGGGCTTCACAGACAAATATTACAAAAGACTGCACACTGTCATTGATGCTAAAGGGGGCAATACACAGTATTAAGAACTAAGGGTATACAAACTTTTAAACAGGGTCATTTCATTTTTTTCATTGTTGCCATGTTTTGTTCTATGATTGTGCCATTCTGTTATAACCTACAGCTGAATATGAATGCCATAAGAAATAAAAGAAATGTGTTTTGCTTGCACACTTATGTTTTCTTTAAAAATGGTACATATATTATCAATTCGCCAAGGGTATGCAAACTGTTGAGCACAACTGTATATGCTCTATACAGAGTGCAAAAGATGATTGATTGTATGCTCTGTGCTAAATCATTGAAGGAACACTAAGTTTTAGCAAAAAATTCACATTTGTGAAGTATTTAACAAACTAAAATGTTTTAACTAAAATTATCAAATGATTCAACAGAAATCATTTTTTATAGAAAATATCAATTTGTGTAGATATTGTCTGGATATTGAATGTCTCCATCTTGTCTGCCATGGATAGCTTTGAGTCAAAGGGAAAGTTTTGATCTACAAGTTGATGGCATGGTGTGGGAAAAGGGAGAGAGGGGATGGATTTGTTAAATCATTGTCTTTTGGAATCTGTCAGCTATCCACTCTCCCCACCAATGCTCAGAAATAGCAGAATACCCCTAGGCCTCATCCCATCCGCTCAGCAGAATCTCACTCTCCAACTGCCATTTTGCCAGTTTATTCTACCATCAGGACTGAAGCAGTCACTTCAAGAGGCTCTGCAAATACTACCACTTGTTTACTTTTCCTTTAGACCCTCACATGCCACCACTCTTCTGCCTCTGAACTCATGTAACTTGCCCTCCCACTTACCCTGTCCACACCTATCTACAGTGCATATAAAAAGTCTACACCCCCCTGTTAAAATGTCAGGTTTGTGTGCTGTAAAAAAATGAGACAAAGATAAATCATTTCAGAACTTTTTCCACATTTAATGTGACCTATAAACTGTACAACTCAATTGAAAAACAAACTGAAATCTTTTAGGTGGAGGAAAAAAAGAAAAATAATGTGGTTGCATAAGTCTGCACACCCTCTTATAACTGGGGATGTAGCTGTGCTCAGAATTAAGCAATCACATTCCAAATTGTGTTAAATAGGAGTAAGCATACACCTGCCATCATTTAAAGGGCCTCTGATTAACCCCAAATAAAGTTCAGCTGCTCTAGTTGGTATTTCCTGAAATGTTCTTAGTCGCATCCCACCGCAAAAGCCATGGTCCACAGAGAGCTTCCAAAGCATCAGAGGGATCTCATTGTTAAAAGGTATCAGTCAGGAGAAGGGTACAAAATAATTTCCAAGGCATTAGATATACCATGTAACACAGTGAAGACTGTGTCCTCATCAAGTGGAGAAAATATGGCACAACAGTGACATTACCAAGAACTGGAGCTCCCTCCAAAATTCATGAAAAGACAAGAGAGAAAACTGGTCTGGGAGGCTACAAAGAGGCCTACAGCAACATTAAAGGAGCTGCAGGAAAATCTGCCAAGTACTGGCTGTGTGGTACATGTGACAACAATCTCCCGTATTCTTCATATGTCTGGGCTATGGGGTAGAGTGGCAAGACGAAAGCCTTTTCTTACGAAGAAAAACATCCAAGTAAGGGCTACATTTTGCAAAAACACATCTGAAGTCTCCCAAAAGCATGTGGGAAAAGGTTGAACTTTTTGGCCATAATTCCAAAAGATATGTTTGGTGCACAAACAACACTGCACATCACCAAAAGAACACCATACCCACAGTGAAGCGTGGTGGTGGCAGCATCATGCTTTGTGGCTGTTTTTCTTCATCTTTGGAGTGTTTTTGCAAAGAAGAGTGAAATGTGCCATGCCGATAGGAATAATAAAATCAAAAGTTTCTTCAACAAAGTATTAGTTTAAGGGTGTGCATACTTTCAGTTTGTTTTTCAATTGAGTTGTACAGTTTATAGGTTACATTAAAGGTGGAAAAAGTTCTGAAATTCTTTATCTTTGTCTCATTTTTTTACAGCACAGAAACCTGACATTTTAACAGGGGTGTGTAGACTTTTTATATCCACTGTAACTATGATTTTTCATTTATAGTGCATGCTTAGTATTACCACCTTTATTTTTCACAACAACATTTTCATTAACTTGCCATGCACTTGTTTCTTCCTTTAATTACTTCTTTTGTTTCAATAATCCCCTTAGATTGTAGGTTTGCGAGTTTTCAATCCTGTATAGTGTTTTGAAAAAAAACATGTATATAAGATTTTAAACTCAAAAACAGGGCCCCTTACTTTTTGGCATATGTTTAACATTGTATTTACATTTTTTTCTTTATACTTAACCCCTATACAGCTCTTTGGAATATGTTGGTGCTTTATAAAAAAAACTGTAATAATAATAATAGATGGGCAACTCGCATCAATAAGTACAACCTCTGTTCAGCAAAAATGTAAACACCTCTCTCACATTCACAACGCTCATCACATTACCATGGACAGCTCCAGGATCCAGTAGTACATATTATTTTTTTTTACATTTTCCTTCCAAACTATGGCCCCCATTTAATCCCAAGCCCGTAATTAACTTCATACTGACCACTTGCCTGCGGGTTCGAAATTTGGTACATATAGATGTATTTAATTCACTTTAGCACGTAATTACAGGCTTACAGCCCCAACATGCAAACCATGAACCCGTAAGTAGCCTTTAAGGACATAATCAAGATCAGTTAAGCAAGCACATAAGTTACAATTTAGACAGAGCCAATAGTAAATGAGACCGTCATCATGACGTCAGTAAAACATGGAGTTTAAACTACAATCAATTAGTGTTTAGAAGTCCGATTTATACGTGGACTCACAATCCAGAAATGTAGTAATCAATAACAATCAATAAATCAACTGTGCTGGTTCCATGATATGTATTAACTCCCTGATTCGCAGAATCAATATAACACGGAAATAAAACATAAAGAAAATATTTTCTTATTGCATATTTGCGTGCTTGTGGTGCAATTAATTCTAATGTCTTTCATCGCTTTCCCAGTATTTTAAAGTACAGTAGTGTGTGTTTATTTGCTTTTGCAGTGTTAGGAACAGGTTTTTAACCCACTTGTGAGTCCTATCTAGTACTTTTTTAAATAATTGTTTGATACATTTGACATTTACGGGTTTGAAGGCAATTGCGGGCTTGTTGAATTGTTGTAATTAAATATGGAATTTGCATCTTTAGCGCTGGTAACATTTGCAGGTTTGAAACATCAAAGGAGGAGATAGGACGGAGGTACGTTGTTGACTACCGCAGTGATTTTGAGCCTGTAACTTGCAATTGGAATGTGAGTGGCTAAAAGTAGACAATTAAATATCAGTAACAATAATGCATCACGGGCTCAAGTAATTGTGATCTGGACAATTAAATAGTGGCCTATGTGTTTAGAGTCAGATCTTTCTGTATCAGTGCTCAGTTGCTGACATGCACAACTATAGCAGCTCCATTATTGCCCATGTGTTGACAAATGCTACTCATACAGCTAAACTCAAACATCATGTGTCTGGCAGAACTAATATAGCCACATTATTGCTAGTGGGCGAAAGATACAACAAAAAGGAGTGCCATTAACTGTGGGGATATAGAGGTTGAGCCCGGTGACAGAGTTAAAGGCCAGTGGTAAAAGGAGAATTGTTGAAGAGTTCACAAGTTAAGACAGAAAGTAGGCATGATAGCCAAAAGGTCAGAAAGACATAGATCATAAAAGTGTTTAGAGACAAAGCCAAGGATTGGAAGCCAGATAATAATCCATATTAGCACATTAAGAGACAGACTGCAGAGTGTAAAGCAATCTGTGATCAAGTGAAGGGTCACAGAGTCAGAGAATGCCAAGCTGAATTACAGTGCAAAATGAATGGGCAATATTCTCTTACTGGTGCCAAATAGGTTCCATTTGGCACATGGGCCATCTGAAGAGAGTGGGAGTGTGTGTTTCAAATGGAGAGCCAGGATTTAGCATGTACACCGCTGATGCATAACATAAGGTTCAATGGGCAGCATGAAACATACAGATGCACAGCATATCACCTAGGATGTCATGTGGATGCACCTAAAGATGTTGTGTGAAGCTAGAAGAAGAGCCAACAAGCGGCCTAGCAGAGGGTGGAGGGTGTGGCAGCCATCATACTGTGTTACAAGATGGCTTAATTTTTCCGACTACATGCATGTTATCTAAATTATTTACAACTTCTATTTCTAGCACATCATATCACCTCGTACACATATCTTCACCTCATTACTATTAGGGCTAAACTGTCCCATTTAACCTTATAAATAATATCAGTATTGTTTTACATGTTTTGTGGAGCAGGAGGCAGCCTGCGCACATAACAACATTTTTTTTCTCAGCTTTCTTTTCTTTAGTTTGCAATGAATTAGTAATATACATCTACCCAGTAGATATGGATGTTGCTGTAGTGTCTCGATGCTGGTGTGATGTCTCACAAACAAGTCAGAGCGCTGTCAATTTGCTGTAACGGAAGACAAGCAATTGGCTCCTAAATGCTATATGCAGCTTCGTAAACATCCCAGCGTGTGTGTTGACAGGTGATGTATGCTTTGAATCACAGTATACATAATATACAAACAGTTTTAACCCAGATGCTCCTCAAATACCTCATCAACTGCTGCTATTTTATACATGGCCATGTTTACTAAGCTGTTCTCTGACAAAACACAACCTGGAATATCTAAAACATTAAAATAATCATATAACGGATGAATTAAAATAGCAGTATAGTTCTCATACAATGTATTTAGTAACTGGTAAACAATATTAGAAGAAAAAAGTCATTATCACTTTTAAACTTACATATGAACTTTGGAGTTTCATACTTCAGCAGGTGTTCATGGTATGTGAGAGGATCAGGACTGCGGTCTTTATCTGCTTCACTACAGATAAAAACTTATATCAGGACAACCTCCTGAGCACAGATACTGGCCCTGAAGGAAAATCTAGATTGGTCAGATTTTTTGTTAGTATGGTCTCCTGGTCAAATCCTGAAAATGTAATATGGAAGAGGAAAGCAGCAGCTCTGTGTGTCCATGAACACTAAAGTTCAAATATATATAGACCATCATCATCTCTTTAGATATTCTGTAGCAATATGGTACAATAAGGTAGGTCAATACATAATGTAACTGGTCATTTTATACAAAGTGCTTTGCAATACAGGAGTCACTTACAGATTCTAGGAGTAATAATAATACAATAAGGAAATTAAAAGAGAGAAAAAAGGGTGTAACAAGTAATTGAAAAGAGAGTAGAGTGTTTATTAGTAATAAAGTTTGAGGGTATAGCAGCTGTGAAAGATGGAGGTGATAGTGCGGAAACCTGCCCTATACACTAACATGAATCATATGTGGTGGATGTGGGCAAGGTAGGCGGGAGGGCATGTTAGATGAGTTCACGGGGAAAAGAGAAGGTGGTGGCATGTGAGGCTCTAGGTCTGGAGGTAATACAAACTATGATGAATAGATATGGGATGTTGTCAGTAGGTGAGTAGATCTGCTAAGCTGGAAGGTATGGAGCCCAGTGTCATTGAATTTATTTAATTCAACTAGTGATTTTATTGCTTATCAAATACTAAATAAATATATAGAATCACTAAACATTACAGTGTCCCTTCAAAGAAAAGAGTTGATAAATTGGTAAATGTGGTTAAATAATTAGAGCACTGAATCTATGAAAGTGAGCACAAATAATGAATTGATTTCAGCAAAGATCATGAAAGTTCAAATATAGCTGTGAAAATAAAGTCATATTGCCAAATAAACACTCAGAATATGGAAGCTTCATAAGGGAAATATCCTTAATTTAGTATCCTTAATTTAGTATGGTAGCGTAGTAGTATGGACCCTCCTGTAGGGTCATTATGATAGTACAGTCTACCCTAGGGCAATGATGAGTTTGTGTCATTCAAAATTCTATAATGTTCTTGGTATGGTTTGTTGGTGAAAGGAGTGCACTTCACTTAGGTACTTGCGTCTGTCACTATGTCTTCATTACTTTTGTGGCCGGTTTTAATAATGGTGTGTGTGGTGGATCTACATCTTCTACAATTTTTGATTTTTTACTTGCCTTGGATAAAACATAGAAACATATATTTGACGACAAATAAGACCTAAAAAAACACAACTGGTCTGACCATTCTATCTATCTAAAAGTTTGTCTTTATGAAGTCTCAAGATATTATTATGCTTATCCCAGATATATTTACATTCCTTAAATGTGTTTTGACCCTACCAGTTCCACTTGAAGGTTTTTCTAGTTATCTACTACACTTTCTGTAAATTATCCCTACATTTCCCACCTTGCTACTTCAAATCATGACCTCTTATTCCTTTTTTTTCTATAATATACCCCCTCCTAGGCATTTATTAAATACTTTGAATAAAGTCTGTCATATCACCTCTCTTCCATCCTTTGAGCTATACATATTAATAAATTATTAATATGCACAGGACCAGTGGGAGCCATTTATGGCCTGGACTTGAGGCAGCGATCGCAAGTTATGGTGCTATTCAATTGCTCAAGGTCGCAAGTTATGGACCGATAGCGAAATTCGTATACCATGCTATCGTATATAGCATTTGCGAGCTTGAACAGATCAATTAGCCAAGGTCGTAACTCCCGAGATAGAAACAGCCAATGAAAAACTGAGTTTGGATTTCAAAGTCCTACGGGCTTTAATTACGAGTTATGACCGGACCCACATTCCTGAAATATTGCAATATTGATAAAACCGTATATATGATATTCTATTACATGCAAGTTCCATTATATGTATTAACAAATTGATTGCCGGGATCGATATAACACGGAAATCAAACATGAAATAAAGTATTTTTCTGGGCCCATTTGCGAGCTTGAGGATGTTGTGCTTAAATTATAAGATCTAACATCACTTTCCCTTTTAATAAAAGTACAGTAGTGTGTGAATATGTGCATTTAAAGTGCTACGGACATGTCTTTAAGCCCTTTGAGAGTCCTCCTTGAAATCCTTAACTTGTGGAAAGACTTTTATCATTCGCGGGCTTGACGGAGTGGTTAGCGAGGGGGAATCGATACAATTGAATAGCGATTTGCAATTTTTGCGTTCGTAAGTCTTGCGACCATGAAAGATCAAAGGCTTGAAGGGGCATTAACTTGCGATGTTAAAAATTGCAGTGAATTGAAGCCCGGAACCCGTAATTCGGTCGGAGCCCGCAAAAAGACGCCAATTGAATAGCAAAATTAAGTTACGGGCTACATTTCCGATCCCGGATCGCCCGAATACTCAATTGAATGAGGCTCATTGTCTTCAACCATGACCATTTCCATTTTGATATTGGAAAATTGTCCCTCTTTCCATGGATATTTGATCCTATAAACCACTATACTATATTATTCTGTACCAGAGTGAAAGCTGGTTTCATATATGGAACATGACATGTATGGTCTACTACTAGACAGGCTTTATCCATATCCTTGCTGTAGCCAATAAGTCACAGTACATGGCAGGAATACTTCTCCTTGGATAAGTACATAAAGTTCTATAAAATGTGAATACAATTCTGACATATATATAATACAATAATTGGTAACAAATCTCTCATTACAATGCTTGGGATTCCATGAAGAAAGTAGCTTCACCTCATCCCCAATGTGAAAATGTTCTCATCAGGTGGTGTATAATTATTTTACTCTTTGCCATGGATAAATTGGAACTGGAATCACATTTGAGTGAGTTGCTGTTTATCTGTATTTGGGGTGGTGCCATAAGGAAGTCACTAGATTACATGCACACAGGCAAAAGTCAAAAATAGCTGCCTTTATTATTAAATTAAATTAAATGATGACTATTTCCTGCTACAGGTACTGTCCAATTTGCTCTAAAATGTGGGAAATGTATGAGTCAACCTGTGGGTAGGATTGGTCTAGCGACCTTTTGAAGCCCAACGAAGAGCGGGTTATGACAAGTTTCACCATGAGATAGGAGATTGGATAGGTTAGACAGGCCTATAGGATCTTAATATTTGGGAATATGTTTTTAGTTTTTTATTGCATGCTAATTAAGCACTAAAAGCCTGATTTTTATTTAATGTGTCCTGTCTTTTGTATACAGAAAAATATTTAGCCTAAACTGAAAAGCCATAGATCTAGCGAACCAAACATAAAGTGGTAGCTTGGTATCAAAAACAAAGGACCCCAGTACGCCAGGCGCATCTGTCACCAGTGCCCCTCTGAGCTCACTCAAGATCATGTTCATTGCTTCAATTACTTCCTCTATCCATCTTCATCTCTCCCATACCCTTCTTTGTGCTTTCAATCTTTCCCAGAATCAGAGTATTCTCTAGGGAATCTTGTCTTATTATATTAACAAAATATTTCAATCCTTCCAGTGAATACAATTAATATTTTGCCTTTATTTCCTGTAGTACTAATTGATTGGCTCTTCTTGCAGTCCAATCAACTCCAGCACCAGAATTCAAAGGTATCAATTCTATGGTATGTTACTACTGGGAAAACCATAGCTTTAACTATGTACACCTTTGTTGATAATAATATAATTACTACTTAATAGTGTGTCCACACTTGCCATAGCTTTCCTCCCCAGAAGCAAACATCTTTTAATTTCATGGCTGCAGCCACCATCTGGAGCCCATGAATATAAAATCTGCCACCTCCTCCACTTGTTCCTCATCTATTCAGAGGAACTGGGATTATTGCTTGTCATCATATTTATCTTTTTGACATTGAGCAGCAGGCCATCTTTTGCTGTCCCTTATTTCACCCTCATCAATAGGTTATTTTTATTCCTCCTCACCTTCAGCCATCAGTGCAGTATGAATGCATTATAAATTAATATAAGACAAACCACTAGACTGCTGTTCTACCTATCTGACTGCTGTTCCTATCATATGTATCATACATAGAGTAAGGTGGGTGAGTTGGAAAGATACAAGAGGGATAAAGATTCATCTAGATAGGCCTGAAAAAAACATAAATACATCTCTATTCTGTCTTTAGTTGCCTGGGAGTGCTTACTATCTACAGAAGTTACACTTTCTAATTCAGCCACCAGGTGGCAGCATAGGACAATTTAAATACAATTAGCTGCTATTTTGTATTTTGTATTCCATTAGAAAAACAAATTGTCTAAGATTTAAAGGAATAGCTCATGCTTTCATCAATATAAAATACTCTCATACATTTATAAACTGTGTAATTATTTGTATAACATCTTAAAGAAAGTTATCATCATCCTATTAAGAAGGTAACAATTCAGAGTATTTTCCCCACCTCAAGGGGATCAGCAGAAATTAAAAAGATTAGTAGAATTAAAGTGTATTAAAAGCTATACTTTCTTATTTAGAAAAGACAAATAATGAACATAAAACACAAAATCACATACTTCTGGGTGAGCAGAAAACCCTTTGTAACGTGTAACTTCTATTGCAAGAGTTCACATATCTTAAATTCACATATTCTGAAGAGTAGCAAATAGAATTATACAGGAATTACAAAATAACATTAGTTCTAATGTCTTACTCCAACATATTTAAGAAATGGTTGTGACATCATGCTAACGTATCGTATTGGTCCGAATATAAGACGCACCGTTTTTAATATTTTTGTGTCTGTGAGTTACGTGTGGTCTTATATTCGCGACCGTAAAAAAAAAATGACTGCCGATTTGCAAGCTTGCGAGTTACGTGTGCGGCTTCTATTCACAAACATAAAATTACTGCCGATTTACGCCATTGCGAGTTCAGGGTGCCGATTTGCGTGCTTGAGACGGCGGTATTGTAGCAATTGAATATCAATGTACGGTTTTAGTGATTCTGACATCCTGTAAGGCCTGTAACCTGAATTTTACAGGTGCGGCTTATATGCGGGTGCGGCTTATATTCGGACCAATACGGTGTGTTCCTTTCTTTTCAAACAGGTATCCAATACACAACTGATTTCTACCTTCATTGTGCCTGTTTTTGTCATTGTTCTTGTATATTATGTTCTGTTCTTATATCTAATCCGTCAAGCTTTCCAGTATATTATTTTGATGTACATATATTTACTACCTGGCACTTGCAACAATTAAATGTATTGAACACAAGTTTTTCTTAATAAAGTACTGTCTGTACAGTCTGTGAACTGCAAATTAGACCTACATTTTCACAGCTGACTAACCGGGTACTTTAAACCTAATGCATGCTCATTGCAAGGGTGGGCACTGCGAAATGTAACATTTATTGCAAAAGTTCACTTATCTTAATTGAACATTCTAAAGTGTAGCAAATAGAATTATACAGTAATTATAGCATTGTTTTTAATGTCATGAACATCTACAAACTCTGATGCCAACATGTTTCATATTGTATCTATTGTTTTTTTTTTTTGCTTACTTGTTGTTTCACAGCTTCATTATAACTTCATACCTCTTTATCAGACACTTTCTCCAGTTACTATCTTCTCCCTCTGCTAAAGCTCAAAAGCAGAAATGCCTTTGGAAGTCCCACTCACATCTCCTCTCACTATCACTCCTTCTTCTGCTGGCTGCTGGATATATATCCCTTAACCTAGGCCCCTCCCTCATTTCCACCTTCTGTCATCCACGCAAGCAACCAGAACAGCACACACACACAAAACACACATCATTTAATATTTATCACCTGTCACAAACCATCTTCTTTGCCCTCCTTCTGTGCCATCTGGAATGCACAGTCTATTTGCAAAAAACACACTTTCAACCATGACCTGTTTACTAACCTATGAGGAGGTTAGTAGGAACTTGGATCAAGGCAACTCAGTGGATGTAGTCTTTTTGGATTTATCAAAGGCGTTTAATACAGTGCCACATGAAAGACTATTGTGCAAACTAAGGGATACAGGAATTGCAGTAAATATTTGCTCATGGACCGAGAGCTAAAAGACAGGAAGCAAGGGTTGTTGTAAATGGAATACATTCCAATTGGACTAATGTGGTAAGTGGGGTTCCTCAGATTTCAGTATATGGTCTTGCCAATGGTCTTAACAGTAAAAAAAATATAAAATTCCTTCCTGACCCCAGATACTGGCGATTGTATTCATCCCTGGATCAATACTCCCTCTCTATTTATCCAGGATAGCCCTTAATGCCTTTTTTATTTAAAAATATATCCAATCCCTTTTTAAAGTTATCTATCGAATCCACTGTCACCACCTCCTTTGGTAGAGAATTCCACAGATTAATCACCCTTACTGTGAAGAACCCTTTTCTTTCCTTAAGGTGAAATCTTTTTACTTCTAATCTCAAAGGATGTCTGTCCTCTTGTCAGTTGAAAACCTCTTGGCACAAAAAGCTCACTTGACAAAGCCTTGTATTGACCCTGGATGTATTTATATAAGGTAATCATATCCCCTCTTAGACGCCTTTTTTCTAGAGTAAATAAGTTTAATTTTGTTAGTCTTTCTTCATAACTTAGCCCCTCCATTTCCTTTATTAGCTTTGTTGCCCTACTCTTTACTTTTTCCAGCTCTAAAATGTCCTTTTTATGTAGTGGTGCCCAAAATTGTACTCCATATTCCAAATGAGGGAGTACTAGGGATTTGTATAGTGGGAGAGTTATATTTCCTTCCCTTCTATACCCTTCTTAATACATGCTAATATTTTACTTGCCTTTGCAGATGCTGCTTGGCATTAAGCACTGTTACCTAGGCGGTTGTCCACAAGTACTCACAAATCCATTTCAATATCTGATACCCCTAGATTTGCTCCATTAAGATTATAAATTGCATGGATATTTTTCCTTCCCAGATGCATAACTTTAAATTTTTTTGTACTTAATCTCATCTGCCACTTAGATGCCCATTCCTCAATTTTATGTAAATCCCTTTGGAGGGAAAGTACATCATTTTCTGATTTAATTATCTTGCACAACTTTGTGTCATCAGCAAAAATGGAGACAGCACACTCCAATCCCACTTCCAAGTCATTAATAAATATGTTAAAAAGGAAGGGACCTAATATTGAGCCCTGAGGAACCCCATTTAACACATTAGGCCAATCGGAGTATGTTCCATTTACAACAACCCTTTGCTTCCAGTCTTTTAGCCAGTTCTCAATCCATAAGCAAATATTTATGTCAATTCCTGTATCCCTTAGTTTGCTCAATAGTCTCCCATGTTGCACTGTATAAAAAACCTTGGAAAAATCCAAATAGACTACATCCACTGAGTTGCCTTGATCCAAGTTCCTACTAACCTCCTCATAGAAACTAACTAGGTATGTTTGACATGACCTATCCTTCAAATAGACATATTTCTGTATATTATCCCTTATTAACACTTCTAAAAGCTTCCCCACTACGAAAGTGAGACTCACTGGTCTATAATTCACCGGATTTGCCATTGCTCCCTTCTTAAATATAGGTATCATCTCTGCCTTACTCCAGTCATCAGGTAGAGATCCTGTGCTGAGTGGATCTTGAAAAATTAGATATGATGGTTTGCTATTACAGATACCAGTTCCCTCAGTATCCTTGGATGTATTCCATCGGGACCTGGGGCTTTATTAACATTTATTTTCTCCAATCTCTTTTGGATTTCTTCCTGCGTTAACCAATTATTTAGTGATGGTAGTGTAGCGCCATTTTGTTGCGGTGTCCCAACCACTAGTACCTCCCTTGTGTATACCGAAGTAAATAACCTATTTAGCTCATCTACCTTTTCCTGGTCACTAATTATCAGACGGCCTGTGTCACATTGTAATGTTCCTATAGCTTCCTTCCTGGCCTTCTTTTCATTAATATATTTAAAAAATATTTTAGGGTTGATTTCCTTGTACTTGTGTAAAGCAGTCTATGTCCCCTCTTGTTTGTATAATTTAAATGCTTGGTGCTTTTACTCCTCATCTTCATCTTTAATTCATTGCTAAGCCACATGGGTTGCGATTTACTCCTTCTACTTTTATTTCCACATGGTATATGGTGATAAGTATGTTTATTTAGTAAGGATTTGAACGTTGTCCATTTATGTTCAGTGTTTTTACCTATTAATTCTCTGTCTCAGTCTATACTTTGTATCACTGCCTTTAGATCGTTAAAATCTGCCCTTTTAAAATTAAGAGTTTTTGTTGGCCCCTTAAAATTATGTTTTTTTAATTCAATCTCGTATGAGATTGTGTTGTGATCACTGTTTCCCAAAGGTTGCCCTATTTCAACATTTGATACTATATCAATATTATTTGTGATAACTAAATCCAAGATAGCTTCATTTCCAGTAGGCTCTTGTATAATCTGGGCCAGATAATGATCTCTGAGTGTACTCAAGAACCTGCTCCCCTTAGCTGAGCTGCTGGTCTCATTTACTCAGTTAATTTCAGGGTAATTAAAATCTCCCATTATTAGAACTTGCCCATGCTTAGCTGCATTTCCAATCTGTAACAATAATTGCATTTCCTCACTTTCAGTTATATTTGGGGGTTTATTTCATACTCCTACTAATATTCTTTAAGAATTTGCTCCTCAGCTATTTAACTTTTCCCACAAACATTCAACATTACTGCTAGTTCCACCTTAAATATCTTCTCCGACTATAGGATTAAATTCAGGCTTAATATACAGACAAATCCCTCCTCCTCTGTTACCATTGCCTCTATCTTTCCTAAATAGGTTATAACCATCCAGATTAACAGTCCAGTCATGAGATTCATCCCACCACATTTCGGTAATGCCTATTAAATCCCCTTTTTCATTAATAACTAATAATTCTAACGCTCCCATTTTTCCTGGCAATCTTCTGGCATTAGCAAGCATACACCTTATGTTATGAATCTGTAGTTCTGAAGTACCTGCCACTGTACTTTAGTTACTTAGCAATATCTCCCTATTGACTATACTAACCCTCCCCATCTCCTCCCCCATGACTAGTTAATCCATTCCTTACCCCCTCTACACTTACTACTCTGTTACTTCTATCTAGACCATCCACCCCAACTACTAGTTTAAAAACTCCCCCAGCCATTCTACCATCCTATCCCCTAGCACAAAAGCTCCCTCATCATTAAGGTGCAATCCATCCCTGCTATAGAGATTGTACCGAAGTGAGAAGTCATCCCAGTGCTCTAAAAACCCAAACCCCTCATTTGCACCTCCCTGGGATAGCACATGGCACTGGACCTTGCCTTCAGCTTATTATCTAGTTCTATAAAATCATTCTTTAGGACACTCCATCTTCCACTAACTTTGTCCTTGGTACCAATATGTACCAAGACCGCCGGTTCATTTCCAGCCCCTCCCAATAATTTGTCTACCCAATCCACAACATGCCGAACCTGAGCACCCGGGAGACAGCACACTGTTCGATTGCTGGGATCTGGGTGACAAATCACCCTGTCTACCTTCCTAATAATAGAGTGCGCAACCACCAGAACCTGCCTGTTGCTCTGCCTATTCTGACCTCCCACTCCTCCAGTAGAGCTGTTCTCCCGTCTGTTAGAGGAATAAGCTCCTGAATGGACATCCCCAACAGTTTCAGTAAATCTGGCAAATCTGTTGATGCTTGCCAACTCAGAACTGGCCTCCCTCCTGCTCCTGTTCCCCCTGCTTCCCCTTGTAACTGTAACCCAGCTACCTCCCTGGACATCCTCACTAGCCCCAGCTCCGCCCTCCATGCTAGGCCCAGCTAAACTGTGCTCTGTGAGCACAAACCTCTTTTCAGTGGAGCAATATCACTAAGTGCTGCAATTCTCAAATTTGAGTTTCAAGATAGGCAACGTGCTCACACCTGTCACAGAGGTATGGACTCTGGATCATCTGTTCCAGTATTTCATACATATGACAGGATGTACACTGAGTGAGGTTGCCACTGGACTGACTTATAAATACAGTGGGTAAAAAAAATGTATAAAGCACTACAATGTTCTCCCCCTTTGCACTCCCTCCTTATATTTAAACTCCAACACTTATACTAGAACTGCCCTTATGCTAGAAGTGTTCACACCTTCCCCTGTTTTTATTAGGTTCTTACTACTCATCTGCCCACTACTCACTGCACAAGTACCCAAACACACTTACTGTTCAGGAGTAATCACAGAACAGAGGCAAGCAGACCACAAAAAGTCACACACTGATATACCTTTACACAGGCAATACCCCACCCCCTCTCAGCTGCCCAATAATCACTGCACAAGTATACAACACACTTACTGTTCAGGAGTAATCCCAGAACAGATGCAAGCAGACCACAAAAAGTCACACACTGATATACCTTTACACAGGCAAAACCACACACCCTCTCAGCTGCCCACTAATCACTGTACAAGTATACAACACACTTACTGTTCAGGAGTAATCCCAGAACAGATGCAAGCAGACCACAAAAAGTCACACACTGATATACCTTTACACAGGCAATACCACACACCCTCTCAGCTGCCACTAATCCCTGCACAAGTACACAACATACTTACTGTTCAGGAGAAATCACAGAACAGATGCAAGCAGACCACAAAAAGTCCCAAAAAGTCCCACACTGATATACCTTTACACAGGCAATACCACACCCCCTCTCAGCTGCCACTAATCCCTGCACAAGTACACACACACTTACAGTTCAGCAGGTATCACAAAACAGATGCAAGCAGACCACAAAAACTCACACACTGATATACCTTTACACAGGCAAAACCACACCCCCTCTCAGCTGCCACTGATCACTGCACAAGTACACAACACACTTACTGTTCAGGAGTAATCACAGAATAGATGCAAACATGTCAAAGACTGAGTTCATCATTTTTCCACCATCTACTACAACTTCCACTCCACAAATACCTCTTACTGTTGACAATACCACCATCACTCCCACCTCCCAGGCCAGTTGTATTGGGGTTCTACTGGATCTTGCCCTCTCTTTCATTCATCACATGCAATCAATAAAAAAATCTTGTCAGTTTCACATAAAAAAAACACCTTCAAATTACATCACTGTGTTACAAGACACAACTATATTTTTTTGTATTACAGGACCCCCATGGATAGGGGGTTCATTTTAGCGGCAATGGTGTGGGAGGATATTATTGGTGTCATGGAGGTCTTTGCAGGACTGCCATGGCTAGGTAAGTATGTAAATGCCATGGCATAAGGGTTAGATTTGTATGCACTAACCTGAAGATACAGTATCTTTGTCAATCTTGCTTTACTGATATAACCAAAGATCATATTCCATTGAGTGATTTACTTAATAGGTAATGTACAATGACAAAGTGTGTAGCGTCTGCATGGGCCAGCTCTTTACATCCCTTATTTGACTAGATTTCAAGTATCAGTGCTAATTATGAGCCTCATTAAATTAGAGCTACATGTTAACACGTAGCTTGTAACTGGCATCTTAGGGAAATTTGTGTGCTAAGATGCCTCTTCATGTTGCTTGCAGCAGGCTTTTCATGTTAACATGCAGGATGGCAGAGAAGAGGCTATTTGGAAAGCAATGTTGAACTTCGCGCAAGTAAATCCTTTAATCTGTCATACCCGTAACTGCTAATTGTTTAATTCAGCTATTAAAGTTCAACGTGGTCACTAGCGAGCAAGCACATTACACGCAAATGGAGCTCAAAGGCCAATGTGTGCTCTAGAGCACCCGCAAGGGGCGTAAAGTACAATATGTAGTATTTGTAATGCAAATAACAACACTCTACTGTACATTTATTATAAGGAAAAATGATGTTAGGTCTTAGAACTATTAGCACAATATTCTCAAGCCCACAAATCACCCCAGAAAAATACTTTATGTCATGATTATAATTTGTGTTATATTGATCCCTGCAATCAATGTGTTGCGACATATACTGTAACTTGCATGTAATAGAATATCATATTTACTGCTTTATTAATATTGCATTATTTCTGGCCTGATGGACCATTCGCAAACTGAATTTGAAGCACGTAGGACTTGGAAATCTATCCTCCCCTTTTTCAGTGATGTAGCGCTTACGATCTATCTTTCCATTGTCTCCATCTCAACCCGTAACTAAGAGATTGCTTAATTGTTTGTGTGCAAGCATGCAAGTCTGACAGCCACAAACTGGTTTACGAAATCGCTTCACTCGCTCGTAGCTCGCATCCCTTTCTAATTTAATAGCAACGTAACTCGGCCAAATTTGAAGCACGCAGCCCTTACTTGCTACACGTTGGACTTACGAGGCTGGAATTTAATATGACCCTATGCCAGGAAATAGGTTTTATATGTTGGCTGTATAGAAGACTAGATGTGATCAGACCCAGGCATGGAAGACAAAGAAGCAATGCCTCTGGTGCTAATATGGTAATTAAGGCAACGATGTCTCCTTAACAAAACATTCAAAGCTTTTTTTGTGGATGGATAAGAAAGATTGACTGACAGCTATAAATTGCAATCCTCAGTGTTAGCTTGCTATAGGAAAATGTATTTAGTTGATAATGTTCAATTACCAAAATTATTCCATATTTATAATCACTGTGGCATGACTTTAACATTACTGAAGGACCTGTGCCAATTCACAGTTGAATATCTCTGTATTTCTTTTATTGACTGTGCAATGTTTTGTTGTTAAAGAGGAAATTAATTAACTCAATGTGGATTTAAAATCATTAACTAAAATGTAAATCTCACTGTCATGTTCAAGCAGGAAATAGTTATTTCTAGAGGTAGGAACCAGACTTTCTGAATATCATAGAGTCCTAGAAAATAACTTACTTATTACAGCTTTAGGGTCCAGTTTTGGGAGTAACTTGACATTTAATTAAAGGGATTTTGGCATTCCAACTTTTATATAATTTTTTTAAACGTGCACATTTGGTAAATTATTAATCCCAATTGGCTACAAATGGATCTTCTCATCTTTATTGTCCCAGTTTGGTCCAGAGTGAAAAATCTGTAGGGAACTAATTTCATTTTATTCTAATACATGAAAAGGTTTCTGCTGTCTTTGTATACTGGAGTCTGACTAACTGAAGTGACATACAATTTAAAATGGGTTTTAACAATTCTACAATACTAATGTGTGATGGTCATGAGAATTATTTAGTGGTATCCTAAGTGCTTATCCTCCATATGCTCAGCATAAGAGAATTTTACAAACAACAAAAGTGTTTTCCTATACCAACATCTCCTCATGGATTACCTCCCAACACCTAACCAGCATACAGTAGGGGGGGAAAAGGTTTTGATCCCCTGCTGATGTTGAACGTTTGTCAACTGAAAAAGAAATGATCAGTCTATAATTTTATTGGTAGGTGTATTTTAACAGTGAGAGACAAAATAACAAAAAAAAATTCTGGCTCCCAGATGTCTTTTATACAGGTAACGAGCTGAGATTAGGAGCACTCTCCAAAGGGAGTGCTCCTAATCTCAGCTCATTACCTGTATAATATTCACCTGTCCACAAAAGCAATCAATCAATCAGATTCCAAACTCTCCACCATAGCCAAGGCCAAAGAGCTGTCCAAGGATGTAAGGGACAAGATTGTAGACCTACACAAGGCTGGAATGGATACAAGACAATCGCCAAGCAGCTTGGTGAGAAGGTGACAACAGTTGGTGTGATTATTCGCAAATGGAAGAAACACAAAATAACTGCTAGTCCCCCTCGGTCTGGTGCTCCATGCAAGATCTCACCTTGTGGAGTTTCAATGATCATGAGAACGGTGAGGAATCAGCCCAGAACTGCACGGGAGGATCTTGTTAATGATCTCAAGGCAGCTGGGACCATAGTCACCAAGAAACAATTGGTAACACACTACGCCGTGAAGGACTGAAATCCTACAGCGCCCTCAAGGTCCCCCTGCTCAAGAAAGTACATGTACAGGCCGTCTGAAGCTCGCCAATGAGCATCTGAAGGATTCAGAGGAGAACTGGGTGAAAGTGTATTGGTCAGATGAGACCAAAATTGAGCTCTTTGGCATCAACTCATCTCCAACCGTGTTTGGAGGAGGAGAAATGCTGCCTATAACCCAAATAACACCATCCCTACCATCAAACATGGAGGTGGAAACATTATGCTTTTGGGTATTTTTTTGCTAAGGGGACAGGACAACTGCCCCACATCAAAGGGACGGTGGCCCGGGCCATGTACCGTCAAATCTTGGGTGAGAACCTCCTTCCCTCAGCCAGGGCATTGAAAATGGGTTGTGCATGGGTATTCCAGCATGACAATGGCCAAAAACACACAGCCAAGGCAACAAAGGAGTGGCTCAAGAAGAAGCACATAAAGTCCTGGAGCGGCCTAGCCAGTCTCCAGACCTTAATCCCATAGAAAATCTGTGGAGGGTCGAGTTGCCAAACATGAGCCTCGAAACCTTAATGACTTGGAAAGGATCTACAAAGAGGAGTGGGACATAATCCCTCCTGAGATGTGTTCAAACCGGGTGGCCAACTACAGTTTTGTTATTCTGTCTCTCACTGTTAAAATACACCTACCATTAAAATTATGGACTGATCATTTCTTTGTCAGTTGACAAATGTTCAAAATCAGCAGGAGATCAAATACTCCCCCCCGCCCACTGTATGTCAAGGACTGAACTTTTATTAAAGGGACATGGAAGGTTCCCTGTTTTTAATAGTAAAACAAACTACCTAAATGTTTATTTTTTCTGTTTTACTCATTGAAACTTTTAAAACAGTCCCTGCAAAGGTCTGCCCCCTGAAGCTAATGGACACAGTGTTTCTGTAGTACTAGATTGTGTCTCAGCAGCATGATGTTTATACTGTTCTAGAAATGTTTATACTGTTCAAAAAATTACGGCAATGAAATTGTAAGTGAGCTAATGATGTTTGGTGTATGGTAATCAAATAAATAATACATTAATAAAGTAATATACGTTACCTAATTTCTAGTAATATATGCAGGAAGCGTTGTGTTGAATAGCTGGCAATCTGTTTTCATGTTGCTGCAATATACAATGTGTGTTTGCACTGTTGTGGAGCTGCTGTGTAAGTGTGCGCAATGTGTGCAGTGTGTACTGTAACTAGTGTGCGTGCGCGAGGAAAATCCGTTAGGGTAGCTGTGTACTCCCGTATTGTGTAAGTTAGTGTTATAAAATGGTGACTAATGTGTGATACGCGGCTGTGGCTGATTTTGTGTCCTTCAGAAAAATCTGTATGTGTTTTGTGGTGTTTTTTCGGCGACCATTTTTTCTCCCGCTTAGTTGAATTTCAGGTGTCTAAACTCTGTAATTTGGACTCAAATGGAGGTGTAACTTCACTTGCAGAGGTCCTGTGTGCCCCCTTGCTGTGGGTAAGCTTTATGTGTTTGTTGTGTGTATTTATTGTGTTTCTAATGTTTTTAGGTTTGCGCGGGTCGGCCGTTAAAGTCGTATCGTAGTGTTTTTTTTTCCAAGTCCCACGTGTCATATTTGTTTGTCGTAAGTCTGTAAATGTTACGAGGTCCGCAGTTGCTGGCAAGGAGCGCCTTAGGCGCTCCATGCCAAGCGAGGACTGCAGGCTCGCTATGCGAGCCCGTAGCTTTAGCAATGACCCGCTTGCTCACATCTATATATATGTGATATGCAAATAAACAATTATGTAATTTATCCTTATATTAAAAAAAACAGGAGACCCTCCATGTGCCTTTTATTTATCTATCTGCCAAATTTCCAGCACCTGCCATTGTCATCACCATTTTCAGCTCAACTCTCACACCTATATCACTTGCACTCTATCTGTGATTACTCTTGATTTCCTATTCTTTCTTTGCCCACATTCAATTCCTAACCAACTGCATCTGTAAAATTGCATCCTTTTGTCAAACAAGGCAACTGTAATCCAAAAATTACTTATTTTGCCCTGCCTTTATTACTGAAACTCTATGGATTTACTTGATTTTTATGATGTTTTAACTCCTTTCCTGCTGTGGTTGTGACAGGGAAGAGTTATATCAATTACTTCTAGAGCAGACAGGACATTTCCTGAGGAAAATCCAAAGATCCTTTCCACATTTATTATCATGCTAGTGATCTCTGTTCAATGAGACAAAATTGTAAAGGAGATCTAGGTGCGTGTGTTATTAGGTTGAGATATATCAGACCAGTGTTTCTCAACATCAGTTCTCAGGGACCACCACCAGGTCATATTTATTTTTGCTTGAGCAGAGGTGAGATAATCAGAGGGTCAGTCATTCTGATTAACCCCCTGGGCTTAAATAAATATTAAGTTAAAATCTGGCCTGTTAGTGGTCCCTGTGTTGAGAAACTCCACATCTGTATCTCACTGTGCTAATTTAAATAATTGAGCACCTACATTGCCGTGCAAAAGTATTCACCCCCCTTGACTTTTTGCCTATTTTGTTACATTACAGCCTTAAATTCAATGTTTTGTTAATCTGAAGTGTATGTGATGTATCAGAACACAATAGTCTAAGTTGGTGAAGTGAAATGAGAAAAATATATACATAAAACTATTTTATAGAAATAGAAAACAGAAAATTAGCATGTGCATATCTTGCAACCAATTACCTTCACAAGCCACATAATTAGTGAAATGATGTCCACCTGTGTGCAATCTAAGTGTCACATGATTTGTCATTACATATACACACGTTTTTTGAAAGGCCCCAGAGGCTGTAACACCTAAACATGAGGCACCACTAACCAAATACTGCCATGAAGACCAAGGAACTCTCCAAACAACTATGGGACAATGTTGTTGAGAATTACAAATCAGGGTTAGGTTATAAAAAAATATCCAAATCTTTGATGATCCCCAGGAGCACCATCAAATCTATCATAACCAAATGGAAAGAACATGGCACAACAGCAAACCTGCCAAGAGATGGCCGCCCACCAAAACTCACGGACCGAGCAAGGAGGGCATTAATCAGAGAGGCAGCACAGAGACCTAAGGTAACCCTGGAGGAGCTGCAGAGTTCCACAGCAGAGACTGGAGTGTCTGTACATAGGACGACAAATAAGCCGTACGCTCCATAGAGTTGGGCTTTATGGCAGAGTGGCCAGAAGGATGATATTACTTTCAGTAAAAACTAAATGGCACGTTTTGAGTTTTCGAAAAGGCATATGGGAGATTCCCAAAATGTATGGAGGAAGGTGCCCTGGTCTGATGAGACTAAAATGTAACTTTTCAGCCATCAAAGAAAACGCTATGTCTGGCGCAAACCCAACCCATCAAATCCCCCAAAGAACACCATCCCCACAGTGGAACATGGTGGTGGCAGCATCATGTTGTGGGGATGTTTTTCAGAGTTGAGGGAAAGATGGATGGTGCTAAATACAGGGATATTCTTGAGCAAAACCTGTACCACTCTGTGCGTGATTTGAGGCTAGGACGGAGGTTCACCTTCAGGAAGGACAATGACCCCAAACACACTGTTAAAGCAACACTTGAGTGGTTTAAGGGGAAACATGTAAATGTGTTAGAATTGCCTAGTCAAAGCCTAGACCTCAATCCAATAGAAAATCTGTGGTCAGACTTAAAGATTGCTGTTCACAAGTGCAAACCATCCAACTTGAAGGAGCTGGAGCAGTTTTGCAAGGAGGGATGTGCAAAAATCCCAGTGGTAAGATGTGGCAAGCTCATAGAGACTTATCCAAAGCCACTTGGAGCTGTGATTGCCGCAAAAGGTGGCTCTACAAAGTATTGACTTTAGGGGGGTGAATAGTTATGCACATTGACTTTTTCTGTTATTTTGTCCTATTTGTTGTTTCCTTCACAATAATAAAAAAAAACATCTTCAAAGTTGTGGGCATGATCTGTAATTTAAATGATGCAAATCCTCAAACAATCCATGTTAATTCCAGGTTGTGAACAAAACATGACAAATGCCAAGGGGGGTGAATACTTTTGCAAGCCACTGTATAGATGTAATCTCTAGCTGCTCATCACACCTCCTTGTAAACCTCTCACAATGTTTTCTCCATGGGCCACTTAAAGTTGACCCATGTTTCGGTGGACCACGTGACTACTGCTGAGATTCTCCAAGGACCACCAAATTAATTTTCTATGTGCTTCTGAACTAGAACAAGAATATATACATAGATAGACTTGCCAAATTGAGTATCAAGTGACTTCTGTATTACATTGATATGCATTTATAGTCATTTTTGTAATCCCCTAAATAGTAGTCATGAACCTATGTTGGTCCAAGTAGGGAAACTAGTAATAGAAATGAACCATATTATACAAAAAAATATATATATTTCTTTTAGCTCTATGTGGGATAATAAATCCATTTTTCTATTTTGTCATTTTTAACAAACCCTAGACACCATGTTTTGTGAAAAATGTATTGCTTTTATTTTACTTTTCTACCTTTTAGCTGCTCCTGTAAGTTGAAGAACATTTTCCATCACTGTTCAGAGACAGCCTGGCACCCAATATGGTACTATGATTTAACAAGTGGTTTTGCTTCTTTTTTTAGTCATACACACTGAAAACAGTCATTTGGGAGAATTATGAAATGTTAATCAAGATTGATTCTGAAACATCTTCAAAGATATTTTGGTTCTAGCACATTTTGAAATATGTATACTTAAGTTAGAATATTCCTTGCAATTAAATATGTCAGCTGTATAATCCTAGAGTGTGATAATACTATGTGGTTGGTGTCAGTTTGTTCTCTTCATCCATACAATAAACATTTTAAGGTGTGGGATAATTTAACATATTATTACTGAAAACTATAGTATACTGCGTGAGTGAAGGATAAGGTAAGATAAAATTTAATTTTTCACTTGCATTTGTTCATATCTTTTTTTGTGCTGGAAGCTGCACTGTGTTTTTAAAGGATATATCAGATAAGAATAAAATTCCCATTTAGCCTACACCCTAAGGCCTTTCAGAACAATAAGGACAGGAAGTCATAAGGTCATGGTGCATGTATACATTTAGTCTTTTAGAACATACACCATTTTAGTCACCCTCTTTTAAACTGCAATACTTTTTTTCTGGTAAATATTACCCTCCTGAATATTAATGAATAATTTTAAATACCTGCAGCCCTTTTAAATTCCCCCAGCGTGAAAAGCCGTAGCCTGTAATGGAGCGCGAAGGACTTACGGCTTTTACATTGGCCTTGTACAGCGCGTTACACAACCCTACAAGCTGTCGAAATTGGAACTCCTTTGCTGTAAAGCCTTTAATCTGTCAAGCCCGTAAATGTTACGTTCACAAGTCGCTATTGAATTGCTGCGAATCCACTTAAGTTCAAACCCGTAACCTGCAAACTGAGCCACTTTTTTCTATCATGTCATAAGATCTGAGCACTCAGTACTGCCATAAAGTGCTGCAAGTCTGTTGTTTTCAAAGGGTCACATCAATCAGATCATTCCAAAAACAGCATTTAAACAGAAGGCAATAAAATGTATATTTTCTTCTTGTTTGCATAGGTCAATTTGAATAAAATACAGTCTGTTAGAAGGTTCATTTAAATAACCACTGTTGTGGGCAAGAATAAGCTTGAATTTGTTTAATTAGTGACAGATTAGCAGTATTTTATAAAAACAAAACGGTGTAGCTTCTATCCACCCCCAAGAGGTGGAAAATGATAGGACCAGGAGGCTGCCCTATGTATTTTTTGACAAGCATAGCATTTTTTCCTGAAATAGCTACTGCAGTGAAGTCAGCAGGACAACCCATCTGGGCACCACCCCATGACACCTGATGGGTATGTAGAGTAGCAGGTCTAGAGGGTCCAAAGCTCTAAACTTCAAATGTCGGTTTTATTCAAATACTAATTTTGTTCCTATCCAGCTATTAATTAGACAAATGAAGCCATACAATATGAGCACTACATGCATTTTTACCAGTTGATAGGCTCCCCATGTCTGTGGATTATTTATTTCCTTATCTCTGACTGCACAATGTGAGATTTTAAGTTTTAAACACCTTAAAGTTTGTCTTGACTGAAATTGCTGGGGCCGACCTCTTGATATACTCTTGTCATTTTAATCCTTTAAACCATAAGAACAGTCGCACTGCGTCTTGTGTAGTAGAAATCTTTTAAAACTACAGTGTGCAGAGCCAATCAATACATTTTGACAGTTGTTCCCATGGCAGTGCCTCTTGATGAGACCTATTGGGCTTCTTCAGAAAGCTGCTTAAGACAGCTATATTTCAAGCCTGACACATTATGGGCATTTTTATGTTTTCGAGTGAAGTATTGATCAGTCATTACTTATTCTAACTTTTTCTTTATGTAAACAATCTTTTAAGTAAGGAATAAAAGTTTCACAGAACCAAGGCCGGCTCTCACAGCAAGGTCTGCTTTTATATGCTAACTCTCAGCTGCCGTCAGTCTCTGAAATAGAAGTTTTAATAAAGTTGGCAGATAGTTGTGTAGAAATACATTTTAAAAACAAAGAATTAAAAATATCTATTTGTCCTAATTATACTTTCTAAAAACAGAAACTAAGCACATAGTCTTATTTTTGCAGTATTTTTTTATTTATTTTTTAAACCATGATATAATTTTTTAGACTACAGTGGTCTTTTTATTACTCTTTAGGATTTCCAATGCATTTTTCTTAAATTCAATTGTTGCATGTATATAAATTCTTCAGGAAAGCTTCATCACTTATCTACAGCCCTTTCTGTTAAGTAGTATAGCACCTTTAATGGCTCAGTTTGTTGCCTTGAAGTTGGACTATTTCCACACTGCTTTCCCTTGCTCACTGTATCCTCCCTACCTATCTCTCACTTCCTGTCCTGTGTTTTTCTCCCACTTCCATCATTTTACTCCTGGCTGCCTCTGCTCCTCTATCATTGTTATTTTTCTCCTTCTTTACAATGGCTTTCCTCCCTGGTCCTGGCTGTCTGTCTGTTCCTTTCCTTGACTAACTCTACCCTTCCCCGACTCCTTCTCTCCCCATCCTCTTGCAGTCTCCCTCCTCCACTACTGTCTTGTCTGACTGTTCCATTTTAGTTACTATTGTGTTTTACTGGCGTCTATCTGGGTTTATCTGTTTAAACATACAGATAACGCATCTGCACTGAGAGGCAGCGCGTAGTTCTGTGACTGGCCCATCGTTTTACTTGCCGTGATGGACTTTCACTTCTGTTAATAACAAGTGTCTCCTGCCTGTAAATATAACATGTCTAATTGGGTCAGACAGCTGTCAGGTGCACGCTCAGACTGTCGGCCTCCTCAGTTGTCAGAATATCCTCGTTAGAAGACTCTGGTTCAAAGGCCGAGGCGACCTGTGTTTTAATTTCCAAACAGATTTTATAAGCCATGAACAGCGCTTAGAATCATGTAAAGAAAAGGTAGAGCGACAGTTACAATGCATAACTAATGTGTTCCTGCATAAATTACCCAAAAATAGAAATGTAAAGTTTAGGAAAAGTAGACAAAATGTGATCATTATGCTGAGAAAATTATTTATACCTGATGAACGGAATCTCATATTGCAGTATTGAGAGCTATTATTTGGAGCTATTTTTTGCTTGGCATGGGAGAACTGATATGTAACTGTGCCAGTTGAACATATATATATACAGTATATATATATATATATATATATATATAAATATATATCACACTTCTATATATATACACACATGTATATACCAGCGACTTGCCCGTCGGGGGAATAAAATTGTAAGGCAGGTAATGTTGTTTTTGCCACAGATATAAATTTTTTGGGTGGTCTGAGATCCTTCGGCGCTCATTTCGAGCCTCGCGCTGAGCGCCTTTGGCGCTCATCGCGTGGGTCGCAATGAGCGCCTTCTGCACTTTCAGCGCTCATTGCGAGCCTCTTGGTTGTTGTATATTTTTTTATCAAAGGCGCTTTTGCTGTCATTGTAAGGTCTGCGCTGATCTGCTTTCTGCGCTTACTGCAAGGCTGTCCCCTGGTGTAGTTTGTGTGCTATGAGCAGCGTTGGCGCTCGTTGTGAGGCTCACTGTGAATGGCTTTTGCGTTTATTGTGATAGTGTTTTTTTTTATTTTTTGTGTATATGTATTTTTGTATGCTAATTAAATAAGTAATAAATTAATATACTTTACCTATTTGTAAGTAATAGATGTAGGAAGCACTGTGCTGAAGAGCTGGCAATCTGTTTTGATGTTCCTGCAGCATACAATGTAGGTTTGCACTGTTGTGGAGCTGAGGTGTAAGTGTCAGCAATGTGTGCAGTGTGTAGTGTAAATAGGCTGCGTGCGCGAGAGGGGATGCCGTTAGTGCAGCTGTGTACTTCTGCATTGTGTAAGTTAGTGTTGTAAAATGGCGGCGAATGTGTATGTGGTACGCGGGTGTGTACTAAAAGTGTATCTTGTACCTTGTATGGCTTTTTGGAAAAGCCGTATGTGCTTGCTGGTGTTTTTGCGGCTTTAGGGTTGTGTAGCCCCATTTTCGTGTGTCTAAACTCGGTAAATTTGACTTAAATTGAGATGTAACTTCACTTGCAGAGGTCCTGGGTGCCCCCCCCCCCCCTTGCTGTGGGTAAGATTTTTATGCCATTTTTGTGTGTATTTAGTGTGTTTGTACTGTTTTCAGCTGCGCTCGGTTCGGCCGTTAAGGTCGTATTTTTGCTAGGTCGTCTTTTTTTCTTTTTTGTAAGTCCCGCGGCTCTTATTTTTTTAGTCTAAGTCCGTAATTTTTTCGGTCTAAATCCCGCGGCTCGTATTTTTTTGTATAAGTCTGTATTTAGTAATTGCGTGTTAGGTGTTTTTTTTCAAAGTCCCGCTTCTGTGGTTATTTGTAACCGCTTGTGAGGCGGCGTAGAGCCTCCAAGTCAGCAAATGCAGCCCCTGGCTTCGTGAGGGACGCAGTTCTTGCGATCTCGCAAAGCGTAACAACGTTTTGTAGTTTGATAACTATTATATGTGATAGTTTAGAGTAGCCATATAAGTCCAGTGATAAAGTTGTAAAAAACAGAGTATTGCAGTATAAAGTAATACCTTTTTCATTAACACGGACACTTCATTAATACTCTGTTTTTTGCATCTTCATCAGTGGACTAACACAGTAATACTTATATGTATACAGTGGATCCTTGGTACTCATCGTCAATTGGTTTAGGAAGGTACGACTCACAGTCATTTCTTTCTGTCTATTATGTCTATGATAATAGGTTTCTAAGTTATGTCCATGTTATTATATAATTTGGTAATTCATAATTACTGTACAAACTGACATTACTTTGCTGTGGTGTTTTAATATGTGCCAAAGAACATGCTTTACTGCCCACCATGTGATGACTCTAAATGGCGACTGTTACTGTACATCAGTTTGATCCGGTTTCCCATTAATTGCCCTTCTATTGTTTCCCCAAGTTACTCATATTGCACTCCAGAGTGGGCGAAGCCCTCTAGGAGGTGAGTTCTGTCCCAGGGAGCAGTTTCCCTCTGATTGGTTCAGAGATAATCTAATTACTGTAGATAGTGTACTGATTAGTTCCCATACACCTAGGAGTAATTCAAACCTGGTCACTCGTCTGTTCATTGTATTGTGCGCTGTTCCACACTGGTTTATTCTGTATAAATATCCATGCATTTGGCCTCAATAAATCAGTCCAGTCTGGCTGTTGGGTAAGCTCTGGATCTCTCTACCTCTTGAATAAAGTATTGTGTCTGGAGTGGGCCTGCCCAGTGGGAAGCGCAAATTGAAAGCTACCCTCTAAAACACACATTACAAGCAGAGAGCGGTGTAACCTGAGGTGCTAGCCATGTACAAGCACACATCTTAGTCACCACTTACGGTCATAATGCAGTTGTGGTATGCCAATTTAGATAGCCCTCCTCCCTGGTTGGTTCCCCTCCAGTGACAATACATCTTTCAGGGGTATAGAGATCTGTAGAATATATAGCCTGGTGACATAAATAAAACTAGTAATTAATTGTCTGAACCCTATAAAAGAGCTTGTCCCCAAAACACGGATATGTTTAAGATAATCCCAGATTCACATAAGTACACAGGTAGAAAATAAATACAAGATGTCTTTCTGTACTTGTTATAGGGACAGTCTGGTTTGTCTATAGACCCACGAGTGACCCAGAACAGAAAATTCATCAAGAGAACCCTATCTTGCCCTATAACCATAGGGCTCACATGCTGAAGGAGAAACTACACAGTAGTGCATGGGACAGTTAAGTCACATAAGTAGTTTAGTTGTAAATATAGACTTTTCCCACTCTTCTGTCTTGACCATGTAGAGATCTCTCAAAGGTCTAAAGATAATGATTTTCAGAACCAGCCAGCTCCTTTTTAAGCCTGGCACCAATGGCTGTCACCTGGGATGCCTCATTCAAAGACTATTCATAGGGTCAGAGAAAAGTAATCAGAGGTTGATTACTACTCTACATAAGATTATATGCAAACTCTCACTGTAAGAAACCCCAAAAGAAATGAAGACTAGGATATGGCAATGACTGAGTTAATATTTAACTCCTATCCTCATAATAAATAACATCAGGTCCTAAAATCAGTCAGCAAATCATATAGACAATCAGAAACCTTCCCAACACAAGTCACAAGCACTGTACTCATGGCCGGATTACCCATTAGGCAAACTAGGCAGCTGCCTAGGGGTGCCTCCCTGTGAGGAGCCCTTGTATTGTTTTAGCATAAAACGCCCTAAAAAATGTTTTTTTGCCTTTAAAACAAAATGCTGCGGTACACAGACTGGCCACTGGCCTGAAACAAGAGTACAATATAGAGATCTCACTAATCCACTGTCTCTTTCCCTGCATTTCCTGCAAAGTGTAGAGAAAGGACAGGAACTGCGCCAGTTAAACACAAATAGTAAGTAAGTTTAAACAGTACAATGTTTTTTCACTAAAATGTTTTTTTTGTAAAGAAATATTGGTAGAAAGTAGCTCCTGAATAGCATTTATTCTTGGAGATAAGTTGCTTATTTGATTCTGTCTGAATGGCTATTAATACTGTGTGATGTAGGTATTTCTGGGTTAATATTTATTTATGTATTTATATGAACATTTATATATTGTTATGCTAATTATAGAAGTTCCTTGCGGAATATGTGTACATTTGATTAATTATAGTTGATCCTGGTTAAATATTTATTTATTTGTATTATAATTATTGGTGACCCTAGCCGAATATGCAGTTAAATATGTATGTGTCTAAATTATAATTATGGTGGACCCTGGGTGAATATATGTAAATGTATATGATTTTAGGGAGTTTTGGCTGAATCCATCTTTAGAAAAAAATAGAGGACCCTGGAGGAATTATGATTATAGATGACTCTGATTAAATATATATGTGTTTATAATTATAGGTGAACATGGCTGAATATGTATACATCATTATAGGTGAACCTGTAAACCTATGTATACATTAATATAATAATTGACAACTGAGATGAAATATTTATAGTATATTGGTCCCTGGCTTATGTCCCATATATGTCTATAGGAGACCTTGGCTGAATATGTGTTTGTTTGTATAAGACACTGACTAAATATTTATATTCTGTATTACTATGATAATTCTAGGTGACCCTCTCTGAATATTTATACATTAATAGGATTATAGGAGACCCTGACTGTATATGTGCACATATATAGTATTAGAGGGGACCTAAATATGTACATATTTATTTGATTGCACAAGACCATGTGTGTATACTTATTTCAATGTAGGAGACCCTAGCTGATTAGGTATATACAGTATTTCTATTATAATTATAGTGGGCCCTTAGTAAATGCTGATATAATATGAAGAGATGAAGAGGCACTGGTATAATATGTTTAGATTGTATGAGTAAAAGTGATCCAGACTGACTATGATTACATTATATGTAGGGAACCCAGTGGCGGCTGGTGAAATGTTAAACTGGGAGGGTGAAAGACTTTAGAATTTTCTATATGATATATATATATATATATATATATATATATATATATATATATATATATAAAAATAATGTCATGGATTTCCCCAGGATGAATGTATTTTATCTAATTACAAACTAGCTGTGTGACTTTTTCCAAATCACTTATGCTCTTAGTTGGACTCAATTTTTCCTGACAATTTCTGCATTGGCCCTTTAACTCAAACATAATTGCTAAATTTTTATTCGTGAAACAAGTGATCATGATATGTGTTTGTGTAACATGCGCTCACAGCCCTACAATAGAAAAATATAAATAATATGGTCCACCATCAAATGCATTTAATAAACAAGTAATAGCTTGTCGTGTGTATAAGAAGTTATGTTGTAAAAATGGCAGAAATGTCTGTGATTTGCTCACGCTGCAAGAGAGCAATATACATGCACAGAAAAGGGAAACGTGAGTTTGTGCATACCTTGCACACGCACTCTCAGGGGCTCCTACACTTCACTGCCCAGGGGCTCCAAAAAGGTAGATCCGGCACTGACTGTGTTTTTAATTTTCTAACAAAATTAATGTTTAAGTTTACTAGAAACATTGCATGCAATGCTATGGTAAGTGCTTTGCAAATATTTGCAGTGTTTCTTTCTTTTGTGTGCAGTCAAAGAATGAATTCTACAGAGTTTATAATGCATGTATGTTTCAGTTATTAACATCAACATTGCACTTTAGAGGACCCCATTGCACTTTAGGTGCTCACTTTCTCAGCACCAATTTCTCCCCCACAACTCTTTCAAAAAGCTCCATCCTAAAGCAGTCCTCTTCCCCTCAAGACCCATTCCCAAAGCATTTCTTAGCTTCCTTGGTGCTCCTGCTAGTGTGATCAGGCACCAATGCATTTTCACTTTGTGATATGGAATCCCACTGAGACCCTCAACCCCAGTGACTTGTGAGCTCTCCCCAGATGAGGGCCCTAGTGCATTACCCCACCTTCGCCAACAGTAGCCTCGCCCTGAGTACATTGCCTTAATCCACTGTAGTCAAAACCCCTAATCCTGTTAGTTATTAACATTTATTACCACTTTGTGCTCATATTTTATATGGTCAAAGCTGCTGGATAGCATATAAGTTTTGAAAACTAATAAGGGTTTTATAATTGCAATGTGAATATGATTACAGAAACTCATCTGAAAATAATATTAATCCCCAATCAATTTAAAAAAAAACATGTATGTAAAAAGAATCCTAAAGTTTTGCACAGACATTTGAAAATATGTAAGTTTAAAGGAACATTTAAGCTCAGTAACAGAACAAACATTGGAGCATATGTCACCAGATTTTGGGGACTACGCTCGCCCCAAATCTCTCTCTCTCTATGTGTCGCAACTTTTTGTTCAGATCTCAACACCAGCAGACACTTCAGATGACAGCATCATTTCTGAAGAGACAGGCACCATCAGACCCCTTTTCTTAGGATCTCAGAATCACACACCCTGCACCCTTGATTAGTACAAGCAGACTCCGACACTACTTTTGTTTAGTGTGTCCAAAAACAGACTGGCACTTCTCTATTGTTACAGAGATATCTAAAAACACACAAAGATCACACTCACAGTTCTAGCCAATCCTCCTAGGCAAATAGCTTGTTATCCCCCCTCACCCACATGATTTTCAGATGTATAGAGGGGTCTGGCTTTCGTGTTATCATTACACATTTTATCTCCCATAAAACTAGCCCACCCCCTTCATAACTAAAGCCAGAGCCTTCACACGTGGCCAATCGCAGGACCATATAAATTCTTTAGAATTATTTAACCCTTTGTATATCTCAAGATATGACTGCCTACTATCCTACTTCTATAACAGATACAGTATTTTAATGCTAATCAATGACAGTACTATATGCACTTATTACATCCATGATATAACTATATGTATGCATTACACCCATGATATAACTGTTAAGCAAGTCTCTAGCACATTCTAAACGCACATATAATGACTGATAAAACCCAAACAGTGCAGTGGGCCCTTCTGTTCATAACAGCATATTTGCAAATAATATATTGAACTATTATTCATTAATAACTGCTTATAATAACTTTTTTACCAAAATAGTGTTGCCATTTTCATTGATGTGAGTGTGTGCATATGATTCCAAACATCACCTGTTGTTGTCTGCACACTTGGAGGTTCCATGTAAAAGTTTCTGCACTAGAGCAGCCCAATGACTATCCCTCCCTATCCATTTCACATGTTCAGAATTTCATTTGCGGACACTTACTGCCCATGGATAATGGAAACTGTGTGTTTTCATCACCATATCAAAATCTGCTGAAGATTTTTCTTCTGTTGGTTCTTGGCTGGAAATGTAATGTTTCTCCACAGAAGTTCCCATATTAGAAATGTACAGATTTAGTCACGTTACAGATACATTTTCATCAGTAAAATGATAATATTCTTGTGTCACAGCAAGGAAAGTAACAGAGCTCTTGCATTTGAGGATTTGAAACAATTACATACTACAAACTAAACCTACCATTAAAAGACAGCAACTCAGCTGTCTCATCTCAAGTTTTATTTCTTTTTAAAGCATTGTTCTGTTTGAGGGAAGATATATTTTATTTGCGTCAAGTGTGTTCTCATCTGATCAATTGGATGAGTTCTATACATTTTGAAATCAAAACACAGTCTTATTTTTGTAGAGGTGCCTATTTTTTGGAGACGTTGTACAAAAAAGCTGAAAAAGCTTTAGAACTCAAACACTATATTTGAATAAGAGCTTCATAGGTGGATAGTTCACTGGATCCAAAGGAGGCAAGTACTGTGGCTCATTGCAGTTTGTTTAGTGGATGACAAGAACATGGTTGCATGCTTGTCTGAATAAATTATATTTCAGAAAGTTTGAAGCTTTGAAAAGTGGGCAGAAGTCTGACAGAGAATTCTATATGATGGATGCAGCATTGAAGTTTTGTAAATGGGAATGCAAGGTGGTAATTATGGATCAAGAGTACCAATGGACTATAGCTTATCCTTCTTCCAGATAGAGGAATGACTGACACATGACCATAAGTTGAACCATTTAATTTGGTATAAGGACCTTCAAAAAAATAGATTAAAGTTTTTCCCATTTGTCCTTCAGAACTTATCGAGAGTATGGTAGCAGTGCAATAGGAAATATAATTGTATGCCTTTCCCTTCTCCTACTGTTCCGATGGAGTTATTATATGACAACGTTTTTCCTAATATAATGGGAAAATGGGAGGGAAATCTTTCAACTTTGGTGGATTTATATAATCATGGTTCCCTTAAAACCATTGAAGAATTAAAAAAAAAAAATAATCTATCTAGAGATCCGTGGCTTAGTTACAATGTTATGAAATAGGCAATTCTCATATCATGGTGCAGGTGGTGCAATGTGCTGTGTAATAAAAAAAAAAAAATGTTTGCATTACATTTTTTTATTTTCTTCTGTAGGCTTCCACCCCGGTCCAACCCATTTCTATACTGTAGTGTAGTCCGCCCCCATCCTGGCCCCTCCTGGGCTCCCTCGGCTTCACCAGTCCCCCCTCCCATAGTGGAGCAAGTGCATCCTGGAGCTATGCTGCAGGTAGGGGAGCCTCATGCAGGCATTAGGTAAGGGTAGCAGAGCAGCTATGGAAAGGGGTCTTGAGGGGAACAGCAATGGGAAGGGTACTTGGGGAGGAGCACTGAGTGAATTAGTACCAAAGGGGCCTCTACACAAAAACATTTTTTCAACCCCCCTCCCCAGGTGGAAGGCACAAAATAGTTTTTTGGACCAGGGCCCTCCATACTCTTGCTCCGCCACTGAAGAGTGTGTAAGTTCTGGGCAGAGTAGAAAGGGCAACATCATCTTCACCAGAAGATCATCTTTTAAAGCTGACATCATAGTGGGTGTATGATGCACTCCTACCCAGTGCTTGGTGGTTACCATTCCAATGTATCCTGCATCAACCTCCCTTGGTGTGCATCAAGCTTTACCCTAAGCAGACCCTTTGAGTTTCTTAAAAATGCATACATCCTACTTGGCAAGTCTGATGCCAAATAACAGCATTTTATCTACAGTCCTGATTAAGTTAAATGACAATTTTCAAGTGCTTAGAAAGTGAGTAGTTACGTTTTTAGAAAGTTGAAAGAAAACATTACAAGAAAAACATTATGTTTAGAACAATTGCTAAAGGAGGTATAGCTTCTCCCAATTTATTTGAATATAATGAAGCAATAAATCTTTCACATATATTGAGGCTCTGTGGTCCAGACTATAGCTTATCCCTTTCCATATAGAGAAATGCCTGACACATGACCATAATTTGAACCATTTAATTTGGTATAAGGACCTTCAAAAAAATAGATTAAAGTCGTTCCCATTTGTCCTTCAGAACTTTTTGAGAGTATGGTACCAGTGCATTAGGAAATATAATTTTATGCCTTTCCCTTCTCATACTGTTCTGATGGAGTTATTATATGACGTTTTTCCTAAAATAATGTGAAAATGGGAGGGAAATCTGTCAACTTTGATGGATTTATATAATCATGGTTCCCTTAAAACCATTGAAGAATTAAAGAAAGAAAATAATCTATCTAGAGATCCGTGGCTTAGTTACAATGTTATGAAACAGGCAATTCTCATATCAGAATTCAAGCTAGAGAATACTAGGGAATTGACACCTTTCGAACATATGTTTAAAAATGGCAAAGTAAATACGATTTCTATTCTATATAAGCTATATAGCTAATAAGATCGAGTATTGATGATAAGAAAACATCTGACATGTTAAAATGGGAACTTGATTTAAACAAATTATTTAATAAAGAAGCAGGTTTTGAGCATATAAAAAAACTGGAAAAACTGTTAAATTTGTCTCATTTATAGAAACACACTTTAAAATAATACAAAGGTGGTATTTAGTACCGGCACAGTTATATAAATTTGACTTAAACCTTCATTGCAAAAATTGTTGGAGAGGATGTCTGGATCCAGGTACTCAGCTACAGTTCATATTATTATTATTATTATTATCTTTTATTTGTATCGGGCCAACATATTCCATAGCGATGTACAGGGGAGAACAAGAAAATATACAATATGTAATATTAACGGCAGAAAATGGAGGGCCCTGTTTTGAGCTTCAAGTCTTGTAAGAAGTGCTTTTTTCCCAAAGCACCCCACAAGACTAGAAACTCACCACTTACAATCTAAAGGTAATGGACCTGGTGGAAGACTGGATAAGGAATACCAAGGTTAAGGAGGAAGTGAGAGATACATAGAAAGGAAATTGTGTAAAGTAGAAAGTAATGCATTAGTTGGAGAGGAAAAAGATGTGATGTAAAGTGAGTGGCACTATTATGTAATATGGTATCTGCCCCTAGTGGCCAGGTAATGTAAACTGCAGAAGAGAATGTCAGGAGACACATAGTTGAACCACAGCTTGAGTAAGATTAGCTCATGGGAGAATAAAAGGGAAGAGGAGGACATGAGAGGTGAGATGGGTATGTTGGAGACAAAAAGGGGAGAAGTAAAGAAGATTCTGAGGTAAAGGCAGGGGGATATGAGGAAGAAGGCAAGAAGAAACATAGTGTGAACGTTTAATAGGTGTAGTTACCAGATGCTGTTAATTGGTCAGGTGTAGAAGATGTCTGTGACTCAATAAATTAAGGCTAAACTGGGGTGGGAGGGATTGAGCCAGAGAGAGGGTGTGTGGGGGTGGGCAGAGCAGCCTGAAAGAGAAAATAATGAATTTAGCTGCTGTGATCTTATATCAAACACTAACACATGGGCTGGAGCCTCTGTTAATGATGGGGGAGGGGCTACAGAGGGTGTAAGAGGCAGACAAGATACAATGGCTATGTCAGTAAATATAAAAACAGGTATTAATCACAGTAATTAATAATCAGTAACAAAATGTTAGAGAATCAGATGTCCAGGTACCTTGGGTAAACTGATGTTTAGTAGTTAGGAGCTGTGAGCCAGAGAGAGGGTGTGTGGGGGTGAGTAGAGCAGCCTGAAAGAGAAACGAGTGGTACATATGTGGTAGACATGTAATAAGATCCAATAATTTTGGGGAAATTGTATGTCTCTATTTCTACTATAATTAAACGAGAAGTAGAATTATCTCCAGATCTTGTACTTTTTAACATTAATTCCCCAAAATTGAAAACTAAAGAATTAGATATAGCCATATACAGTATATACTTATGACCGCAAAATGGCTAAGAGGGAAAAATCGGAAGAAACCTAAAATGCCATTATGGGATGACATAGAAATGATAGTTTCAAGAAACAGGGAAATTGCGATGGACTTTATAGATTCAGACATGAAAGTTTCAGTCAAGGTAAAAATTAAATGGGAACTTTGGGATCGATTTAGATCCCTCTCTAGGGGCCTCATTCTATTAGCGGCCGCAGCCGTTGCGGGGCTGCAAGGACCGGCCGCAAGCTATTCTGCTATTCTATTCCCTTATGGCCGGAGGCTCCGGCAGGCTTGCGGCCGGCGCCTTGCTATCTCTTGCGGCCGCTCGCGCCAGAGGAAAGCCTTTGATCTAAAACGGCCGCAAGAGTTTCGGCCGTAAGAAATTCCTATTTGCAATTCAATTGCTCCGGGAACCCTCTCTGCAAGGCTAAAAACGAGCCGCTGCTTACTTGCAGGAAAGAGGTCCCGCTAGCACCAATTAAGCACATAAAATAGCTCAAATAAAGCCATCCTGCACTTTGAGAAGACTATAAAGGGATTTTAGGTGTTAGAAAAAATAGCACAAATTTCCCCTATACTCAAATCCGTAAAATATTTTATTTTTAATATCCGTAAAATATCCATGTAAAAAGTCCAGAGTGCTTGGAGCACCTCAGACCCGCCCACGCCGCAGCCGGAAAATAAACAGTTAATTTGAACTCGGGTATGGGCTGATGTGCAAGCTTGAGAGGGGGTTCCTTTTAATCCTCATGTCCCCCAATATGATCCCTAGCATTTACAGAGCTGTACAGTGCAGGCTTGAATTTATTTTTGCGTTTTTAGATTTCACAGCTTACGGCCGGTTTCAAGATATGCGGCCGGACGTAAGGGGAGATCCCTGCGGGGCCGTATAATAGAATCGCGAGTTAGCAGAACCCCCGCAAGGAATCGCAGCCTTACGGCCGATTTACGGCCGGTAATAGAATGAGGCCCTAGGTAAATAACCCTCAGTGTCTCAATGTCTTGTTTTATAAAATGTGTAAAAGTGTTTTATGTATGAAATTATGTATATTTTTGTCCCTACATTGATCCAGAGTTATGGTTGATGCTACATTTTATGTCTCTTTTGTTATGTATGTTTTGTTATTTTGAAAAAAAAAAGAAAAAAAAAAAGAAAGTTGAAAGCAGACAAAAGCTTGTCCCAGATAACACTACATGTTTTCTGCAAAATCAAAATAGAGAAATATGTTTGACAATCACAAACACTCTCAGATGGTGTGAATATATTCACATTTTATCACAACTCTCATTCAATTGTGCTAACACAGCAGACATCAATTTAAATTCTCTGTGACATATTTTAACATTGTTTAGTTCTTGAAAAGATGCCGCTGTCCCCAAGCAAAGAAACTGCAACCCGATGGATTAATTAACTTGTAAATGCTCATTTGTTAACTGAGGTTTAAAACAAACAAATTCACATTAATTGACAATTTATTTCCACAAACACCAATTGTGTGACTGGGTAATTTGTGACTCAGAAATGATACATATGCAATTTGTACTTAAATGGTTTTAATGTTTGATTTAAGGACATATTGTAAATTCTGAGAGTATATATTACACACATAGGGCCTCATTCAATTGCGATTTGGCTAATTGAATAGGGCTCTAAATAAGCACATAGCATATTTTTTTTTAAGAAGTTTTTAGTTAGTGAAAACCTTGCTTTTGGATAGATGATTACTAACTAAAAACTTCTTTAAAAAAAATATGTTATGTGCTTAATTAGAGCCCTATTCAATTGGCCAAATTGCAATTGAATGAGGGCCATAGAATATAAACTTATAGGCACAATACATTTTATTATTTCTTTGTTATTTCACCTGGATTTCTTAGTAGGAAAGATCAGTGGGATCAATCTATTGACATCACTCTGCGACAGTTAGGTTTGCAGACCTGTTCACCTGAGGTTAGGAGTGTAGCAGCTGCTTTCGTATGCAGGACAAGAGGGGTAACATTGTCACAGGTAACCAGCAATATTGACACTGGTAGAAGACATGAGAACAGTAACATTGGTACAGGTAGGTGACTGGACAGCCAGTGGCTTCTGGACAAACAATGTCAAACAAGGCATTTCATATAAATAATTAGAGAGTGTATTTCGGACTTGCGTAATCAGTAATGTTTTTTGCTCAAAAGGTGGGACCCTCCTATCTTAATAAAACAATTCAATTGTATTTTCTATATTTCTCCCTGGTGTTACAAGTTCTAAGCACAAGAGGTATTTGCTGTCTTGTTTGAATCGCTGGCATAAGGACTTCTCTGAATTGGTAAGTTTTTAGGTAATGTTTGAAACTGTAAAGAGTAGTGGAGAGTCAGATAGTGCATGGTAGAGAATTCCACATGATAGGGTCACCACAAGAGAGGTGATAACGGGCAAAGAGAGATAAAGGTGAAGATAAGGTAGTATCTGGAATTTATATCTGATATGTAGGACTACTGAGTGTTGTTGAGGGTTTTGTAGACGAGTGAAAGATTTTAAAATTGCTTCTAATGGGTATGGGAAGTTAGTAAAGGATTTGACAGAGTGGGGCTGAAGATGAGAAATAACTGATGAGAAAGATGAGCCTAGTAGAAGCTTATTACTTGAATTGAATAAAGCATGAAGCTAAAAGAGAGCCTTATCTACTAAAATATACTATACTAATCAGATATATTAATTGACTGTTGAAGGGAGAGGGAAATGTGCCATTTGCAAAGCAGATATTAAAAAGGTGGATTAGAACGGATAGTAGATAGGGAGGATAGTAGATAGGGAGGAAATGGGAGAATGGAGAAAATGCCAAAGAGAGGGACAAGATTAAAAATGTTAAACATGGCATTCAAACATCAGATATCGATGTATGAACTATTGAACATATCTGTCATGATCTCAAAACTTCCCAAAGCACCCTCAGCCAGTACACCCAATCCCAAGATACTTGCCCTTGGCACTGCTTGCCTTACCATGCATTAATCTGATGATTTTGCTTAGCCCCTGAACCACTAGGCCCTACAACTCATGTGTGAACAGTTTCTTGGATCTCATGATGACTATATCTTAAATTCTAAATCATTCTAAGAAAACTCATAAGAAGCACTTTGAAGGAAAAAAAAATATTACCAGGTTTGTACCATTTTCCATCATGGATTTGTCGATCAGTTCTCAGTTTACAGCTCAGAATAATTTCCAGAAGGGTTAAAAGAGAGGAATAGTCCTGACATAAAGAAATTACATTTTAGAAAGGTAAATTAATTAAATGAAAAATATGCAATTAACAGATGTGACCTAAGGAAATATAAAGCAGCTATGTTTTACTCCAGCAGCGGATCTTGCTGAAGCTTCTCATTAATAATTTGGTTTCTGAGGGTAGGATGGTTAGGCTGATTTTTCCAGCACTCATTGAGTATTATAGAGAACAGGGTTAGAAGTAGGCACAATTACTTTCCTTTCTACATGTAGCACTGGTAAAATGACCTTGACTTAAAAGTGCTTGAATATATGATTTAAGATAGCTATAGTTAAAATCTGCAACTATGTGGCATGTAGTGGTTTCTGACACTTGTATGATTCCCTTTGCAATGGTCCTCTAGGCCAAGGGATTCACTGTACTAATGGAACCATGTTCAGCTCTCTGTATATTCACTATACTAAACAACAAAGTCAGAGGTGCTCATCAGAGAACGAACCAACCTTAATAGGTTGGTTCTATAGCCATGATAAGCTACTCTGAGAGCAACCTCTTTTAGATCACTTGTGCCCTTCACAGGGAGAAATCTCCTGTAGTATATCAGTCTGGTCCCACTCAAAAGAGTGACCCAGCCCCAAAATACCAAGCAATTCTACCCTGAACAGGAGAAACAGCAAACCCCAGACGCGTTTCAGCCTTTATTGGCCTCGTCAGTGAGGTGCAGCTGAACTCCCTAAGGCACAGTGAGCAAGGGGTCCATGTCTGGAGTCCCCTATTACCCTTAGGGAGACTAAACCCTAAAGGTAATTTGCATATAGAAAACAACAAAGTCAGAGGTGCTCATCAGAGAAAGAACCAACCTTAATAGGTTGGTTCTATAGCCATGATAAGCTACTCTGAGAGCAACCTCTTTTAGATCACTTGTGCCCTTCACAGGGAGAAATCTCCTGTAGTATATCAGTCTGGTCCCACTCAAAAGAGTGACCCAGCCCCGAAATACCAGGCAATTCTACCCTGAACAGGAGAAACAGCAAACCCCAGACGCATTTCGGCCTTTATGGGCCTCGTCAGTGAGGTGCAGCTGAGCTCCCTAAGGCACAGTGAGCAAGGGGTCCATGTCTGGAGTCCCCTATTACCCTTAGGGAGACTAAACTCTAAAGGTAATTTGCATATACAAAACAACAAAGTCAGAGGTGCTCATCAGAGAACGAACCAACCTTAATAGGTTGGTTCTATAGCCATGATAAGCTACTCTGAGAGCAACCTCTTTTAGATCACTTGTGCCCTTCACAGGGAGAAATCTCCTGTAGTATATCAGTCTGGTCCCACTCAAAAGAGTGACCCAGCCCCGAAATACCAGGCAATTCTACCCTGAACAGGAGAAACAGCAAACCTTCAGACGCGTTTCGGACTTTATGGGCCTCGTCAGTGAGGTGCAGCTGAACTCCCTAAGGCACAGTGAGCAAGGGGTCCATGTCTGGAGTCCCCTATTACCCTTAGGGAGACTAAACCCTAAAGGTAATTTGCATATACAAAACAACAAAGTCAGAGGTGCTCATCAGAGAACGAACCAACCTTAATAGGTTGGTTCTATAGCCATGATAAGCTACTCTGAGAGCAACCTCTTTTAGATCACTTGTGCCCTTCACAGGGAGAAATCTCCTGTAGTATATCAGTCTGGTCCCACTCAAAAGAGTGACCCAGCCCCGAAATACCAGGCAATTCTACCCTGAACAGGAGAAACAGCAAACCCCAGACGCGTTTCGGCCTTTATGGGCCTCATCAGTGAGGTGCAGCTGAACTCCCTAAGGCACAGTGAGCAAGGGGTCCATGTCTGGAGTCCCCTATTACCCTTAGGGAGACTAAACTCTAAAGGTAATTTGCATATAGAAAACAACAAAGTCAGAGGTGCTCATCAGAGAACGAACCAACCTTAATAGGTTGGTTCTATAGCCATGATAAGCTACTCTGAGAGCAACCTCTTTTAGATCACTTGTGCCCTTCACAGGGAGAAATCTCCTGTAGTATATCAGTCTGGTCCCACTCAAAAGAGTGACCCAGCCCCGAAATACCAGGCAATTCTACCCTGAACAGGAGAAACAGCAAACCCCAGACGCGTTTCGGCCTTTATGGGCCTCGTCAGTGAGGTGCAGCTGAACTCCCTAAGGCACAGTGAGCAAGGGGTCCATGTCTGGAGTCCCCTATTACCCTTAGGGAGACTAAACCCTAAAGGTAACTTGCATATAGAAAACAACAAAGTCAGAGGTGCTCATCAGAGAACGAACCAACCTTAATAGGTTGGTTCTATAGCCATGATAAGCTACTCTGAGAGCAACCTCTTTTAGATCACTTGTGCCCTTCACAGGGAGAAATCTCCTGTAGTATATCAGTCTGGTCCCACTCAAAAGAGTGACCCAGCCCCAAAATACCAAGCAATTCTACCCTGAACAGGAGAAACAGCAAACCCCAGACGCGTTTCAGCCTTTATTGGCCTCGTCAGTGAGGTGCAGCTGAACTCCCTAAGGCACAGTGAGCAAGGGGTCCATGTCTGGAGTCCCCTATTACCCTTAGGGAGACTAAACCCTAAAGGTAATTTGCATATAGAAAACAACAAAGTCAGAGGTGCTCATCAGAGAAAGAACCAACCTTAATAGGTTGGTTCTATAGCCATGATAAGCTACTCTGAGAGCAACCTCTTTTAGATCACTTGTGCCCTTCACAGGGAGAAATCTCCTGTAGTATATCAGTCTGGTCCCACTCAAAAGAGTGACCCAGCCCCGAAATACCAGGCAATTCTACCCTGAACAGGAGAAACAGCAAAACCCAGACGCATTTCGGCCTTTATGGGCCTCGTCAGTGAGGTGCAGCTGAGCTCCCTAAGGCACAGTGAGCAAGGGGTCCATGTCTGGAGTCCCCTATTACCCTTAGGGAGACTAAACTCTAAAGGTAATTTGCATATACAAAACAACAAAGTCAGAGGTGCTCATCAGAGAACGAACCAACCTTAATAGGTTGGTTCTATAGCCATGATAAGCTACTCTGAGAGCAACCTCTTTTAGATCACTTGTGCCCTTCACAGGGAGAAATCTCCTGTAGTATATCAGTCTGGTCCCACTCAAAAGAGTGACCCAGCCCCAAAATACCAGGCAATTCTACCCTGAACAGGAGAAACAGCAAACCTTCAGACGCGTTTCGGACTTTATGGGCCTCGTCAGTGAGGTGCAGCTGAACTCCCTAAGGCACAGTGAGCAAGGGGTCCATGTCTGGAGTCCCCTATTACCCTTAGGGAGACTAAACCCTAAAGGTAATTTGCATATACAAAACAACAAAGTCAGAGGTGCTCATCAGAGAACGAACCAACCTTAATAGGTTGGTTCTATAGCCATGATAAGCTACTCTGAGAGCAACCTCTTTTAGATCACTTGTGCCCTTCACAGGGAGAAATCTCCTGTAGTATATCAGTCTGGTCCCACTCAAAAGAGTGACCCAGCCCCGAAATACCAGGCAATTCTACCCTGAACAGGAGAAACAGCAAACCCCAGACGCGTTTCGGCCTTTATGGGCCTCATCAGTGAGGTGCAGCTGAACTCCCTAAGGCACAGTGAGCAAGGGGTCCATGTCTGGAGTCCCCTATTACCCTTAGGGAGACTAAACTCTAAAGGTAATTTGCATATAGAAAACAACAAAGTCAGAGGTGCTCATCAGAGAACGAACCAACCTTAATAGGTTGGTTCTATAGCCATGATAAGCTACTCTGAGAGCAACCTCTTTTAGATCACTTGTGCCCTTCACAGGGAGAAATCTCCTGTAGTATATCAGTCTGGTCCCACTCAAAAGAGTGACCCAGCCCCGAAATACCAGGCAATTCTACCCTGAACAGGAGAAACAGCAAACCCCAGACGCGTTTCGGCCTTTATGGGCCTCGTCAGTGAGGTGCAGCTGAACTCCCTAAGGCACAGTGAGCAAGGGGTCCATGTCTGGAGTCCCCTATTACCCTTAGGGAGACTAAACCCTAAAGGTAACTTGCATATAGAAAACAACAAAGTCAGAGGTGCTCATCAGAGAACGAACCAACCTTAATAGGTTGGTTCTATAGCCATGATAAGCTACTCTGAGAGCAACCTCTTTTAGATCACTTGTGCCCTTCACAGGGAGAAATCTCCTGTAGTATATCAGTCTGGTCCCACTCAAAAGAGTGACCCAGCCCCAAAATACCAAGCAATTCTACCCTGAACAGGAGAAACAGCAAACCCCAGACGCGTTTCAGCCTTTATTGGCCTCGTCAGTGAGGTGCAGCTGAACTCCCTAAGGCACAGTGAGCAAGGGGTCCATGTCTGGAGTCCCCTATTACCCTTAGGGAGACTAAACCCTAAAGGTAATTTGCATATAGAAAACAACAAAGTCAGAGGTGCTCATCAGAGAAAGAACCAACCTTAATAGGTTGGTTCTATAGCCATGATAAGCTACTCTGAGAGCAACCTCTTTTAGATCACTTGTGCCCTTCACAGGGAGAAATCTCCTGTAGTATATCAGTCTGGTCCCACTCAAAAGAGTGACCCAGCCCCGAAATACCAGGCAATTCTACCCTGAACAGGAGAAACAGCAAACCCCAGACGCATTTCGGCCTTTATGGGCCTCGTCAGTGAGGTGCAGCTGAGCTCCCTAAGGCACAGTGAGCAAGGGGTCCATGTCTGGAGTCCCCTATTACCCTTAGGGAGACTAAACTCTAAAGGTAATTTGCATATACAAAACAACAAAGTCAGAGGTGCTCATCAGAGAACGAACCAACCTTAATAGGTTGGTTCTATAGCCATGATAAGCTACTCTGAGAGCAACCTCTTTTAGATCACTTGTGCCCTTCACAGGGAGAAATCTCCTGTAGTATATCAGTCTGGTCCCACTCAAAAGAGTGACCCAGCCCCGAAATACCAGGCAATTCTACCCTGAACAGGAGAAACAGCAAACCTTCAGACGCGTTTCGGACTTTATGGGCCTCGTCAGTGAGGTGCAGCTGAACTCCCTAAGGCACAGTGAGCAAGGGGTCCATGTCTGGAGTCCCCTATTACCCTTAGGGAGACTAAACCCTAAAGGTAATTTGCATATACAAAACAACAAAGTCAGAGGTGCTCATCAGAGAACGAACCAACCTTAATAGGTTGGTTCTATAGCCATGATAAGCTACTCTGAGAGCAACCTCTTTTAGATCACTTGTGCCCTTCACAGGGAGAAATCTCCTGTAGTATATCAGTCTGGTCCCACTCAAAAGAGTGACCCAGCCCCGAAATACCAGGCAATTCTACCCTGAACAGGAGAAACAGCAAACCCCAGACGCGTTTCGGCCTTTATGGGCCTCATCAGTGAGGTGCAGCTGAACTCCCTAAGGCACAGTGAGCAAGGGGTCCATGTCTGGAGTCCCCTATTACCCTTAGGGAGACTAAACTCTAAAGGTAATTTGCATATAGAAAACAACAAAGTCAGAGGTGCTCATCAGAGAACGAACCAACCTTAATAGGTTGGTTCTATAGCCATGATAAGCTACTCTGAGAGCAACCTCTTTTAGATCACTTGTGCCCTTCACAGGGAGAAATCTCCTGTAGTATATCAGTCTGGTCCCACTCAAAAGAGTGACCCAGCCCCGAAATACCAGGCAATTCTACCCTGAACAGGAGAAACAGCAAACCCCAGACGCGTTTCGGCCTTTATGGGCCTCGTCAGTGAGGTGCAGCTGAACTCCCTAAGGCACAGTGAGCAAGGGGTCCATGTCTGGAGTCCCCTATTACCCTTAGGGAGACTAAACCCTAAAGGTAACTTGCATATAGAAAACAACAAAGTCAGAGGTGCTCATCAGAGAACGAACCAACCTTAATAGGTTGGTTCTATAGCCATGATAAGCTACTCTGAGAGCAACCTCTTTTAGATCACTTGTGCCCTTCACAGGGAGAAATCTCCTGTAGTATATCAGTCTGGTCCCACTCAAAAGAGTGACCCAGCCCCAAAATACCAAGCAATTCTACCCTGAACAGGAGAAACAGCAAACCCCAGACGCGTTTCAGCCTTTATTGGCCTCGTCAGTGAGGTGCAGCTGAACTCCCTAAGGCACAGTGAGCAAGGGGTCCATGTCTGGAGTCCCCTATTACCCTTAGGGAGACTAAACCCTAAAGGTAATTTGCATATAGAAAACAACAAAGTCAGAGGTGCTCATCAGAGAAAGAACCAACCTTAATAGGTTGGTTCTATAGCCATGATAAGCTACTCTGAGAGCAACCTCTTTTAGATCACTTGTGCCCTTCACAGGGAGAAATCTCCTGTAGTATATCAGTCTGGTCCCACTCAAAAGAGTGACCCAGCCCCGAAATACCAGGCAATTCTACCCTGAACAGGAGAAACAGCAAACCCCAGACGCATTTCGGCCTTTATGGGCCTCGTCAGTGAGGTGCAGCTGAGCTCCCTAAGGCACAGTGAGCAAGGGGTCCATGTCTGGAGTCCCCTATTACCCTTAGGGAGACTAAACTCTAAAGGTAATTTGCATATACAAAACAACAAAGTCAGAGGTGCTCATCAGAGAACGAACCAACCTTAATAGGTTGGTTCTATAGCCATGATAAGCTACTCTGAGAGCAACCTCTTTTAGATCACTTGTGCCCTTCACAGGGAGAAATCTCCTGTAGTATATCAGTCTGGTCCCACTCAAAAGAGTGACCCAGCCCCGAAATACCAGGCAATTCTACCCTGAACAGGAGAAACAGCAAACCTTCAGACGCGTTTCGGACTTTATGGGCCTCGTCAGTGAGGTGCAGCTGAACTCCCTAAGGCACAGTGAGCAAGGGGTCCATGTCTGGAGTCCCCTATTACCCTTAGGGAGACTAAACCCTAAAGGTAATTTGCATATACAAAACAACAAAGTCAGAGGTGCTCATCAGAGAACGAACCAACCTTAATAGGTTGGTTCTATAGCCATGATAAGCTACTCTGAGAGCAACCTCTTTTAGATCACTTGTGCCCTTCACAGGGAGAAATCTCCTGTAGTATATCAGTCTGGTCCCACTCAAAAGAGTGACCCAGCCCCGAAATACCAGGCAATTCTACCCTGAACAGGAGAAACAGCAAACCCCAGACGCGTTTCGGCCTTTATGGGCCTCATCAGTGAGGTGCAGCTGAACTCCCTAAGGCACAGTGAGCAAGGGGTCCATGTCTGGAGTCCCCTATTACCCTTAGGGAGACTAAACTCTAAAGGTAATTTGCATATAGAAAACAACAAAGTCAGAGGTGCTCATCAGAGAACGAACCAACCTTAATAGGTTGGTTCTATAGCCATGATAAGCTACTCTGAGAGCAACCTCTTTTAGATCACTTGTGCCCTTCACAGGGAGAAATCTCCTGTAGTATATCAGTCTGGTCCCACTCAAAAGAGTGACCCAGCCCCGAAATACCAGGCAATTCTACCCTGAACAGGAGAAACAGCAAACCCCAGACGCGTTTCGGCCTTTATGGGCCTCGTCAGTGAGGTGCAGCTGAACTCCCTAAGGCACAGTGAGCAAGGGGTCCATGTCTGGAGTCCCCTATTACCCTTAGGGAGACTAAACCCTAAAGGTAACTTGCATATAGAAAACAACAAAGTCAGAGGTGCTCATCAGAGAACGAACCAACCTTAATAGGTTGGTTCTAAAGCCATGATAAGCTACTCTGAGAGCAACCTCTTTCAGATCACTTGTGCCCTTCACAGGGAGAAAATGCGTCTGGGGTTTGTTGTTTCTCCTGTTCAGGGTAGAATTGCCTGGTATTTCGGGGCTGGGTTACTCTTTTGAGTTGGACCAGACTGATATACAACAGGAGCGGAGGAGCGGATGAGCAGCTGGTGGAAGGTAAGAGAGGGGAACGAAGAGGCGGGGGGGGGGTAATTAGAGAGGGGTAAAGTGATGAGGAGGGAGGATGAGGAGGTGGGTTGAGGATGAGGAGGGGGTTGAGGAGGGAGGATGAGGAGGATGATAAGTGACACGAGGGAGAGGGGGGAAAGAGACACAGGGGAGATAGGGTGGGGGAAGTGACACCGGGTGGGGAGAGACACGGGGGGAAAGAGACACAAGGGTGACTCGAGTATAAGCAGAGGGTGACTTTTTCAGCCTTAAAAAAAGGGCTGAAAACTCTGCTTATACTCGAGTATATACGGTAGGTTTGGGGGTCCAATATGCGATCAGACTCTGCAAAATAAAGAATTATGAAAATGAATGCCAATACTGTTCTAGTCTATATGCGTGGCCTGATATGTGTTAACTCATTGATTCCCGATATCGATATAACCCGAAATGAAACCTAAAAATAAATTTGATATACTGCCGATTTGCAAGCTTGAGACTGTTGTGCAATTAATTATAATGTCTATCATCGCTTTCCCCGTTATTTACAGTGCAGTATTGATTTTATATTTGCATTTACAGTGCTACGGACAAGGGTTAAGCCCCCTTGCGGGTCCTCTTTAGCACTCGTTGGATTTTCTCCTACATTTGCCATTTATGGATGTGAAACCATTTGAGTCCTTGGAGAATTGGAGCAATTGAATAGCAATTTGCGATTTTAGCTCTTGCGGAATTGAAAGATCAAATTCTTTGGGAGGTTGTAATTTCCGGGTTGAACCACCGTAAAGCTTTCTAGCCCGTAACCCGCTTGTAGTGATAGGATTTTTGTGTGGTTGGGTTCGATCGTACCGCAACCCGTGTTAGCCTTAGTACTCAAGAGATCCTATCTGCGTAATGATGACCTCAATAGAAAGACTATAAAAACACGAGTTCTCAATGTATAAGAGGGGCTTTCGTGTACGTTGGTCTAGCTATTCTCGAAAGCACTGTTCACGCAGGTGCTTTATGGATACATAAAAGAGTTTTGTTGTGGGACTGTCTATAAAGCGCACAATCATAAGTGTATTTAACACAACGTTTCCGGCTGATGTTCTCTGTTTAAGTATATGCCATATATGTTGGTGTTACTCCATGGTACTTGAGTCCATGTGGGGCGGTGATATTATTTAGTCTGATGCTGTGTACTTTTCGTGTGTGCGTGTCGGGGTTCCCCAAAGCCCAAGTACTTCAGACCATTTTCATGGATAAAAATATATTTATTTGGTAAAAATTCCGGTTTGATTCTGGTACAGAAATCCAGTGATAAAAATTGCAAAATCAATAGATAGTAAAACAAGTGACAGACGCTTTTCGCTGCTGTGATCTGCAGCTTCATCAGTGACAAATACATTCCTACAGGAGGAGATTGATAGGAGTATGCATAAGTATACATGGTCCTTAGTGTACAAATTTATAAAAAAACAATACATTTGTTACAGTACAATATATTGGATAGGGATGGATCGGTTGTGGGTACAGGATTTTATACATTTGTACTAATAAATTATGGCCCTTGAAGAGTGGTGAAGTACTTCAGTATGTCTAGAGGAAGGATGTATGAAATCATCCTACAGGGATATATTGACATGATTGGGCATAATTGTTTTGTACTTTGGTAATCCGACTATGGCTACATTTGACGGAAAAAATGCATTTATAGATACACATAAAGTAAAAAGTGTAAATGTCTATGCATAAAATCATATATACAGGGGTGGAAAAGCAGATATAGAAAAATATTCCCTTGTGAGGCATAAGATATAAAAGTATGAAATATAAAAAATAAAAGCAACACCCATATTGTTAAGCGAATAAAAATACCCGCCCTGATGTTTGTAAAATAACATAAATATGCAAATGTGTGTACACACAAACATGCCCGCACATACATATATACACACATACACGTACACACACATATATATATACATATATATATATATGTATATATATATATATACATATACACATATACATATACATACACATACACACATAAACATACACACATAAACATACATACATATATACACACACACACACCCGGGAACGTTTAAGCACACACGTAGAATATTTTAATGATATGCAAGATGTTTTGGGGATAAGCTAGTACAATACACATACATGCATATATATTTGTGAGCACCAACACCTATGTATACACACAAACCTATACATATTTATTTGTACACTTGTTTTACTATCTATTGATTTTACGATTTTTATCACTGGATTTCTGTACCAGAATCAAACCGGAATTTTTACCAAATAAATATATTTTTATCCATGAAAATGGTCTGAAGTACTTGTGCTTTGGGGAACCCCGCACACTCGAAAAGTACACAGCATCAGACTAAATAATATCACCGCCCCACATGGACTCAAGTACCATGAATTAACACCAACATATACGGCATATACTTAAACAGAGAACATCAGCCGGAAACGTTGTGTTAAATACACTTATGATTGTGCGCTTTACAGACATTCCCACAACAAAACTCTTTTACGTAACCCGCTTGTAGACCGCAAAAAGGCGCCAATTGAAAAAGAAATTAACTTGCGGCGTCACTTACGGGCTACAGTAACTTGCGTTAGCTCAATTGAATCTGGCTCCATGTTTCTTTTGACAGACTCTGGCTGGAAGTCTGCTCCTGGTGGAACCCATAGGAAAACACTTTTCTCATGTGTGGTTGGATGTTGGGAAGTTAATGCATTAGCTTGGGGATGAGAAAAACCTGGTGACTCTTTAAGTAAAGTCTGTGGAGGAAAAAAAATAAAGAAGGTCACTTGAAAGTATCACCTGTCCAGGATGATGGGATAAAGTTCCTGAGATGCACAGGTAGCTCAGTCCATAATAATTCTGAAATTAAAATAGGTCTTTAGAAGAAAATGTAGCCCAAATGAGGTATAAAAAAACATGTATATAGGAACTTTACAGAAATTTGCATCATGTGGTGTGAAACAGCCCATTCATTGACACTGAAGGGCGGCCTATTACACTCCACTTGAGCATTTGAGCTTTCCTACCATGCATGTAATTCTCATCTGTACCTTTAAGTCACCATCCATTTAAAATAGGCATGTTTGAATAATCACTTTGGTTGGAGAAGCAGGATAGGACTTTGTTGAATGAAGGTTGTGGTGGTTAGAGAGTGCTCCAGAAAAATATAGGTTCATGTAAAGAGCAAGGGGAAGGGAGATGGTACCTATTAGTTCTTAAAGGACCACTCTGGTCCTGTTTTTAAAATTGACTTTATTATTATTATTATTATTATTATTATTATTATCTTTATTTATATCGCGCCAACATATTCCGTAGCGCTGTACAGGGGGTTAGTACATGGCAAAAAACAAACTTAACACCTTAAAGAATGGAGGGCTCTGTTTTTGAGCATATAATCAAATGTACATAGTGCTTGTTTCCAAGACACGGACACACAATTGAAAACTCGCAAACTTAAAATCTAAGGGTTTAGGTGTGATACAAGAGGGTGACAAATACAAAATGGCAACGTGAATGCAATTTGTTTAGTCAATTGGAGGGGTCTGTGAGCTGTACTGTAGATTGTGGGTGGGAGTGTTATTAAGCTGTGGAGTGTGCAGTTGTAATTATAAAGGCTGAAGGTGATATGATTTTTTAAATAGGTGTGTTTTTAGTAATTTTTTAAAGGTTTTGAGGCAGGAAGTTAATCTAATTGAGCGAGGCAAGGAGTTCCAAATAGTAGGGGCTGCACGAGAAAAGTCCTGAAGACGGGAGTGAGAGGAGGTGATGAGAGAGGAGGAAAGAAGAAGGTCGTTAGCAGAACGAAGGGGGCGGTTGGGAGAGTATTTTGAAACAAGAGCAGAGATATAAGGGGGTGCACTGTTGTTGAGGGCTTTATGCGTTAAGGTCATGAGTTTAAATGTGATTCGGGAAGCTATGGGAAGCCAGTGGAGTGATTGACAGAGAGGAGCTGCAGACACTGAGCGTTTGGTATTGAAGATGAGTCTAGCGGAGGCGTTCATTATGGATTGGAGGGGAGACAGACGAGAGATGGGGAGGCCAGCAAAAAGGGAATTGCAGTAGTCGAGTCGAGATATGATGAGAGAGTGTATTAGAATTTTAGCGGTGTCTTGTGTAAGATAATGACGAATTTTGGAGATGTTTTTTAGGTGAAACTGACAAGATTTAGTTATCGATTGGATGTGAGGAATAAAAGAGAGGGCGGGATCCCCAAGACAACGGGCCTGGGAGGTGGGAGTGATGATGGTGTTGTCAACAGTGAGAGATATTTGAGGAGTGGAACCTATAGTAGAGGGTGGAGAGATTAGGAGTTCAGTCTTAGACATGTTGAGTTTGAGTTGACGGGTAGACATCCAGGAGGATATGCTAGAGAGGCAGTTGGAAACTTGAGCTAAAAGAGAGGGGGATAGATCGGGTGCAGAGAGGTAGATTTGAGTATCATCTGCATAGAGATGATACTGAAATCCAAAGGATTTTATGAGGGTGCCAAGGGAGGAGGTGTAGATGGAGAAGAGGAGGGGGCCTAGGATAGAACCTTGGGGAATGCCAACAGACAGAGGGAGAGGTGAAGAAGAGGATTCCAGAGAAGGAGACGCTAAATGTACGATCTTTTAGATAGGATGTGAACCATAAAAGAGCTGTGCCCTGGATGCCAAATGAACGGAGAGTTTGGATTAGAAGAGGGTGGTCAACTGTGTCGAAGGCAGCAGAGAGGTCCAGGAGAATTAGAATGGAGAAGTTACCCTTTGATTTGGCAGTTAGCAAGTCATTGGTGACTTTTGTGAGGGTTGTTTCTGTTGAGTGTTGGGGTCAAGAAGGGAATTGGAAGAAATAAATTGAGTGAGGCGATTGTAAACAAGCCGCTCAAGCAGTTTAGAAGCCAGGGGAAGTAGTGAGATAGGGCGGTAGTTGGAGGCAGAAGCTCGGTCAGATGAGGGCTTCTTGAGAATGGGTGTAATTACGGCATGTTTTAAGGAGGATGGAAACCTGCCAGTGTTTAGGGAGAGGTTGAATAGATGTGTGAGAGCTCGGATAAGTGCGGTGGATAGGGGAGTAATTAGCTGTGAAGGAATAGGATCATGTGGACATGTGGTAAGGTGAGAGGTTGAGAGTAAAGGAGATACTTCATCCTCTGTAACAGGGTCAAAGGAATCCATAGTGGAGGAGGGATTGGGGAAGGGTAAGGGTTGGGGGTTGTCGGCTTGTGGAAAGGATGGTGGGATAGGGCCAAGCTGGGAGGAGAGCTCATTTCGGATAGTTTCAGTTTTAGTTTTAAAGTGGCTGGCAAAGTCATCAGCAGTTAGACAGGAAGGGGCAGGAGGCGGGGGTGGGCAGAGGAGGGTGTTAAATGTAGCAAATAAACGTTTAGGGTTGGAGGACAGGTTTGATATTAGTGATGAGAAGTAGTGTTGTTTGGCAAGATTGAGGGCAGACAAGTAGGAGCGCAAGGTAAACTTGTAGTGGAGAAAGTCTACTGAGGTTCGAGATTTCCTCCATAGTCGTTCTGCAGTGCGTGAGCATCTCTGTATATAGCGTGTTTGTGTAGTGTGCCATGGTTGTGGGTGAGAGCGAGGGCGTTTGCTTGTGATTATGGGGGCAAGAGAGTCAAGGGTGGAAGTTAGAGTAGTGTTGGACTGTAAAGTGGCGATGTCAGGGCAGGCAAGGGTGGTGAGGGGGCTGAGAAGGGGTTTTAGTACATTTGAAAATTGTTGTGGGTTGAGTGCTTGCAGGTTTCTGCGTGTTCTGATAGCAGGATTTGAAGAAGAGTGGTGATCGGAAGATAAGGTGAGGTTGCAAGTTAGCAGGTGGTGGTCAGATAGGGGAAGTGCGGAGATGTCAAGGTTGGAGATAGTGCAGAGATTAGTAAAAATAAGGTCAATGGAGTGTCCACCACTGTGAGTTGCAGAATCTGTCCATTGTGAGAGGCCAAGGGAAGAGGTAAGGTCAAGTAATTTTGCAGTTGTTGGGGAGGTGGGGGATGTCAGTGGCTATGTTGAAATCGCCAAGAATGAATGAAGGTATATTGGAGGAGAGAAAGTGAGGGAGCCAGGCGGCAAAGTTGTCCAGAAATTGAGAGGGTGATCCAGGTGGGCGATAGATCACAGCTACTCGGAGAGGGATTGGAGAGAAGATGCGGATAGTGTGGACTTCCAAAGATGAGAATTGGAGGGAAGGAACAGGGGGTATGCAGTGAAAAGTGCAGCGAGAGGATAGCAGTATGCCCACACCTCCACCTTGTTTGTTCTCAGGTCTAGGAGTGTGGCTGAAGTGTAGACCACCATAAGAGAGTGCAGCAGGGGAAACAGAGTCAGGTGGAGTGAGCCAGGTTTCCGTTATAGCCAGTAAATTGAGGGAGTTGGAAATGAAGAGATCTTGAATGAAAGTAAGTTTCTTGCAAACAGACCTTGCATTCCAGAGGGCACAGGAGAAGGGCAAAGTAGATGGTTTGTGACAAGTGATGGGTATTAGATTATGGGTGTTTTGGGCATTTGCTGCCCTGGGGACTCTGCGTGGCTGACAGCAGGTGGGAATGAGTGAGGGGCCTGGGTTAGGGGATATATCCCCACAAGCCATCAGAAGAAGGAGAGAGAGTAAAAGGAGATGGGAATAGGACTTATAGGAGCATTTCTGCTTTCCAGCTTTAGGGGAGGGATGAGATAGTGACTGGAGGAAGGAAAGAGAGCTCATGGGAGCAGAGAAGAGGAGATGAAAGCAGGGAAGGTGAGATAGTTATATTATTGGAGACATGATGTGTAGAGACAGTATAAGAGAGTCTGAGAAAGAGGCAGGAGGTTATAATAAGGAAGGTGGTGTTAGGAAACATAATGGCACTGTGTAAGCAAGTATTCTTGAAGGGGGTGGTTAGAGGTGATAATCAGATGTCACTGATTGAACATGTGCAGGTAATTAGTATGCCTCAATATATTAAGTGTAAACAAAGGTGGTGGGTAGAGGGGCAGGGTGGGAGGGGACTGCTTTCAGGTGGAGTTCTGATGGGAGATGTTTCTTTGCAGTATGCTTTTAAAAGTGTCTATAAGACAGAACAAGGAGATATTTCAGGGGGGTGGGTACATTGGAGCAGTAAAATGGATCAGTGAACACAGAGCATTTCTGGTTTACAGATAAGAAACATTATTTTATGACAATAGTAGAACAATCTGACAGTAAAAAGTCTATCTCAGCAATTATCATAACACAGATATTAATTATAATAAATAATTCTTTGTAAACGTAGATATGGATCTGGTGAGCATCTGTTCTTCTGAAATTACCTTAGACTGCTTTCAGGTGTACTTCTTATGGGAGATGTTTCTCTGCAGTATGCTTTTAAAAGTGTCTTAGACTGCTTTCAGGTGGACTTCTTATGGGAGATGTTTCTCTGCAGTATGCTTTTAAAAGTGTGTTAGACTGCTTTCAGGTGGACTTCTTTATTGAAGAACTATACTTAAAATCATGCATGTTTTTTTAGAGTGTACAATAAAATATATAGCGTCTTTTTTTTGACATTTTATATACAATTATGCTGTAAAATCTACCATTTTAGCTTCAGCATGCCATCTTCCTTTTATAGTTGGAGACTTTGAATTTACAGGTAGTTTATAGCTGCACAATAGGAACGTGGAAGTCACATCTGCCAGAGTCTGTGCCAGCAGAAATAAAATCGAAGCTCATCAGTTTATAAATACACCCACCCCCTGAGAAAGTAACAGGCATCAGGGAAGAAATTCAAAAGTAGCCACCCAGTAAAGAATAATGCATACACAAGTTGCAAAATAAAATGGTTGTATTAGAAATGTAAAGGTGGAGTCATCCGAATTGTTCATTCTAGATTTAGGTTTAAGATTGTGACCCTCAGCATTATTTCAGTCTGATATGCCCGTAGACTAGAATTACTAATAGTGATGCATCATTTTATTTCTCTCTTGTATTGTACTCAGTCAATATGTATTGCTTTTATTTGGAATGACCTAGCTTGTTTTGGATGGGTCCATGAAGTTACTCTTCTCCAAAAAGTTGTGTGACCCTCATATGTTTTATAAGTGTCCTTGTTACTCTTTTCCTGCCTCGTTTCCGATCCATTCGTTAGTTTGTCTTCCTTTTTCAGCCTTCCCAGTTGTATCCGTTGTGCCCTCCGAGAGGTCTGATCCAAAGACCCCCTAGTATGATTCACTTAGCAATGAAAATAGATATTGAGAACTTGACAATCTTGGGACAGACTGTGCATAAATAATTATTATACTGTTTTGTGAGTAGCTACATTTCAAAATTGGCCAGTGTTTTTAGAAAACAATACACAGCCTTTACATTTTTTATGTTATACCAATTATTCAGTATCACAGAGCTCCTTTTTCATTAATCAGCTGACGATGTATATTATTTTTGTATATTATAATTGCATTGACAGCTGTAGATGCCACATTCACAGTGTGGAGATACAGACATTCAAAGTCTCCTCCTACTTTAGGAAGTTGAATAGTAAAAATGTAAATGGCAGCATAATTACATATAAAAGGTAACATGTTAGTGGCTGTATTTTATTTTCCATTCTAAAAATATTTTGCCTAGTTTTCAATGACGGTTTTCAGAACGTTATTTTAAATATGATCCCAGTGACCATTTAATGTTGTATATAAGGTTATCCAGGATATTGGATACATGGGTCCTACCTACATACTGTATATCCCTAATTCTATTCTAGTCTAATGACGTCAGCACAGTGGGAGCCAATAACACCCACAATCCTTCAATTGCACTTTAAGAATTCATAACATTATTTGTGCACAATAAGACTGAATTTGTCTATCCTGTTGCATCAGCTGGATACATACTAAGGGCCTCATTCTATTATCGGCCGCAGCCGCTGCGGGGCCGCAAGGACCGGCCGCAAGCTATTCGGCTATTCTATTCCCTTACGGCCGGGGATTCCGGCAGGCTTGCGGCCGGTGCCTTGCTATCTCTTGCGGCCGATCGCGCCGGAGGAAAGCCTTTGATCTAAAACGGCCGCAAGAGATTTGCAATTCAATTGCTCCGGGAACCCTCTCTGCAAGGCTAAAAACGAGCCGCAGTTACTTGCAGGAAAAAGGTCTCGCTAGCACCAATTAAGCACATAAAATAGCTCAAATAAAGCCATCCTGCACTTTGAGAAGACTATAAAGGGATTTTAGGTGTTAGAAAAAATAGCACATAATTATCCTGTACTCAAATCCGTAAAATATTTCATTTTTAATATCCGTAAAATATCCATGTAAAAAGTCCAGAGTGCTTGGAGCATCTCAGACACGCCCACGCCGCAGCCGGCAAATAAACAGTTAATTTGAACTCGGGTTTGGGCAGATGTGCAAGCTTGAGAGTGGGTTCCTTTTATTCCTCATGTCCCCCAATATGATCCCTAGCATTTACAGAGCTGTACAGTGCAGGCTTGAATTTATTTTTGAGTTTTTATATTTCACAGTTTACGGCCGGTTCCAAGATATGCGGCCGGCCGTAAAAGGAGATCCTTGCGGGGCCGTATAATAGAATCGCGAGTTAACTGAACCCCCGCAAGGAATCGCAGCCTTACGGCCGATTTACGGCCGATAATAGAATGAGGCCCTAAGTGTTAAAGAAAACCATTTATCACGCTGTTCTCTTTTCAATTTAAAATTCAGTGTACAATGACTGTTCATAAAATAATTTGCTTTTGCATGTATATCAGCCATGCCACGCTCACTTGCTCTGAATATTAAATTCTTTCATTCTTTTCAGAAATAGCATTTAAAGAAAGTCAAACCCACAAAAATGCTTGTTCAGCAGAAAAAAAATTGTTTAAAGAGAGGACACTAAAAAATAAAATTGGATTGTTGTATAATACAATGTTGATATAATTGTTATCTCAGTATTGTCTATATTGATACATAGTAACAATAAATTCCGTGTATTGAGGTAATGGGATATGGGCTATATAATTAATATAACTAATATATGATAACGATGACATGCAATAGTATTCAGATTGAATGTTTTGACTTCACATTATAAATATTGATCTTTCATTAGTCAATAGGTTTTTATCCAGCACTGCCTCTTATGTGAGGAGTTCATGGTAATTATTGTATACTCCTGTTACATGTATTTATCTCTTAAGAAGTTGTATGACAAAACACGTCAACATTTTTATTGTAAGTAATATTCTTCTTTTGTGTAGTGATTAGATTTTAAAATACTACACTAGTGTTTTGCTTTGCTCTCTTTGCCCATCCTCGCTATATATATATATATATATATATATATATATATATATATATATATATATACTAGTAACTTCATGGGATCCAATTTGATGTGTCTCTTCCCCCCTCTCCCTCCCCTGTGTCTGTCCGCCTCTCTCCCCTGTATCTGTTCCCCCTGTCTCTCCCCTGTGTCTCTTACACCCATGCTCTCCCCTATATCTACTCCCACCTCCCCTGTGTCTCTCCCCACTCCTCCCTCCACGGTGTCTCTCCCCCTTCCCCAGTGTATCTTTTCCCCCCTTCCTTGTGTCTCTTTCCCCCCTCTCTCTTCCCTCACCTGTGTCTCTCCCTCCTCCTCCCTCCCCCGTGTTTCTTTCCCCCATGTCTCTTCTCCCCTCCACTGTGTCTCTTCCCCACCTCCCCTGTGACTCTTTCCTCCATGCTGTCCCCCCCCACACCTGTGTCTCTCCCCCCACCCCTATGTCTCTCCCCCCTCCCCTGTGTCTCTTTCCCCCTCTCCTCCATCCCCGGTGTCTTTCCCCCCTGCCCTGTGTCTTTCCCCCGCCCATGTGTCTCTTCCCCCTTCCCCTTTGTCTCTTTCATCCCTCCTACCTCCCCTGTTTTGCTTTCCCCCTCTCCCTCCCATTTCAGTTTCCCCCTCTCCCTCCCCTATGTCTCTTCCCCCCACTCCCTCCCCTGTAACTCTTCTCCCCCCTCTCCAGTGTCTCTTTCCCCCATGTCTCTTTCCCCCTCCTCCACTGTGTCTCCCCCATGTCTCTCCCCCTCCCCTGTGTCTATCCCCCCTCCCCTGAGTCTTTTTTCCCCCACGCTCCCCCCGTGTCTCTCCCCCTCCCCTGTGTCTCTTTCCCCCTCCACTGTGTCTCTTCCCCCTCCATTGTGTCTCTTTTCCTTCCCTGTGTCTCTTTTCCCCTCCTTTGTCTCTCCCTCTCTCTCTGCCTCCCTCTCTCTCTCTCCCCTTCCCTGTCTCTCTCCCCTTCCCTCGCTCTCTCTCTCTGTCTCTACCCCTCCTTCTCTCTCCCGCCCCACCCTCTCTTTTTCCCCCTCCCTCTCTTTACCTCCCTCTCTGCCTTCAATCTTTCTCCCACATCTCCCTCCCCTCCCTCTCTGCCTCCTCTCTCTCCGTCCCTCCCTCTCTATTTCCCTCTCTCTCTCTGCCTCCTCTCTCTCTCTCTCTCTCTCTCTCTCTCTCTCTCTCTCTCTCTCTCTCTCTCCCTCCTGCTCTCTCTTCCCCCCTCTCTCCCTCCCTCTCTCTTTGCTCCCTCTCTCTCCCCCGCCTCCCAACACAGCTGTGCGCAGTTGCAGTTGTGCGATTCCCTACACTTTACAGCAATCAGCTTGTGCGTAACATTCCCACAGAACGCAACTTGCAGGCGTTACTCACAAATGAAAACTATTATAGGTTATATATACAAGTGGTACCTTGGAATTAAACATTAATCCTTTCCGGATCAATGTAAATTTTTATAATCCGTTGCGAGCCCCAGAAATTTCACATTTTACTTTGAACTGATGGTGTTGTTTTTTGATACAAAACAATAAAACTAAACAGACATAAATAAAAAAAAAACAATAATTAGCTCAAAATAACATAGAATTTAACTTCACTTTAACTGTACTGAGAGGACTTGAGGGGAGGAGGAGGAGTTTGTTTAAGAAAACAAACAAACAAACAAACAAACACAGCATTTACATTATTAACTTTTAAATGCAATTATTCTTCACAGCAGTGTTCCAAAGTTTTCTCTCAGTTAATTTTGCTGCTACTTTCTCAGGAGAGTGTTGTTTGTAAATTAATTAAAGTGCTGTAGCTGCCATGTTCCTATTGTGTGAATAGACTCATCCAGTTGAATCAAAGTTTCCTCCATCCTCAGAAAGTTTAACAGCAGAAAATATAATGGCAGTTTACACTCAGCATAACTGTACATAAAAGTTAATAAGTGAGAGCATGTAATTTTGTTTTAAATTAATTTTCCTATTTTCTGTAATGTAGTTCTTCAAAATAGTATATTTTAAAAATATGACTATAGTAGCTGTTTAATGAAACACAAAACCTAAATGAGGTATAAAAAAATGTATGTATAGGATATATTTATTTTGATAAGCTGCTGTGTGTTCAGGAGAGGTTAATACGATTAGGCTGTAATGTTGCTGATTCGGCAAATCTCCAGCAGGCTATATACTATAATTAGATAGTGAGCTGTCATACACAATAAACTAACTCACACTTGAGTTTGACTGTCAGCAATATTGCAAATATCAAGTTTTTTACACATTTGTAGGCATCAAATAATGAGAATCAAATACTGAAAAATAGAAAAAAAATCATAAATTAGATTCTACGGCTGTGAACACTGAAGTACACTGTAAAATGTAACTATAATGTGTAATGTTTAAGGTAGGCGGGACGTATGGAATCTGAAATAGCCAAAATATGCAGGATTTGTTAGATATTCAGTTCGAAGAATATGATGTAACTTGTTCAAATGACTCCATCACCCACACAACCGGTTTTGTATTAATCTTAAACAGCATTAAAACCTATAGCAAGTCATTCCAGGCACACAGCCTTATTAAATTGCGATTCGGCCAAATGAATAGGGCTCTATATAAGCACACAGCATATTTTTTTACAGAAGTTTTTAGTTAGTGAACTTCTATCCAAAACCAAGGTCTTCACTAACTAAAAACTTCTGTAAAAAAATATGCTCTGTGCTTATTTAGAGCCCTATTCAATTGACCGAATCCCAATTTAATAAGACTGTTATTCAGGATTGTTTGCACAGCTCATTTATGATAACTAGTGACTCTGTATGCTAATTTGTGGCCCAGAGTGCTTCATGAGGGAGAGTGTAAGTGACCTAATTGCATAGTAACATTTGGGGATACTGCATTGGACCACCAGAGAGATAGACAAGCAGGTTGTGTTACTAATTAGTGCATCAAAACAGCTAATTAGTGTTCAGGAGTCAATCAGTTGAATAATCATCATTGTTTATCTCAAGAATGATTCAATGTAGAAGAAAACAGTGAGTGCAATGTTTATACAGTTTTTCATTCTCTTTAAAAACATCTTGATTTCCAGGTGACAAAATTATTTTAAGTACAGAGTCTGATATAGATGCAAAGCGCAGACTGTGTATTGGAGGAAATATGCTAAACATAATCCTTGATCTATATTTTTGAACTAATATAGCAGTTGTAACCTGTAATTGATATTGTACCTTACATGAAGGATCCTGCGGGTGACAAATGTGCCTCTTTGGCAAAGAGAAATGACATACTGTATACATTGAAACAGACTGCATATGTTTTAATGCAATATAATTTAAAAACAATAAAAAATAAAAGTTACCACTTAGGGGGAACTCTGATAAACCTATGTATTACTTGATATGTAGCTCAAAGCCAAAGAACCTTCCTATTAAACCATATTACAGTTAATGGGATATTTCTCAGGCATGTGAGATGGCTATTGCTTCTTCCAATGATCGATAAAATCATAGATCTTGTTTTGTAAATAAATCTTCATTATCTCTATTGTTCAGCATTTTTGTTCTTTTGAGTGTTGTAGTTATTTTTGTCACTTTAGAAGGCAGAGTTATAGTTGCTGTATAAGGTGCAATTTAATCCCAAAGAGAAGACATAACCTTTACTGGAAAGCACTTCCTATTGTATTCTCAGAGCTAGTAATACACCTCCGTCAGAATCAAAAGAGTAATAAACTATTATCATAATTTTGTGTACTTTAAGTCTACAATGCTCTTATTAGATCTAATCGAGAGCTCATTTGTTTACAAGAAAACATCCTCTTGAAGAAATAGCAGACAGAATCAGGTCAAAAAATGGCACTCTATCACAGCTATATAACATGCTTAACAACCTAAATGCAAATAGTGCATTATCTTATACACACAAATATATTATAAATAGATAATGAAACATGGCAAGAAATATGGAATCAGAATGCCAGAGCGTCGAGCAATATAAGAAACTAGCGACTTGCCCGTCAAAAAATGATGGTCAATAAAAGAAAGTGTTAAAATGCTTTTTGTCACACAATGTGTGTACTTGGTGCCTCAACTAAATAGACCCCTCTAAAACACGAATGAACGCATGTAATAACACTATAAGTGCCATGAGGGTCATCCAGGACCCTCATGACCCAAAGTGTAAGCACTACACCATTTTAACACGGTCTCTTATGGGGGTCTATCCAGACCCTCATAAGCCTCTATTTAACCCCATCAGTCCCATAAGGGTATATTATGACCATTATGGGCCTGTTACAACCCAACATTAACCACATAAGTGCCATGACGGTCCTCAGGGAGCATCATGACACTAAGTATAAACACTACACTGCACTATACCCCCCCAATAAAACATTAAATATCAACTAAACACCCTCTACACTAACCTATTAACACCTACACAACCTGTAACGGACCCGCTGGCACTCCGACTTTTCACATTTCCCCAAGCATGAGCCAAGGCTTCCAGAAAGGGTCAAGCAGGTCTGTTTAATGAGCACCCAAAGCACCAGCACTCACACAGCCAGAGCAACTCCTCCTCAGACAGAGAAAACTGACAGTTGAAAACAGACAGTATTTGAAAATTTCACAGTTATTAAGGGTTCTAAACTGGTGTTCTAAGAGGGAGGGGAATAAAACAATCTAATAAAATCCACTATGCTAAAATAACATACAGCTCAAATACAGGCAATAATCAAGGCAAAAGTCTCTTGTGGCTGCTTCTGCCACAATGCTCCCCCAGAACCAAGCCGGCATACACAGTCTGATCCCAACGGATCTGCTTGGGGATGTCCGGAGGAGTGCTCACAGATCATTTCTCGAGTTCTGTCTGTCTGGACAACCCCTCGGCGTTACCATTTTGTTTTCCTGGGCGATACTGGATGGTGAAATCAAATGGTTGTAGTGCCAAGCTCCATCTCAGTAGTCTAGCGTTGTCCCCTGACACCCGGTTTAGCCACACCAACGGGTTGTGATCTGTGAGCAAGGCAAATTGTTGTCCATATAAGTAGGGCTGTAGTTTCTTGAGGGCCCACACCACCCTGTGGCCTAAGTACTGCACTTCGGCCATCCCTACGTGGCACTTGCTGGGTTTTAACGTGAGACCTGCCTCCCTGATGCAGTCGAGGATGGCTCCTATATGGGTCAAGTGCTCGTCCCAGGAGTTGCTAAATATTGCTATGTCATCTAAATAGGCGCAAGCATATTCCTGGGATCCGTCCAGTAACCGGTCCACCATCCGCTGAAACGTAGCCGGCGCATTCTTCATCCCGAATGGCATCACCTTGAATTGGTATAGCCCAAACGGGGTGACGAATGCGGACTTTGGGATGGCATCATCGGCTAGTGGGATCTGCCAGTACCCTTTGCACAAGTCTATTGTGGTGAGATACTGGCCCCTGGCCATTTTATCTAAGAGCTCATCGATTCGGGGCATGGGATAGGCATCGGAAAAGGTTTTATCATTAAGTTTCCGGTAGTCAACGCAGAAGCGGGTGGTTCCGTCCCGCTTCGGTACCAGCACTACCGGAGAGGCCCATGGGCTATCTGAGTGTTCTATCACTCCTAGTTGTAACATTTCGTCAATCTCCTTCTACATATGAACTTTTACGGATTTGGATATGCGGTAGGGGGTTTGTCGAAGAGGGTGTTGCCCTGGGGTTTCTACCCTGTGGGTAGCCAGCGGGGTATACCCGGGCTGGTTGAAGAATGTATCCCCTTTTTCCCGGATGAGCTCTAGTATTTGAGCTCGCTCTCGAGTGCTCAGCCTGTCTCCTAGCTGTACTTCCGCCTTTGGGGTAATAGGTCTGGTAGGGGAAGATTATCCGGGTCCTTGGCGGCCGAGGCACATATGGCAGTTACTTCTTTGATCCGCTCGCTCCTGTACATGGGGCAATTATATAGGTGGTGTCACACACCTGTTCCACCACCTTATAAGGGCCTTGCCAGGAGGCCTGCAGTTTGTCATTTTGGACTGGCTTCAAGATTAACACCTTTTGTCCTATTTGAAAACTGCGATCTCTGGCTCCCCTATCGTACCATCTGCGCTGTCGTTTCTAGGCCGCCTGGAGATTAGACCGTACCGTCTGGATTAGGGTCTCCAAGCGTTCCCTGAACTCTAGTTCATATGGGACGATAGGGGTACTGTTACTGGTGACCGTTCCCTTCCAGTGTTCCCTAATGAGGTCTAAGGGACCCCGCACTCTCCTTCCGAATAGTAATTCGAATGGCGAGAACCCCGTGGACTCATGGGGTACCTCTCGGTACGCGAAGAGCAGATGGGGAAGAAACCTTTCCCAGTCCCTCTGGGTATCCATGAAGGTACGGAGCATTTGCTTTAAGGTTCCGTTGAACCGTTCACAGAGCCCATTGGACTGGGGGTGATACGCTGAGTTTACAATAGGTTTCACCCCACATGTTCTCCATAACTGATGAGTGACTTCGGCTGTGAATTGGGTACCCCGATCTGAGATAATCTCTTTGGGGAACCCCATTCTAGAGAATATCCGGATTAGGGCATCTACTATAGTCTCCGCATGGATATTAGTTAGGGCTACGGCCTCTGGGTACCGGGTGGCATAGTCTACTACGGTTAGTATATACTTCTTCCCTGACGGGCTGGGTTTTGCTAGGGGTCCGATTATATCTACTGCCACTCTGCTGAAGGGCTCATCTATTATGGGTAGGGAGTGCATTTTTGACTTGTACCGGTCCCCTCTCTTCCCTACTCTCTGGCATGTGTCACAAGTTTGGCAATACTGACGAATATCTTTGGAGACCCCTGGCCAAAAGAAGTTTTGGGTCAAACGATGCTTCGTCCTACTGACGCCTAGATGTCCTGATAAATGGATGTCATGGGCAATACGAAGTAATTCTTGCCTGTACTTTCGGGGCACGACTAATTGTGTGAGGGTCATGGGTACAGATCCTGCTACTACCTTCTCAGCATATCTATACAATAATCCTTTCTCCCAACCGTATCTTTCCCCCTCCAACCCTGCCTTATTCTGTGTAACCCTATCTCGGTATACCTGCAGGGATGGGTCGGTGACTACTTCAGTACCAAACTCTAAGGGGGGAGCCCAGGGGACGAAAGGTGGGTCAGTACTATTACTTACCGGAGCCTCAGAGTGTTCAGAAGATGCTGTGGTGCGGGCCTGCTGCCGTGTTACCACGGGTAGCGCTTCCTGCGCCGGGTACTGAGAAACAAAAGTAGAGGTCAGCTCACCCAAGTCGTTACCAAGGATGACATCAGCTGGTAAGTCCTGCATGAGGCCCACTTCCACATTCCCCGACCCCGCTCCCCAATCCAAATGTACTTTAGCAGTGGGAATTTTGTAAACTGCTCCCCCTGCCACCCGGACTGCCACATATTCTCCAGTGAGCTGGTGCTCGGGGACTAGGTGATTGCGAACCAGGGTTATGGTGGCCCCAGAATCGCGCAGACCCTGAAGGCGTTTTCCCTCTACGTGTACCCCTTGGCGGTGTCCCTGTCGGTTGTCTGCAGCTGCTTGTACTGGGTTAACCTCGTGGAGGGTGCCCAAAGATTCTTCATTAGACCGGGTCCCGAAGAAAGCTTGTCGACGCTCACTCTGGTAGCAGTGTACTGCTGCCCGGTTTGCAGGGGAATTAGTTGGAGTATTCCACGTGGAGCGGTTTCTGTTTCTGGGACAGTGTCTCTGTATGTGGCCCTGCTGGTTACACGTGTGGCACCTGATAAAAGATCGGGCATTGTTGTACCGTGGAGGGGTTTGGTAGTTCCCACCACCCGGACGCAGTGCTGGGGTGGGGTTAATGGTGGGAGGTGGGTTAGCAGCTCCCAAGATGGACCGTGCCTGTGCCCTCCTGGCATCTTGGTACTCGTCTGCCCACCTGGCGGCGTCGGTTAAGATGCAAGGTTTCCTATCCCTCAACCAGTTTTGTAAATCCGGGGTGAACCCCTGGAAGAATTGCTCCAGTAGCAGTAATTGTAGCATGTCCTCCACAGTGGTTGCTTGTGCGGCTTGCACCCAACCTTTGCCCGCCGAAGTTAAGCGGTGTGCCCAATCCATGTGAGTATCTTTCTCCGTCTTTCGGCTTTCTCGAAACCGCTGCCGGTATGCCTCCGGGGTAATTGCATACCTGTCCAGGATCACCTGCTTTACTTTCTGGTAGTCTCTGCTATCCTCGTCTGGCATGGTGCGGTAGGCTTCTGATGCCCGGCCCGCTAGCTTACCCACCAACAGGGGTACCTGGTCGGCGGCGTTGATCTCATGTAATTGGCATAACCTCTCAAAGTCATGCAAGTAGCCATCGATGTCTTCGGTCTCCACATAGTTTTTAAAAGCATGGTACGGGATTTTAGGCTTCCCCGGTAGTATGTGTGGTGTGATTAGGGACCCCTCTCTGGACCTCCGGTCTGCCCGCTGCTTTTCCAGTATATATTCGTGGACATCTGCCATAATCCTTTCCAAGGTTTCTGTGGGAGGCGTACCTGGGAAAAAGGCCAGTCTGCTTTGGAGTTCTGTTCCAAACTCATTCTGTGTGCTGTCCATAAGAGGTGCTGCAGCAGCTGCCCGGTCTCCCTCCATGAGTTCAGCAATAAGGGTAGCTTTGATTTTATTGCTGGCAATAATTCCCCTTGCTTCCAATAGCTCTTTTAGCGTGGCCCGTTTCAAGTTGGTATAGTCTGTCCCCATTCACTATCCGTTCGGGTATATTCACATACCCTTTCCTTTCGGTTCCATACAAAATAGCAAATTCCCCAAATGGCTGTAACTGCCGAACAACGGTCTGCTGTGAGGTTTGAATCCCGTCGCTGCCATCAATTGTAACGGACCCGCTGGCACTTCGACTTATCACATTTCCCCAAGCATGAGCCAAGGCTTCCAGAAAGGGTCAAGCAGGTCTGTTTAATGAGCACCCAAAGCACCAGCACTCACACAGCCAGAGCAACTCCTCCTCGGACAGAGAAAACTGACAGTTGAAAACAGACAGTATTTGAAAATATCACAGATATTAAGGGTTCTAAACTGGTGTTCTAAGAGGGAGGGGAATAAAACAGTCTAATAAAATCCACTATGCTAAAATAACATACAGCTCAAATACAGGTAATAATCAAGGCAAAAGTCTCTTGTGGCTGCTTCTGCCACACAACCTACCTACACTACCTACCTACCCCCTAATAAACCCCCACTACTCTAATTACAGAAAAATAAAAAAATAAAGTCATCAAACATAAAATATCTACATTACATAAAATAAAAAATCACAAAAAATAAGAAATGTACAATACAGAAAATAAAAAACCTAAGTCACAAAAAATAAAAAAGGATCATTACAGAAAATTAACAAAATACATTACAACCCCCCACCCCCCACTACAGAAAAAAAAAATTACACACCTGAAAAGGAAATACATATAATACATACAATTCAATACAATATATACAATACAAATAAAATGAAATACAACACAATACACCCCTATGTAATATACAATACATCCTATCTATCTAAAATACATCACCCAATCTATCTAATATACAATATAACCTATGTATGTAATATACATCCCCCTATCTATCTAATATACAATAAATACTATCTATGTAATATACATCCCCTATCTATCTAAAATACTGTACAATAAATACTATCTATGTAATATACATCGCCCAATCTATCTAATATACAATACATGCTATCTCTATATAGCAACCCTAATTCTAAGCTAAAATAAAATTGAGATTAAGACCACTTACCTTTGCAGATGTCCCTTCAGATCAGCAACCTAGGGTAAAAAAGATAAAAGAAATTACTACAACACGTTTACATAAAATAAATAAACATAGTACATATTCTAAATATTCGACTCACCTTTCCAGCATGTCCCGTCCTTCTTCTATTCTTCTTCTCCGGTGCGGCCCCTGTTAAAAAAAAACATAGCATTAGTACACATACATAAACATAAAACAAAGTAAAATAAACATAATCTACATTGTACTTACCTCCCCGCGATGTCCCTGGCCTCCTCCTCTTCTGTCCCGGCTGGGCCCTGGAACAATCCGCGCTGTAGAAGAAAAAATAGAAAAAAAATATAATAGAGATCCGCACTCAGATCCCGTGGGGTTAATGCGGGTTTCCGAGCTTATCTCGGATCCCTTCTTGGGTAAGTTGTACGTGGCTAGGCGGTCCTGGGTCGTGCAGCCTCCTTTTAGTTTTTTTCGGCTGCCATTTTTTCTCTCGCTTGGGTCCGCATTTCGGCCTGCAATGAGCCTTTGGCTCATTGCAGCCGACTTGGGAGCCTCCACCTTCCGCAAATGCGGCCCCTTGCTTTGCGAGCTCGCAAAGCTTGATGACGACTTGCAGTTGGACTATTATAATATGTGATAAGTACAAGCCACACATACAACAAAAATGTTTCAGGATTAAAGAATTGGGCATACCCATTCATATAAAAACTCTATAATTCAAATTAATATTCGGGAGAACACTACAAAAATTGATAAATGAAAAAATATGTTGGCTTTTGAATTAAAGCTAGACCTAGTAATAATGCTATTAAATCTAACTTGGAAAAGTATAGGAAGAGATAGCCAAAAAATAATTATACACATATTAACTGAGGCTAGAACTGTTATAGCGGCTCCCTGGCTGCGAAAGCAAACATTACGTATTAACCAACTAGAAAACAAAACTAACTGAAGCAGGAAGACCAATTTTTCAGTATTTGGAAACAATGGGCAGAGTATAATAATTTAGATTTAACCACATTTTGATAAAATGTAAGTTTAAGATAAAGATATTTACAGAATGTGACTTTATAAAATATAATAAAATGTTGTCATGTAATTTAAAGCAATATTTAACTATGTTGTGCTGTTAGATTTTATGTTTATGTATTATTATTTGTTTACATTTATGAATTGTATGTATCAAAAAAATAAAATCTAAATGAAAAAAAATGTAAATGGTCTTTTTATTGATTTTTTTACATTGCATTCTGAAAACATTTTACTCATTATGAAAATTATTTATTCTACAAAGCATATAGGTAAATAACAATTTGCAAAAATTCTCCATAGTTGCCCTTTAACTGAAACACCATAAAAAAATATGTATTCTGCATTTGAATATAAAATAAATAAATATGTTACACAAGAAAAGTGTTTTGCGTAGAAATATTGGCTAATGCAAAATGAATGAGGTACATTCAATAAAAAATTGTTATAATGTCATCAGAATACAGTTATATCAATGTATCTTAATATACTCTTATTGAGGGTAACATAAACCTTTTGAGGATATACAGAAAAAATCTGAGATACACGAAGTGAGAAGATCCCAAAATAGATATATAAATAGTCTAATCATTGTAAGCTGTCAGCTGGAAATTGTCTCAGTTGTGAAAAATAACAAATTGGCTAAAAATGTTAAGTAACAGAGTAAAAAAAAAAATCACCATTTTATGACCCTCTAAGAATGTGAATTCACAACAATTTCTTTTTTATTCTTTATATTGTATTACTATCTTGATTTTCTATCATGTGCTTGTTTGCTTTGTACCCTTTTGCAATCATTAGGCAAATCCATTCAGTCTCCCACCTATGGTTTACCCATATTATAGAAAAAACTGTCCATAGAGTGACTTATAATCTTTAATTAGATCTAATGACTAAGGGCCTCATTCTATTATCAACTGTAAATCGGCCGCAAAGCTGCGATTCCTTGCAGGGGTTCCGTTATCTTGCAATTCAATTATACGGCGCCACAAGGCTATCCCCTTACGGCCGGCCGTATATCTTGCAATCTGCCGTAAGCTCAGAAATCTTTAAATGCAAAAATATATTCAAGACGGCACTGTAAAGCTCTGTAAATGCTAGGGATAATAATGGGGGACATGAAGATTAATAGCAAACCCCTCTCAAGCTTGCACATCAGCCCAAATCCGAGATTACATTAACTGTTTATTTTCCGGCCGCATTGTGGGCAGGTCTGAGGTTCTCCAAGCCCTCTGGACTTTTTACATGGATATGTGACATAATTTAAAAAAAAAGTGATTTACGGATTTTAGTGTAGGGGAATGTTGTGCTATTAATGCTAACACCTACAATCACTTTATAGTCTCCTCAGAGTGCAGGATGGCTTTATTATGGCTTAATAATGTGCTTAATTGTGTGCCTGCGGGACCTTTTTGCTGCAAGTAAGCTGCGGCTCAGTTTTAGCCTTGCAGAGAGGGTTCCTGGAGCAATTGAATAGCAAGCAGGATTTTCTTACGGCCGAAACTCTTGCGGCCGTTTAAGATCAAAGGCTTTCCTCCGGCGCCTGCGGCCGCAAGGGATAGCAAGGCGCCGGCCGCAAGCCTGCCGGAATCCCCGGCCGGAAGGGAATAGAATAGGCAAATAGCTTGCGGCCGGTCCTTGCGGCCCCCCATCTCCTACGCAGATAATAGAATGAGGCCCTAAGTCTCTTATAGGGAGGTTTTGTACCCATGTTATATGTCACCCATGTATTGTTAATGTAAGCTTTATTAGAATTCCCACAATTGTTGTTCATATAATATATTTTTTTACAATTTCCACATCTCTTTATATGTGCAGGTCAGAAAATATAAATGTGAACATACTGATACAAAGAGACCCCTCCTCCTAATAGATTGCAATAGAGTATATGATTAAGAGTGAAAAGAGACATGAGTGGTGTTTTGTAGATTGTGTTTAGCCTGGTGAAATGTCTGTGTGTGATTGTGAATTGCCTGGGAGATGGACACTAGGGTCTCAATTCCATTGAGCTATTGTTGTTTATGGGAGCCCGTAATGGAGCCTGCAAACTCATTTGATATTCAATTGGCTGCAAACAATCTACGGGTTACAGGCTGAAAATCCCTGCGGTTGTCAAAACCGTAACTTACAATCCATCTAACCATTTGATCTTTCAAGACCATAAATGTTACAATCTCTAAAATCACAAATCGCTATTTAATTGATACATTTCCACAAGACTGCAAATGTTTTCACACCCGTAAATGCCAAATGTAGAAGAAAATCCTATGGGTACCAGATAGGACTCGCTAGGGGGTTGGTTCAACACATGTTTGTAGCACTGTAAATGCAAATAAAAAATCAATATTGCACTTTAAAACTTGGGGAAAGCAATGAAAGATATTATTATTAATTGCACAACAACCTCAAGCTCGTCAATCTGCAATAAAAAAATTGTTTCTTTAATGTAATTTTGGTGTTATATCAATCTTGGGAATCAATGAGTTAATATATATCAGGCCGCTGACATGGACTAGAACATTTCCTTCATTCATTTGTATTATTTTGTACATTGCGGGATTACGAGTCTGATCGCATATCAGACCCCTAAACGCTAATTGGTTGACATGTAACCTCCATGTTTTACTGACATAATGATGAAGGTCTCATTTTCTATTGGCTGTTTCTAAATTGGGAGTTACGGCCTTGTTTAATTGATCATGTCCATACTCTGAAACGCTGCATGCGATTGCAAGGTTTACGGTTTTGGCTTTCGGCCTGTAAGTTGCGGGCTCGTTCAATTGAATTGCTCTGTAATTGTAGCAAATCTCAAGCACACAAACATATGGCCTGTAGGATCTGTGGGCTTTCAATTAAAGAAGGACCTTGGTCTCTGTGAAGTCTTTCTGTATAAATTGATAGGTTTCTGTGAAAGGATGGGATTTTAGGGAGCGTGTGAAACTCTGAGAGCAGAGGGAGAGTTCAAAATTTCCATAGAGTAAAGAAACATTCTGTCACTGAGAGTAGTATGGAAAATAGGGTTAGTTAGGGGGGTATTTGAGAAAATGAGTAAATACATTAGTAGTTAAAGTGTTGTTAACGATTTAATAGGTCAGCCCAATTTTTTTTATTTGATTTGTGTTGTTTTTAAGAGCCAAGAGAAAGGTAATTCAGATCATTTGGGTTGTTTTGAAGAGCCAAGAGGAAGATCATTCTGATAGAAAGGTCATTCAATACATATATGTTATTTTTTTTTATTGCACTTGTAATGGTAAACTTGTGTAGAAGACAATATGATAATGATCAGTGTCTACATTGTTCATATCTTCCAAGCTACACATTTCTTGACTTCTCATTGGAATACAGCCCATTTCGACTCTCAGATCTACTACAACAAACCAGACTCACTGACACCACGATTCATCAAAAGATTTCCATGTTTATGATTCACACAAGATTCTTCCTCTCTATACTTTGAAGTGGTGCAGTGAGAAAGAGAAATTCAGGCTGTTTACTTTCTTATTCTTTCTCCCTTTGGTTTTGTGCTAGACAACAAGAACAATTCAATACTGAATATTTATAAGTTATTTCTATGTCGCATCTTTTCTTCTAAAGCTTTATCTATTGTTCTGAGGTCTATCACTTAGATTCCATTGGGATGTAAGTCTAATTTTGTACTTCTTGTATTTACAGTGAAAAATTCATTTTAATTTAATTTTTCCTTGTAAAAAATGTACGGCTATAACAATAGGTGGCTATATAGTCTAGGGGGTGAATGCAGTGTGTGCATGGTTTGAGTCAGCTCAATGAATCTTAGCCCCTTGTCAGTTATTTCTGGGAATGGTTGGGGCAGATAAAATGTTTCATACAGACCTATTTTCAGTAAAACTGATACATGCTTATTCTTCCTTCTTACTTTGAGAGAAAACAAAAGGGGGAATTAGAGAAAGTGGGACAGGGTCAGTTGTGGAGCATACCGTTTTGCCCATCATCTTGGACATTCCCTTAAAAGAAGAACCTTTGGGAAGGTAGGGGCAACAGGGAGATTTCCTTGGACTGTTTTTCCAAAAGAGGAATAGTTGGGAGTTATGTATACTGCTACTCTGTATTATGCTGTCACTATATTTGTTTGGGTCTTTATACTACAGACTTATCTGGTATTCTAAAGGATGTTGTGAAAACTTTGCAGTTACAATAAAATATTTTTGGTACAGAAAGTTGGAAATTAAAGTTGTCTCTTGTGATGGGTTTGTAATGTTCTCACCCCGCTAGGAGCTAATTTACTCCAATGATATGAATGGTCAGCCAGCCACAGTCATATATCTATAGAATCTGCTGCTGACACTAGGGGTTAACCCTTTTCACTTGTTTATAGCAATTAGATAAATAACGCTTGTTCAGCAGGCTGTGCCTTTCCTAATTAGCAATATATCTGCCACAGCAATAATGGTGCAGGTTAAAAGCCTTCATGGTGCGCTGAGCTCTCTGTGCCAACCTTTAAATGAATGTGACCATAGACAGAACATAAGATGCACGAGCCGTGGTAGATAATTAGTCCAATGGGATCATCTGCACAAAGCTTCCTCACTAAACTGCACTGACTTTTGTATTCAGAGCCTTCTTGGAAGCTCAGAAATAGTGTAAGGATCAGCTGAAGCTCCCATCAAGAGTAAATAGACATTTCCCATTCATTTATCGATGCAATCCATAGTGTAGAAAATGATTCCAGAATTATAACTTATTTTACAATGGAGACTTTATACTGTAATTTAATGTTTCTCAGCTTGAATCCTTGGGACACGTGGATAAGCCAGGCATTAAAATATTTTATCTTGACATTTGTTGTATTATTCAATAATTTGGATTAAGGTACCTCAGTTCAAGTAATAGTATCCTTCAATTTCTAGTACTGGCTTTTCTTTGAGTCTGGAATCTTTCATTTAGTGGACTTTTTTTGAAGCAACACAGCTACAATATTTGAACAACATGCATGTTTTGATAGTGACATACAAAATTGATTCAAAACCAAATATGTTCATTGCAAAAATCCCAGCGCATTTTCCTGTGTCACCAGTTACAAGCCCCAACGTGCCCAAGATTCTGCAGAGGCAGGCTGCATGGGACACTAGCAACAATGAGGACCCTGCTGCCGTGGTTCCCCAGTCTCTGGGGCTTCTTGCTGCTCCACACAGCCATGACTCTCTATGGCTGCAATTGGACCGCCGAATGGCACCCATGGTTCCCAGGAACGTGGATGAGCCCATTCTTACCGGGTCAGAGGGTCATAGTGGAGGTGCTCCACAAGACGGCCCTCCTTCGGCACCATCAAGAGCTTCTCCTGTGCCCAAGTGTGGAAGACACGCTGTTGCGAGACATGGCTATGCGGGAAACAGTAACTGTGCTACTGGCAGGATCGAGCGCCAGGTACTGGGTCCAAGGTTTTGGGGGCAAGACAGTGGGGGAGGGAGAATGGGAGAAGGGGTACCGATGGATTGGGGGTGATTGGAGAGGGGGTCAATAGGTTTAGTTGGAGTCTGGAGGGTCAGGATAAGGGTCGGACTGGGGGGGGAGATGGGTTAGGGCAGGTAGGGGTGGGGCTAAATTCCGGGTCACGTGGTCAGGAGCCGTTGGAAGGGGTTAATAGCTGGGGGCTTAGAGACGAAGTAGGGGAAGGGAATGGTGCTGGAAGCAGTTTTTTTGGTTGATGGCCCTGTCTAAGGGGATGTTTATTGGGAGGGTAATGGGGGAGCGGGGGGATTTAGGCCGGTTGTCCCTTAGGTTTTCAGGCTATGGTGGGTTGTGTGGTGGAGGAGCTCTAGCTGGGGATTTCCTTCTTTAGCTGGGTGTTTGCTTCTTTGGTGTGCTTTCATTGTTGCTGGGCATGGGCATATATTTAGGTATTGTAGGTTTATTTTCTTGAGTTGTGGGTTGATTTTGAGATGGTCCCCATATGGAATAAAAGTGACATTTTTTAAAATATATTTTGAATGCAATTTCGGGGTATTAATATGCCCTTTAGTTATGACTGTTATATTTTATTTTCTAGGGATTTGGGGTTTGGGTAGGTGGGTCTTAGGTTAGATTAGGTACTTTGAGTATGTTCTGTTAGCACTGGGTGGGGCGAGCTGATTAGGTTAGTTACGGCCTTAATGGATTCAATGTTTTCTCTAGATCACACTGCCAGGCTGCTGCAAGCATCTGGTAATAGGGATGGCAGGCCCGCAACAAGGTTTGGCGGGGTGCCTCATTCAAGACGCCAGGTCTCTGGTCAGCAGGGTCAAGAGAAGTAGCCAGCGTGCCTAGACAGAGAAGGTCAAGTCCATTGCAGAGGGGTAAAGTTTGGGCCATCTGCTTTTTCATTCCAGAAGACGCCGTGGGTTTGGTAAAAAGGATTGGGGCAGGGGCGTTGCTGGCAAAAGTCGACATTGAATGGGCTTTCCATTTACTGCCAGTTCATCCGGCGTCCCATTATCTTTTGGGTTGTCACATCAATGGACAGTTTTTGTGGATCCGTGTCTGCCCATGGACTGCGATGTATCTTGAGCGTATTTTGAGAAGTTTAGTTCTTTACTCCACTGGGTTACCGGTCGTTTGGCGGGGTTGGATTCGTTCGTGCATTACTTAGATGTTTTTTATTTGTTGGATTCCGGGATTGCGCACACCTTTGGAATTGTTTTTCTGAAATGGCGGCGGATTTCGGGATACCATTGGTGGCAGAAAAAACGGAGGGCCCTACTCATGTCATAAATGTTTTGGGTATACAGATTGAAACGCTGGCAATGGAATGTAGGTTTCTGCTTGAGAAGGTGGTTGATCTTGAGAAGGATCATGCCTATGGGCCGGATCTTTTCAAGGAGGCTGTCGCTGGCCACAGCTAGCGTAGTTAAGGTGCAACACCATATCAGGGTTTCAGCGGAACACAAGAAGATTTGAGAATATGGTTACTGTTCCTTAATCACTTTAACGGCCAGGCGATCATTATGCATGATTATGGTCATTGGTGTGCAGAGGCCTGGCCTTCAAATTGGGGATCAACATTTTTGAGGAACCTTGCCTTCTTAGAACTATACCCTATTGTGGTATCTATTATGTTATGGGGACATTGCTTGGGCAATCATCATGTGATCTTCAATTGTGATAACTTGGGGGTTGTGCAGGCAATTAATACCACTTTTGCTTCATCCTTGCCTGTAGTTCAATTGTTAAGAAAATTGGTGCTGCCATGTCTACAGTTAATTATATATTACTAGCGAATTGCCCGTCAAAAAATGACGGCAATCAAATTGTAAGTGAGCTAATGCTGTTTGGTGTATAATAATAAAATAACTGATAGATTAATAAATGAATATACTTTACCTATTTTGAAGCATTGTGTTGAAGAGCTGGCAATGTGTTTTGATGTTGCTGCAGCATTAGTGGTGTGAAGCTGCTGTTTAAGCGTCATGAATGTGTGCAGTGTAATAGTGTGCGTGCGCGAGCCCAAAACCGTTAGCGTAGTTTTGTACTTCCGCATTGTTCTAAAATGGTGGTTAATGTGTGGTATACGTCTGTAGCGGAATATCCGTAGGTGTTTTGTGGTGTTTTGCGAGTTTCTTGTGGTGTTTTGCGAGTTTCTTGTGGTGTTTTCCGTGGTTATAGTGCTGTAGCCTTGTTTTCGTTTTGTTCGGCGGCCATTTTTTCTCTCGCTTAGAGAATTTTTTAGTGTGTAAACTCTTTTATTTTGAGTTAAATGAAGGTGTAAGTTTTTTTTTTTAGGTCCTGGATGCTCCCTCTTGCTGTAGGTAAGCTTTTTATGTAAGTGCTTTGTGTATTTATTGTGTTTTTCATTTTTTCATGTCCGCGTGTTGCGGATGATTTTTGCAAGTCCGTAATGTGTGTTAACCTGTCTCGTATGTTGTTTGCGTTGCGATGTAAAGTTTGCGAGGGTTGCAGTTGCTTCGCGACGGCCGCAGTTGCTGGCAAGGAGCGCCTTCGCCGCTCCATGCCAGCAACTGCGGCCCTTGCTTTGCCCGCAAGCATGAGCAACGACTCGAGCGGGCTCGCATGCTCACAACTATATATGTGATACACACACACACACATTATATATATACACACACACACAATATACACACACATTATATATACACACACTCACAATATACACACACATTATATATACACACACACAATATACACACACATTATGTACACACACACATTATATATACACACACACAATATACACACAATACACACACACACATTACATATACACAGACACAATATACACACACATAATATATATACACGCACATAATATATATACACACGCACATAATATATATACACACACATTATTTATATATATATATATTTATATATATATATATATATATATATATATATATATATAAATGTAATATTGAATATTGTTTTTATATATCACTGGATAAGAATTATGTAAATGATCAGTGTATAAGTAAAACAATTAGTTTATCAATGGTAATTCTAAGTGTAACTCTGCTAATCCACCTTAAATGGAAAGGTGGGCATGGTTATTCCAGAGGGGCGTGACTTGGAGCCGGCTGCTGGTGCATGATTCATAGGCACTCTGACAGTACAGGCCTCTCTCCAGCCCCTTATACCTGCAGCATGGGACCCCCAGAGGGCATCGAGCAATTTCAGAGGCAAGGGCAGCGCAGCTTCAGACTTGGGGAGCTGCTGTTCTCCTGCCCGGCTTACACATATGTCACACTGGGGAATCACTGCAAGTACACGGACAGTGGGATAATCAGACAGTGTGTGACTCAGTTGCTGGCATGGGGCGCTCCATCCCAGCAACTGAGGCCCTTGCCCGCAGCCCTCGCTACGCAAGGGCCGCAGGCTCACCGTGTCCTGGGGGCTCTGGATGTCGGGCTCGGCCCTGTCCCTGGGGGCGGGGTTCCCAGCCTCCTCCGTGGGTGTCGGAGGCCTGTCCGGGTGGCTGGTGGACTCCTGTGTGGTGGGTTGTGGGCCTGGCGTGGGTCTCCGGGTCTAGATCACATCTCCCAGCAACTGAGGGCCGCGGGCTCGCTATGCGAGCCTGCAAGCGTGAGCAACGGCCCGTATGCTCACAACTATATATGTGATAGGACAGTGCACATACCTGGTGCTCAGAATTTCATAGATGTGCAGCGGACACCAATGCCACAGGTGTTATGGGATTTAGGTTACCTGGTATAGAAACTTTGATTTGTTATTCATTCAACTTGGAACTATTACAAAAAGGTGTGGGATGACTAGAGGAATTTTCATAGAATGGCATTTGCTGAGGAGCCCGGTGGGGATATGCTTCAGGTTTTATTGTTTTTTCTGTTACAAAAGCACTCCCAGAGTATTTCTCATACTACCCTCATGAGAATATTGTCAGCTCTGGCCTTTTTCTATAAATTACAGGATGGGGAGGATGTCACAAAAGCCTTTGTGATTCGACAGGTGATAAAAGGTATTCACAGAGGTAACGGCCCAAAGGCCTGTGACAGTAGAAGGCCAGTATAGTATTTCTTATTGCGACAGCCAATGCCCCCTTTAAATAGTTACATAGTTACAGAGTTACATAGTAATTAAGGTTGAAAAAAGACATCAGTACATCAAGTTCAACCTTTTAAGATCTCCTCTGATCTGAAATATTCGGATTAAATATTAATTAATTAGTTGTTAATAATTATTAATCAATTATATATATATATATTTTTTTTTTGCAGACGTCATCCTATGCATGTTAACTGACCCTATTTCCTTGATACCTACATTGATGAATACTCGGACAGATCTCAGGATTGAAAGTTAATTTAGATAAGACAGGAGCAATAGGGTCTTCCCTCCCCCCACAAATGCTAAAAAAGTAAAAAAAACTAATATTTATTTGCTTGGCCAGAAAATGTTATCACATATTTAGGCATAAAGTTAACTCCTGACCTGTCTAAATTATATGGGGCCAATTATACTCCTACTCCCTTTCATGGACAGGACGCATTAACGATATTAAAATGAACGTTCTATCCTGAATTCTATTCTATTTATATACATCCTCCCCCATCCCTATTATCCCTAGAGACATAGAAAAACTCCAAAACACCTTACAAGATTTATATGGAATAATAAAAAACCTTGAATAGCAAAATCATTCCTGTTTGGTAGCAAAAAGATAGGAGGACTATCCTGTCCTAATTTGAGATCATATTTCAGGGCGGCTCAGCTCTCCTCAACCCCCAGGCTCACTCAATTGAACACCAACCCATTTGGATATTTATCGAGAACCAACAGCTGATCCATATAAGTGCGACTCAAAAATCTGGACTCCCACCATACATAAGAATCCTCTAATAAAACTCTTACTTTCAACATGGAATTATATCAACTCTAAACATCATTTGACTTCTAAATTATCATGCTTAACTCCCACATTAGCTACTCCAACAATATGGGACAACCTCAAAATATGGTGGACAAGACATAAACTAGATATGCTGGGCAATTGGTTACTAAATGACCAAATCATTTTGTTTGAACATCTCAGAACAGAATTTAATATCCCGTTAAAAGAACATTATAATTACTGTTAAGTTAGTCACCTAATCACCACTTTTAATCAGAAAATGGGGATCACCCCAGACTAGTTGGCTATCTGTCATTAGCAACAAAGCCCCTTTGACTAAGGGGGTTTTGAGCTCCCTTTATGCAACCATAAACGCACCTTACAACAACTTTAAACCTCCATTTAAGGAAAGATGGGAGGCTGACATGGGCTTACATTGGGACTCACCTAAATGACAAAGAACTTGAACAAAGTTAATTAAAGGCTCACTGAATTACAGCTTAATGGAAACGACAATTAAAATATTGCATAGAGCATACTATCCCCCTGACATAGTGTACAAAATGAATCCCCCAAATTCATCCAATTGCTTCAGACAATGCCAAACAATAGGTACTTTCCTTCACACGTAGTGGGGATGTCCAGTGGCCCAACAAACTTGGACCAAAACCCTAGAACTAGCTTCTAATATTCTTCAAAAATCCATCCACCCATCCATAGATATTTGCCTTCTAGGTAACCATACCCCTTTACTATAAAAAAAACAACCTATAGGCGTAAATCCCTGGAACTGGAAAAGTAAATTATGTCAACCTGCTCATAACAGTTATTTGGTTTAATTTTCTCTCATTTTTTAAATTAAATTATATATAACCCCTTTGTTCTTTTTATTTTACGAAAAACTGAAAAGTTGAAGAAATGTTGTAATAGTTCAATAATGAATAAGAACCAGTTTATACAAAATTACTAAACTTTCTTAGCAAATTATTAAATTTTAAATGATCATAAAAATGACTATTACAATGTTTGTAATTGACAATAAAAAATATTGAAACCAAAAAGTGGTTCTGTGTATGAGTATGTGTTGATTAAAACTGTGTTTTCTATTGCATTTTTGGGGGCTTTCAGGATAGGTAGTGGGTAGACTGTTTTGGTCAGACGTATCAGTAAATTAGCCTTGTGTGTCCATGTTGTTGCACAATCAAAAACTGACCAATTAGGTAAGGGAAAGGTTTTACTGTGTTATACTCCATTGTAGGTCCCTGCTGTCCTTATGATTGTGTGCTGCAATATATTGGTTTTCGTCTACAAGGTGGGGGGCCATTTTTTATTCATAATGATGGGTACAGTTTGTTCAGATTTCAATTTAAAGCAATTTAAATCATGCATTTCAGTTCAGTTTGGAACTCATTCTTTCAGAAAAGGGGCTGCAATGGAGGCGGCTAACCTAGGTTTGGAAGCCAGCATAGTGCAGCATATTGGGAGGTGAAAATCTAATGCTTTTCATGCCTATTTTCGCCCTCATTTGTTGGTTTAATGTGTTTTTTTTATTTTAGGTTATCCTTACAAGCTATGGATTGTGGGTCATTCTTTTATTTACTGGGCCAGAGGAGTGGCTGCTATTGAGGATAATGGCACACAACTGGGTTTCCAGGCTACTGAAATGCATATGAGATGGTTTGGTGTAAGGGGTATGAGATGGGATCAGTTTTGGTCCTCCAAATGGGGTTATTGTGCACTTAGAAGGGAATGATTTACGTTTTGTTCCCATGAAGGAGTTGATTAGGGTCCTCAAGGTGGATTTTCTACGTTTGAAGGGGTTGTATACAAATCTTCTTATAATCTAGTCAGAAATTGCCCACATTTTCATTGGAGAGCAGCCACGGATCCTGTTAGGTTACATCAGGCTAGATTAAAGTTAAATAAGATTATTGCATCTTTTGAAAGGAGGTTAGAGGGGTTTGTTATTCGCCATAGCGATTTGGAGACACCCAAGGCTCCCACATATTACTTAAAAGATGGTGTGCACCTTAATGAGGTGGGTCTTCAACTGTTTAACTATGCTTTGAAGGTTGGAGTGAGACAGGCCTTAGCCTGTGGATCAACACAGACACCCTTTGACAAGATTATTGGGTATTGGATTTAAAATGTAAACATAAATATTCTTGTCGGTGACTTTAACAAAAATGGAGTAGGTTACTAAACAGTTTGTTCATATGCTTCAAAATGAATCACTTTATGAATAGACCTTGTAAAATTGTTTAGTTATTGTAAGTAAAACCTGTGATACAATGCTTTGCAGTAAACATATTGGATGGGGGGGGGGGGGGTATAAAACTTGTATAATTGGAACAACTGCATGGAGTCATTATATATTTAAACTGACCATGAATAAATAGATTGTAGGTACAATAATTATTCATCACACTTACCTGCACTCCAGTGAGAAATGCTGCCTCCAACAGTGTCTAGCACACACATGTCCTTAACTCATAAAATTTAAAGTGAAAGTGTCCTAATTTTTAACACTCTTCATTTGATATATTCCAACGCCTCCAGTCGTTATGTTCACTTGAAGACCACTCTGTGTCTGTTCTGATGTCCTTGGATGAAGTTCTCCAAGTTCCCTTTTACCAGATACCCTTGCCATGGCTCGCCTAAGAATGTTTTTCTATCCAACTGCACCTATGCCAACAAGTGCCTCATATCTGTGAAACTCTACCACTTGTAAGTACAATTAGATACCAAGTGACTTATACCGCTGACACTATACCAAGAGCCAGAACTTGAGTTACTGAGTGCCTCCTATCACTATACCATCTACCATTGCCTGAGGTACTGAGTGCCTCACACTAGTGCCATTCTACCATCTGCGAGAGCCAGTGCCTCATATCAGTGCTACTATCTCAACAGCCAGTGCCTAAATTACTAAATGCCTCTTATCAGTCCTACAATATTAGAACCAAGTGCCTAATTTAGAAAGTGCTTCATATCAGTGCCATTCTACCATCCATCAGGGCCTGTTCCTGAGTGTCTCCTATCCGTGCAACTCAACCATCTGCCAGTGCCTAGGTTAATCAGTTCGCCCAATCAGTGCCTCTATACCATCAGCCAGTGTCTATATTACTGATAGCCTCCTATCCGTGGTACTCTACCATCTGCCAGTGCCTACGTTACTTAGTGCCTCTTATCAGTGTCACTATACCATCCTCCAGTGTCTGACTTGCTGTAAATTCCAACTTGGTTCGCTTTACCAGCCTGTAGATCCGGGGTTGATGAACTCCTCCTCACTTTTTGTTGAACTATCCTCCCTGTTAATGAACATTCTGCCCATATGAATCTTGTGCCCCTTACCCAGATTGCCTGAATTACACACTTTGGCTTTTTTTTCAACCTTTTGTTGTTCCTGCATGACTGTCTATTAACAGCTTGCTGACTGTCCACCTCATTTAGTGAAAAACTTTGGGATGAGTGGTCTACAGCTTCCTCAAGGTGAGCAATGCAACATTAAGGACAAAGAATAATTCATAAAGGTAAATAATTGGATTAACAGACCAACAACTACGTTTAAAGCCATGTGTTGTTTTACAACTATAGTATACCATTAACAGCACTTTAGAAATCAACTGAATAAACAGCAAAACATTCTCAGTCGTCATCTCATTAAACTCAGCAATAATGGTTAAACTGTTAAGGTTTGAATAAAGTTCCTTAAATGGAAATTTCCCATGATGAATCCTAGTGTATATATACCAAACAGCAGATGTGGATATGTCTTAGCGATCTCACATCACAGCGGGAGACAAACACAGCACAGGAACTAACAGTGCTTTAAATGTGAGTCAGAAATTAAATCAACTAAACTTGCAGACACCCATGTTTGGATTTTATTAATCACGTGGTTTCTTTTGCACAGACTGTACTCTATGAAAAAAGCAAAAAGAACCAAATGGTCTCGGAACTAAATATGTAATATAAGACTGAGTCTTCCTATCAGTTAAACTATACCTTCAACCACTGCATAAGGAACTGTCTGAATAATATTAAATATGTTATTACAGTATAAGCATTTAGAGTGATCTTATAATTTATATATATTTTTTATTTATTTACCTTTGTATATATCGTCTTTAACCAAGGAGCTTTACATAATTATAAAACAGTACATCATTTATTTGAAATATAGAGGATTCCCTTATGTTGAACAACTATAATAGACAGATCATAAGGTGAAGGTTGAGTTTGTTGCTGAAATAGTACAACAGGTCAGAGGCAAGATCAGGAACCTGGAGGCAATTTGTGAGATTGGGAGAGGTAAGGTGGGAGAAATAAGGTGTATCAGGGTTGGGAAGAGACAGGAAGTTGGTCTTTATGGATTTGTGAAAACCACTCTCCATAGCTGCTCTCCTTCCATTACCTCCTGTCTGTGCAATGCTCCTCTGCCTGCAGCATAGCTCCAGGACGAGCATGCACCACTTTCTTGCCACATCCTCTATGGATATGCTCCTCTCAGCACCCACCTCACATAGTACCCATCTCATTTGCTTCTCCCTCACAGGACCCACCCCCCTGTACTTTGCTGTCACTTTGCAGCTCTTGCTCTCTTTGATTAGCAGACCCGAGAGGCTGTTCCCTTAAACTCAATTTATCACTACTGCAGTTGATCCACAGAATCAGGGTAAGTAAACTAAGCACTAAAAAATACAATACAATTATTAAATGGTGAAAAAAAAAGCTTGTAATGAAAACACTTTTATAACTATTCCACTTTAGTTTGACTGATAAACATGGTGTTGAAATATCCATAAGTTCAGAGCCTGTTAATACTTACTATAGAAAATGTAGTACTTCAGTCTACATTTATTATCCCTGCTTGTTACAGATTTGTGCAATGTTAACTGGGCAGAATCCATAGCATTTTAACTTAAATACTATGCAAAGGATTTTCTTTGCACATTGTAAAATGCAAATGCTACAATCCTTAAAGCAATATTTAATGTCGATCAGCAAATTTATAACATGATTATTCTGAATGTCTGCCAATAAGTGCAGGAAAATTAGCACATCTTCGCATTTTAGCTGCTGAAGTTTTAATCAAGTGGGGCAGTTATGTTTCCGAATCTGACAATAAAATACATTGGAGTTTGACAGATTGGGCTGCACTGTGCCAGCAAAAATAGATATTGCAGTTTAACCCTTTCAAGTTGATTGACTATAATATTTCTTGAGATAGTGGAAACTCGTCACTGTGTCATAAATTGTCTCACATTGTGTCACATTTGAGTTTGTAATTATAAAACTTGAAAGTCTTATATCAACTCATTCTACTAGGTACATATTTACTAAAGGGAGAGGTACTTGATAACTTTTGGAGATTACATATCTAAGTACATATACCCTACAGGATAACATAGGAATGGAGGGATTCTCCAAAAGTTCTCCAACACTTCCCCTTTAATATTTTCTAGAGGTGAAACTGATTTTTATATTTCTTCTGCATTTTCAGAAAAGTTGTTTTTCTATGGAGTATTAACACAGAGAAAGAGGAGAGCATGAGAAAAAGTGACAGTGGAGTAGTGAGAACGGAACCCAAAAAAGAAAGAAACGTGTGTGTGTGGAGGGGGATAAAGAGAGAGACTAGAGCTCAGGGAACAAAATTAGAGGGGAGACAAAAGAAGAATGAGCATGACACAATGAAGAGAGGGTAAGGAACATTATTATTAGTGAGTATTATTTCCACAGCACTGAAGGTAGCTACAAGAAGATCCAGTCAACCAATTCTTCAGAAAATCAAGCCAAACTGTTCACTGGAAGGTTTGATTATGATGCTAAAGCTCAAATATTTTGGCCATATTATTAGAAGACAGAATTCCCTTGAGAAGACTTTGATGCTGTGAAAGAATGAAGGCACACAAATAAAGGGAAGGCAGAGATAGAGATGGGCAGATGGAGACATTGAAGCAATGTACTGCATTTGAGGGAGTTCAGATGGGTAGTGGCTGACAGATGTGCCTAGCGTGCTGCGGTCCATAGCGTCATGAAGAGTTGGACATGGCTGAACAACAACAATTATATTTAGAGTTCCGCCAATCAATATGGATGGCTGTGAGGTCCATGCTCTTACGAGCTCATATTCTAGGGGAGATGAGGGTACAGGAGAGACACAAGGTTGGAGTGCTATAGAACAGTTGTAGAAAAAGTGAAATGTGAATAGGAAAGTAGTTTCAATAAAGTAATGCCTAGACCAGAGTGTTTTGCCTAATTATAATGTGGAAGCTTGATGAATACTGAAGTCATGACGTGAATGATAAGGCTGAGGTGGTGCCAAGTGTGCCAAATACATTGTTATAGGAAAAAGTTAATTTCCTAATACGGGATGTCTTAATGAAGTGTCAGGGCAAGGATTGTCAGGAATAAGTGTTTTCAAAGACTTAGAAACCTGGATATTTTTTTGAAATGTGACAGTGATTTCAAATGTAGGGGTGCCTTGTGGGAGAAACCTTGTCAAGTGAAGGTCTATGGAGAAGAGGAGGGAGTATTTGGAAATGAGAGGTGAGATATAGGGGTGCAGCATAATTACCAAAACAAAAGAATTGAGGATCACGGAGACAAAAAGAGAAGGGAGTGGGGAGCTCTAAGACATAAGGGTATTTAGAGGGCACTGAGGGCACCTAGAAAAAATGAGTAAGGGACAAAGGAAGAAAACAAGTGGGAGAGAGGACATAATAAGAGTGAGGAGAAATTAGGAAAATACTTAATATTTGAATATCTATAACATTTACCAAAAGTTTATGTAATTGAGTATCAAAAGATAATCTAAATAAATAATTTTAGAGCGACTTCTTTGAGACTTACTTTATGTTTTCCTCTTGAATTCTAGAACTTGATACAACAAATATAGCACACAGTCATGACCCCCTTTGTGGGAAGAGATGACCATGGAGGGACTGTGCTGCTATTTTACAGCCTCAGGCCTCAAACCTCCAAGAGCCCATTTCAGTAATTTATTAGGGCCTAATAGTCTTAAGGCAGTATTGGAATTTTTAAAGAATTTATGTTCTGTTCCGAATATGCTCCATGATATGACGCTGTTAATATCAAGTCTCTTTATCTGTCTATCTAATGTTGTGACAGAGCACTGTTGCATGCAACTTTTGTTACATGGAGAAAATAATTATTTTTAAGGATTCTTTAGTAGTAATGATTGTAGGGCTTTATTTAATTAGTTATTTAGTAGTAGTAATTACTGCATTGTGCAGCATCAATGTTAGCAATAATATGAATACAGCATTGCTCTCTATAAACAAGAATTTGTAATAATGAGAGAAAAGAAATACATTTTCCATCTCTGCATTTAGTACACCATCTTGTTAGTTTCACTCCCATTTTGTTTTTCCTATGTGGGATAAAAGCCTAAGTTCAGACACTTAGGCCCCTATTCAATCGTGGGGGCTTGAAATTTGCTACAGTTACAGAGCAATTCAATTGGACAAGCCCGCAATTTAAGGTCCGAAAGCCAAAAGCGTAAACCATGCAATCGTAAGTAGCATTTCAGAGATCATGATCAATTAAGCAAGGCCATAACTACCAATTTAGAAACAGCCAATAGAAAATGAGACCGTCATCATGACGTCAGTAAAACATGGAGGTTAAACGTCAATCAATTATCATTTAGAAGTCCGATATGCGATCAGACTCGCAATTCTGCAATGTACAAAATATTAAAAATGAATGGCAATACTGTTTTAGTCCATGTGGGTGGCCTGATATGTATTAACTCATGTATTCCCGAGATTGATATATCACAGAAATGAAACATAAAAAAAAAAAGATGTTATTGCATATTTGCGAGCTTGAGACTTTTGTGCCATTGATTCTAATGTCTTTCATCGTTTTCTCAGTCTTTTAAAGTGCAGTATTGATTTTATATTTTCATTTACAGTGCTACGATCGGGTGTTTAACCCCCTTGCGTGTCCTCTCTGGTACTCGTAGGATTTTCTTCTACATTTGCTATTTACGGGTGTGAGAATATTTGCAGGCTTGAGGAATTGTAGCAATTGAATAGCTATTTGCATTTGTAACATTTACGGCCTTGAAAGATCAAAGGCTTAGCTGGGTTGGAGTTCCGATTTTAACAACCGCAGGGATTATCAGCCTATAACCCGCAGATCGTTTGTTGGTAGCGAAAAGATGCCAATTGAAAGTGTTGTAAATCCTGTCAAGGGTGACCAGGGAGATAACCTCAGCAGATTCTTAGGCACCTAGTGACAGGATGGAGGCACAAGCTTCAAAACCACCTGGTCAGTCAATGTGACTAACAGGATTGAATAAGTCTTGTTTATCTAGAAAAAGGGTCTACTGTTGATTTGTTAATGTACTGTTTAAAAATGTGTGTGGAACAATAATCAGTGTTGTTACTCTGTTTGGAGGCACATAAGCTTGGTGTGTTTTTATTAGCGATGGAATAATCTATCCTGGAACAAGGGGATAGAAGAAGACCTTTTATTTTTTTTTAAAAAGGTATTAAGCCTTGGTATCCTAAAACCCTGCTGGGTCTTAAAAATAAAGGGAGTGAGTACCAGATTACATCTGTATGTAATATTGACTTCCTTGGTCTTTTCAGGGCCTCTGCAGAGCAGATTGTACGGGTTATGTGATCCTGTGTTCCTGATTTCCTAATGGTGGTCCTGATTTGCATGCTAGGTACCGAGAAACCCAAATACTTTAGAATCCCGCAGTGTATTCCTTTAGCACAAGGCAGGAGGTTTTAGAGTATCTCCCCTGTGTTGTGACAGACACACATGTTGTGTGCTATTGTTAATTTATTTATAATTCTTTGTTCAGCTGAAATCTGACATATCACCTGAGATATTTAGATTGATTGAACTTGTTGCAATTTATTTACCAATCTTGATTATTTTATTACATCCAGTTGCAAAATACGATTTTTTAATGCCATTTTCAGTAATGCCAATGTTGGGACCTTTTCTATGTCAATTGAACTACAAACCAAAATAAAGTTTCTAAGATATAGCATACAAAAAATGCAATTTTTTTACAGACATGCCCATTCACCAATAAATCATGCTGTTGCCTAATTTGTGTGGCAGGGCAATTAATCAAATGTCTGACTGCCCTCAATACGAGTTACGGTCATCTTGGTAACACATTGTATTGTATTTTTGATATTAATAAAACTACAACTAAAGCATGAGAAATGCCACTTCACATAACTGCTTTCTAATGAAAAACTGCTGGAGCTATTCATCTTTCCCTGGTTAAAAACATCTCAGACGGCTGTCAAAAGAACAAAACAGAAGCCTTAATCAAATGCAATGTGCCTATCCAGGTAAGATATCGCAAGCTTCATCCACAGGGGGGCATGCTTTGACTGTAATAATGATTTAAACATCAATTAGAAAAACATGGAAATCCTTTTTTAAAGCTGTGTTGTAACATTAATCTTAGAATGCTGAACAGTTTTATCCCACCTCGAATAATGAGATTAACACAGAAACATGTCATGTGGTGGGGGAGGGAGGAAAAAGGCTTGAAACACATGATTTAAAAGGGAAATGGGTGTTTGACAAATACAATTTTCATTGTTTTCTTAAATTGCTAGCTGATTTCATGTTAACATAACGTTAAAACTTGTGTAGTAAAAAATGGAAATAAGAAAATATTGACAGTGGACAAAATACAGTTCACACTTTTTAACCTTTTTTTGCCAAATACACATTTTGTTCATAAAACAGGTAGAGAAGTACACATGAGCACAGACATGGTGGGATGGTGCCCACTCAGGGTACAGTTACTCATGTTTTTTCCTGGTGTGCACAGCCTGGTTTCTACAGCCACTCATATTTTTTTTGTGGTTAGCATCAGAGAGGAGAATTATCCTGAAGCATATCAGTCTATAACTGCCCTCTTAACAGCAAACCAGGACTGCCGCTCAGATCTCTTCTGCTCAGAAAGAATTTGAAACCACCGGGCAAATCTGTAAAAACAAGTGCTCATTTCCTGTGCTCTCGTATCTTTGTGACTCAGTGAGGGGCCAGAGAAGATCTTCAAGCACACACGCCTTGAGGGCTTGAGTACTACTTTCATGTCTATCCAATACTCTGTGTCTTTCTCTTCAGTTGGATGCCTCGAACGCAGACCTAAAAAAACTTCCCCCCAGAAAAAGCTGCCACCAGCCTCTGGGATTCTATTTCACCTCGGGTGACTTCTGCCACTAGCCTCCCTAGGGCTTACCAAGCCAAAAGACCTGAAGACCCCCCCCCCTCCTGGCCTCCAAGACAAGTCTGTTGAGAATGTGTCGTGCCCAAAATCATAGTCCATAATCAAAATCAAAAAGCAGCGGCAAAAAAATTCATATCCACCAGTTGTTCCCTTTTAGCTTGGCATAGCGAGACACCTGCCACATGACTTCTTTATGCTTGTGTCAATCAAAGTGTTCTATAGGAGTGCATCGTCAGTGCAACACCAGTCCTAAGTAGTACACCACAATCCAAAAGGAACTGACTGGTGTACCCAAAAATTTGCTTAAAAGATGTTTGCACGTGTCCATTATTGGGGGTCACCAATCCCCTAGGGCACTGTCCTTCATGTCTACTCAGCCCATGGCCAGATTAAGGTTTCCCCCATTGTATTTGACAGATTGTAGAGCATTTACCTGCCCTTTCAGTGGAGGCACTACACATGATCTTATCCAAAATGCCAAGAAGCAATCTCATCCCGAACCTTCTCTGCTCAGAAGTACCAATAACTACCAACTGTACTTTTCAGCTTTTGCAAGAGGAAAGCCAGTGAGCAGGGGGTACATATCTGGGTTATACATTAGTGAGACACTAAAGGATTTGCATACACAAAACAAATTGAGACATGCATCTGATCAGAGGCATCACTTAGTAGAGTGTTCTGTGGGATAGTGTCCGCTTTGGGTGGAGGAGAAATCTCCTTGATAGTATCAGTCTATACCCACCTCTAAAGTCGCCACATACTTTTAATTTTTTATCATAATAAAACCTCCTTCACCCTGATAGTATCAGTAACCCATCTTTCCTTTTCTACTGTTCAATTTTTCTTTTTAGACTTTAAACTTTTTAGACAATTTAAATTCAGCTCCCTGGTTGATTACAATAGCCTCTGCTATACACTCTCATTACATGAGAAGCTTCCACGGTGATGTCTGATGACTGAAGTAGTTCAGGTAACATTTCAGTAAACAATAATTATGGAGAAAAAAAACTCCACATAAAATGACAAGTGAAAACTTATCAGGAAGCAATTATGTGTACTCTTCTAAAACTCTAGGCAGCTATGTTTAATAATTTTACTTTAGCATTATTCTTTGTAATCAATTATAATCAACTGTTTCTTTTACATTAGGAAAATGGAAAGAAACATTGATGTTATAATGAAAATGCAATGTTGCCTCCACATAATAATAATAATGATAATCAATAATATCTAACCTCTGTCTATCTATACATATATTGTCCATTTCTTGAGTTGAAAGTGAATAATCTATCAAGCCTAATACCTGTGGCAGAGCTAGAAACTGCAGGTCCCCTGTGCTCCCCCCTCCCCCCAGTACCAAATCACTCAGTGCCCCTCCCGAAAAATGTCTTCTTCTAACAGCTCCCCTCCCTAAGACTCTTTCCTATAGCAGCACTCCTCCCTAAGCCTCTTTCCTATAGCTGCTTCTCTTCCCATAGCTGTTTCACTTCCCTTACTTCCTGCCTGAGAGAAGCTCCTCTGATTGCAGCACAGCTCAAAAATGTGTGCGCTCCACTTTCCAGTGACATCATGTACGGGGTGGGGAGGCTAGTGTGGTCGAGGGGGGCCAGGGGGCTAGCTTTGGGGTGTGGGGGAACTACATTACACAAAAAAATGTATATGTATATATATATATATATATATATATATACTATCTCTACCTAGCAGCCATCTTCACATACCACCCCAGTCCCTCTCAGCATCCAACCCTACATTGCACCCAGCCCTTGTCAGCAGCCATCAACTCTCAGGATCCACCCCCACACAGCACCCAACCACTAAGCCCTCTCAGCATCCACCTCACATAGCACTCAATCCCATCTCCTTTGCTCCATCCTCACAGAACCCATCCCTCGTGTACTTTACTGTCATCCAGCTTTTGTTCTCTCACCTCTTCCCTGATACACATCCACATGCTAATGTGCTGATTAGTATCACAATTTGCTTGTCTGTCTTTGTGGCAGCTAAAAACCATACCCTAAACGTAATCATGGAGTTAGATTCCCTCTCCCATCCTTATCAAGCACTCTGAACATCAAATTAGCATAGTGAACACTTGGAACTTAAATAATATAGAATTTTTTATTTGTATTTATTATTTGTATTTATATTAATTTATAAAAAATATGTGCTCCCCCCCAAGGAATTGTAATCAAGAAATGTCATGTAAGGTTATGCCACCCTGTCAACATCATTAATTGTACACTGCACCGACTTGTAGAGTAGGAGATATCACTTTATGAATGTTTAATATTTAATTAGTGCTGGGCAGTTGTACAAATAACAATGTGAGCAGAAATCTTAAAAGATATATTGTAATTCTGATCTGTATGGCATGTATGCACACAGTATACCTACATATTTCTTTATGACTCAAACAAATATTGAGTCACTGCATATTTTTATATATAAAATGTATAATAATTTGAATCTTCAGACACTGGATGAGCCATCTGGCCCTTCAATGATCCTATTTTCCAGGGAATCTTATTGCCATTTTGATCTCAAGCTGAGTTCCTATTATGCTGCACAGCTACTGATAAAGTAACCAGAATATAGTTTAACAGTGAGGCTTTAATTGCTGGAATTCCAGTTATCTCTATACTCATCTTTTATGTGTTGTTTAACTGTCTCTATTGATTACACATCATAGTTTCATGCAGAATTGATATTACACCTGCAGTGTAAATACTGCATCCTGGCATAAGGTTCCACTTTTATTTTGAAAGAGGCACAGTCGGCAGGATGGGGTCCCAAGGCCTAGTGGGCATTTAGGTCTACAGGCCCTAAATGCCCTCTATGGACAACAGAGCAGAGCTCCCTGGCAGCGATCCCTGCGCTGGCACACCAGGATCTGACGCCATAGACAACTGGATCCAGGCCCAGCAAAGCCTTTAAGTCTGGACAGTAGAAGGGCCGTTTGCAAAGAAGCCACCGTTCCATATACAGGCGAACCTACCCAAGCCTAGTGAAAGCTATAATCAGGCGTAAGACTCTACATGCCTGGGGCCCCTTCACTACCCAGAGCCACCCCCTGGTCTCTGAGATACACATTATACAACCTCTAATAGGTTCTCCTGTGACCCTGGTTTAAAGATGTGCCAACATGGTTCATCTGTGAAAATTGATCCCGGAGGGATGTGGTATGAGATCCAAACAGAGTATTTTACTTGGGGCATGGAGTTCCATGTGGTAGCTTTATGTTAATGCGTGAGATGGCTATGGACACTATTAAATTCCAAGCCGCAGTGGCCATTGTCTAGCCCATATGTCTGCAGGCTTGAAATTTGCTGTAGTCACAGGGCGATTCAATTGAGCAAGGCTGCAAACAAATGTCCAAAGCCGCAAACCCGTAAACCCTTGCCACGCCCGCAAGCTGTCAGTGGGCTGGAATAGATGCGATACGCAGTTACAATCCAATCCTGTTATTACGGAGTGCGACACAGGCCTCAGAGCCAATGAAAAGCGGGATCCCGAAAAATGATTGACAGGGGGAGATAATGAAGCTGCGTTCCACATGCCCATGCGTTGACTGTGTTGTAGATTCTTCTGAAGTAGCGTGCAGGTCCTGGAGTTGGAGGTTGGATATATAGAGAGATAGAGTAGGTGATATTGGAGAGCAAGTTCTTACACTTATGTTCTTTTATATTATCAGCATAACTATTTTACACAAACATTTTGATTACACATAAATACTGATTACACCTAACACCAATACACATACAGTAAATAACACACATAGATACACTTAGAGCCAGGTCAACACATACACCCCCCCCCCCCCCCTTTTTTTTACATCAGAAATATATACAGAGATACAATTCTTTTATTTAACCTTATTTTATTTTTGGGATTGAAATGGAGGGAGGAGAAAGGAGTGGAGAGGAGTGGAGAGAATGGGAGGAGAAGAGGGGGAGAGGCAAGGAGGAGAGAGAGGAGAGCGAGGTGGCCATGTGGAGTGTTGGAGAGGAAGCGGAGGAGGTGGAGGGTAGTGTAGGAGAGGAGGCGGTGGAAGAGGAGGTTGAGGAGGAGGTGGAAGCTGAAGAGGAGGAGGAGGTTGAGGAGGAGGTTGAGGAGGCGATGGAGGAGGAAGAGGTTGAGGAGGAGGTTGAGGAGGAGGTGAGTGGAGTAGGAGAGGAGGAGGGTGAGAGCGTGAGAAAGGAAGAGATGGGACATAGAGTGGAGGGGGCGGTTGTTGGGCATGTGCCAATTGATAGGCACATCATCCTCAAGGTCAGGGGGGAGGGGCCTGATACCAGGGGGGTGGTAGCTGGGATGAGGGACAGGCCCCACGGACAGTTGAGGGAGCACAGGATCCCCACCCACAGTTGGGAGGGCAAGAGGCTGGGGTCAGGCACAGGGCCCTAAATTACTCCCCCCAGGAGATGGTAGTACTCCTGCATGCCACCTGTGAGCGGCCCACTATCCTTTCATGGGGTAGGGAAGTTTGGCCTGAACCTAGGGCACAGGCATGGAAGGAGGTAGTGGCCGTAGTAACAGCAGTGGGCACGGCGGAAAGGGATGTGAGGTCTGTTAAGCGCGTTTGATGACGTCAGGGTCCTGGTGAGGAGGAAGATGGACAAGGTCATGACCACAGCCTCAGAAACAAGTGGTGACCCCAGAGTGACCATCACCTACAATGAGTGGGAGAGGGACCTCAAGGACCTACTGAGCCAGGTGCCCGCCGCTGGAGCTTCAGGCCTGGTGGCCCAGCAAGATCCAGCATCCACTTCAGGTGAATATCACATACACCAACATGCCATCACATGTATATCACACACACTACACATGTACAGGATGACCAACAAGGACACTGACATGTCAGCTCCATGGAATTGACAAGGTATAGATGCATCAGTCATGCATCATTAAATCCATGAGCCTGACAAATCACTGTCTTCAGTGGGCACAAAAACATTAATCAAAGAATAGCCAGTCCATGTATGGTTGTTCCCACTGCAGTGTATGCAGTCACAGACCGCAGACAGAATCAAGAGAGTATTAGGAGCTCATGGATGTGATATCAAGATCAAGAACCCAACAAAGATCACAGTTAGCAAATGATAGCTACTAAGAGTTGCACTCAAAGGTACAGTTACCTCACTCTAGGTGAGCTTCATTGTGTGCAAGAGCACAGGATTATATGTTAAAGTGATCTATTGCCTTATTGTAATTTAAGTAAGAACAGTTAAACATATGCAGTCTACAGACACAGTGATGATTAACATCCTCTGCCTCAATGAACGTTTCACATATTATGGTTAAACTGCTTACAAGAATGTAATCAGCCAGCAGTTAAACACTCAATTAAAATGGAATCTTCTTTTCTGTCACACAATGAAGAGCACTGATAATGAGATCAATGGCCCTGTAAGTGATTTACCGAGGTTAAAGCCTAGATGTCAGATAGTTAGGAAGGAACAGAAAACAATGTTTTTTTCAACATCATTAACACATCCCTTTCTTTTCTTGTTTCTCTTTTTTAGCTTCACGGAGGTCTGGGTCCACTAGTGAGCCAGAGACAGGGGCGTCAGCTACATCGGAGCAGAAGGACATGGAGCAAGCCCCCACAGAGCAGGATCCGGCGCAGGTGCAGGAGGGACCAGCACAAGCCTTGTGCCCTGGTGAGGAGGACTTCATCTGGGCAGGGGGGGCACTGGCAGGACCATATGCCACCCCGTGGCCTTGGACCCCACTGCCCACTCCTCCTGCAGCTGCAGCCATCACCAGTGCACATGTATTGGAGGGAAGATAGGGGCATGCTCCCACCGTCTCATTGGCCTGGCTCCCACTACCAGGTCCACCACCACCAGAATGGAGCCAGGCAACATCCCCTCCCCACCGGACCCCCCCCGCCACCTCCTCCACAACCACCGATGGGCCCTGCAACCAGACCTCCATCCCCACCACCACCAAGCCAGGCTCCTCTGGAGGAAATGCTGGCCATTTCGAGGCAGATCCTGGACTGTCTGCAGGGGATCCAGGCCAGTATCTCCTTCAATCACTGTGAGCTTATGAGCAGCCTGGCCAGGTGCAATAGGGACTAGCGGAGGCACCATCTCATGACTGAGCCGTACCTTGCCGGGCTGCTCAGGATGGGCGCGGGTCCAGCAGGTGGCAACGGATGAAGTTTATCGCGCTTTGGTCCCCAGCCCCGTTTCATCCACCATGGAGGCGTTTCATCCACCAAGCAGCCAGCCCCTCCACTTTTCCCCCATACCACACCCACCAGCACCCCCCTGTGAGGCATCCCCCTGTGCCACTGCGTCACAGGGGGATGCCTCCCCTGCCCCTCCAAACCCAGCACCTGCAAAACCGCGGCTGCTCACACTGTATTGGGGCCCTAATGCTAGGAGGAGGTGGATGTAGGGGCTGCGCATATTTTTGTGCCTTCTCAACAGCACTCCTCAGTGACAATCTATTGGTCCCAATGTTAACCTAATCTAGCCTGGCTATAGAGTCTGGATCTTGGCCTATGTGATGGTGATGTTTTGTACAAAGATGGCTACCTCCTATCACATGATCCATGATCCCCTTCTCTGTGGATATGTAGGGTTCTGTTGAACATTTCACCAATTGATGGTCACTGAGGAATGCTGTTGAGAGGAGATGCTGCAGTCCCTATATTTTTAAGGCTTTATTTTGCAGGTGTTATTTATTTTATTTTTTAGGTACAATTCAGGTCCATGAAGGCATCTTCTGCATCTGCAAGCATTGTGAAGGAAATGTATGAGGTTTAAGGTTTTCACAGTGCCTCTCAGGTAGACATTCCTTCAATGACAGCCCCCCTTTAAGATGTAGCTTCCACAATATTAAAACTATCATATATCCAGATATCTAAGACATGATTGTTGTTAGCTTAAATGTAGACTAATACCGCTATGGCGGTGGACTTGCAAAGTCTGAGAACAGATCCTTGTGTCTGATGTAAGTAACATTGAATCTGGCAGCTTACCTTTGTGTCCAGTCTGTATTAATGGGTATTTCCCCTATTGCTGATATTAGGATTATCCTTTAACATGTGCTAACAACTGTATGGCTGATGGATGTGATATCAATGTTGACTAACAACATCATATGGCGAAGGTGATAGTACACCTTGACCATTGACACTGGTCACAGCTATAGCATTTATTGAGATGACACATCATTATTAATGGTCATGGCCAGTGAGCTATGAGAACTAGCTAATGTTTGGTAATGCTTGCAGATGGGAATCCGGTGAGTTGGTATTTTGTTACAGTTACAGTATTTAGCACTGTACTGTACATGAATGTTTTTATTTTTTATCCTCCTCCGCCTTTTTCTTTTTGAACACTTCTTTTCAGATTTTTGTTTTGGGAACATACTGTATGTGTGAAGCTGGATTGCATTACACAGTCCAGAGGTTTTTGCATCTGTTTTGTTGAGCAGATATAGACAAATTGTACCTGCTATGCACATTAATGGTTTCTTCAATTAAATGGAGTGATTTCTGATGATCCTTTTATTCATCAGATTCCGGTTGCAGTGGTGTAGTGACCACATGTGATCCTGATAGGTGCTATGCATCATGCTTATTCTAGACTATGACATTACCCCCTTTATGTATCACCATTATCCCCGAAAAGCCTCTTGCTCTCCCGGGATCCGCCCACACCACACCCATGTTATTAATGCACAGTCTTGACCATTTCTGATTGTGGTGCTCTGTGTATAAAATAAAGCTTTTGTTATACCTTTCTCACTGTGTCAGTGTGTTTCAATTGTTGAGACATCCACATACATCACATTTGTGTCACATTCCTATAAGTAAACGAATGAGCCTGGGTTACAATGCAATAGATTAATGCATATAATAATAATAGTAATAATAATAATAATAATAATAATAGTAACATGATAAGATATCACATAATATTATATATATATATATATATATATATATATATATTTATTTATTTATAAAATATATAATAATAAAGGGTTAATACACATGCAAAGTCCACTTTGTGATAGTGTGGAGTATCAACATTTCCCTGAAGGCCTGATAGGAATATATAATGTGAATTAATTGATAGCAAAAGGCTGAATGGGATTTCACCAAATTATAGTGGGTATACATCTTGGCAACCAGCAATGCCATGGGATTTTCCAGGGTGGGCCTTGCGGAGAATATCCCTGATGGAGGTGAGTTGGCTGTTGCTCCACGTGCCTCTGCTCAGCCTCCATGTGTTTTTGCAGACCTTCCTGATGGGTTAGAGTAGATTAGTGGGGTGTATGTTCACCTGGTGCTCCTCTGGATCGCTACCTTGTGGTGGTGAAGGGGCTTGTGTACTTCAATGAAGCTATACCATGTAGGGTCACTCTAGGTGGGCCAGTCATAGCAGAAAGCTCAGACACATGCCAGTCCACTGGAGAAGGAACTGTCAACCCAATGCAGTATCTGTGGCATGCAAACCTTGCGGAAATGCACAGACAGAGATAGAGCTGAATGTGCTGCAGCCCATAGGGTCACAAAGAGTTGGACACAACTGAAGGACTGAACAACCAAATCTAAAATGTTCCCCTGTTACTTGACATATGTGATGTGGCGGTGTAATCTGGCCACTATTTCTATCCCCAATGTAGATGTGATGAGCGAGATGTAAATGCAATTATATTTATATTTTAGAGTCCACATGATAGCCTCTGTGAGAGAGAGAGGGTAAATATGGCAGGCAGTTTCATGTTTTTGTGTTGCAATTTAATCAGGTAGTGTGTCTTTGGTTGCTTTATGCATGTTGCAGCATATTGGCATATTCATGACCATTCTAACATATGATCAAAGGATTATTTTTTTTAAATGCCAATCGTTTTATTAGTGGATTGTTGTGCAATGAATTCTAATGCCTTTCATTACTTTCCCAATTTTTTAACTCCCACAGGGGTGTTTATATTGCCTTTTACAGTGCCTGTACCCTTTGCATGTTCTTTTTGGAGGCCATAACATTTTTGGCTCCATTTGCAGTTTACGGGTTTGAATGCTAGTTGGTCTTTGGGGAAATGTAGCAATTTAATAGCGATTTGCAATTGTAACATTTACGGCCTTGACAGATAGTCAAGGTACGAAGTTCAGATTTTGACGGCCCATAGGGTTTTTTTTTTCTGTATCATTTCAGATCATTTGCCGGTAGCTAAAAAAGGCCATTTTAATAGCAGTAATTTATCCTACATTCTGGGCTACAGTAACTACATTTTGGACAATTTAATAGGGCTCTATGTTATGTATACTGTATATGTTGAGAATATTGTGCTTTGTAAGAATATGCCATCAGAAGCTCTACCCCTCCAATTGTCTAGCTCGGCTACGGCACCTGGCAGCCCAGCTACAGCTAGATTTTGCTAATTACACAATCCACTGTTCCTGTGTCCCCTTGTTTCTGGGTTAGGAGCTTTATTAACAAAAGCCAGTCAATCTGGCTGCATAAACAGTTTGTGTTCCCTGGGATAATGCAACTCCCTGCTTATTGGCTGAAAATGGTAGGCACTCAGCCAGTTAGAATACGGCCAATGTAGGCCACCTCCCCATAATCCCATCTTCTTTGGTGGGCAACTCAAATCCCATGTTACCCGCTACCTCCTGATTGGCTCCTCATGGATCAATCACCAACTAACCTATGTAATTGCTACACTCATTGGTTGTTCCCCATTTCAGCAGGGAATTTAAAGTTCTGTTTAATGTTTCATAACTCAATTGTTTTAATCCCTTTAAATGTTCAGTGAAATCCCAAACAAAGTGTGCTTTTTAAGGGAACATATTTAAGGTCTTCTCTCCTTGAATTTGTTCCCTAAATGAGCATATTTTGGATCTTGTGTTCCTGTTCTTCCACTCTGATGTCCTTGATCTGATCGCCAGGCACTGAGAAGCCAGCCCATCCACTCCACAGTCCTGAGGGAGAACTCCTGAACTCAAGGCAGGAAGATTTTGCAGTGAAATCAGAACTCCTCCCCTGGGTTGCGACTGCTCTCTGGGCTAAAACTGACATTTCCCGTTACAATCATCAAGCAAGTCAGATTTTAATGGATATGTTAAACAAAAATACTATATTTCACAGTTATAATGTAGTACAAGAATGTAGTACAAATTGGACAAAAATACTATATTTTATTATCATAATTCTAACAATAAGGAGTCTGAGTTAAAAAAAAAAACTCATAATGCATTAGGAGATGGAAGAGTAGCTGAAAATTATTTTTATTTGTTGGGGCACGTATATAATATTGTTAGTTTGTTACATATATCACACATATTTTTTTGTAAAATCCAGTTTGAGTAGTGATTGATCAAGCACTATTTTAAACGGAAAGAACTTACAGCTTTATTAAATTGCTATTCGGCCAATTGAATAGGGCTCTATATAAGCACAGAGCACATTTTTTTTACAGAAGTTTTTAATTAGGACTTCACTAACTAAAAACGTCTGTAAAAAAAATATGCTGTGTGCTTATATAGAGCACTTTTCCATTGGCCGAATCGCAAATGTAATAAGGCTGATAATTCTTATATGAATTTATTATTGTCTAGATACAACCAAAAAAATAAGACATTTTCTTCTTGCAACTTCTTGCAAATAAACATTTAATTGATTACAGTATTTTACAAAATGTTCTGTGAAGTCTTCTGTCCATATAATTTAGCATTGATTAAACTTGGGTCAGAGTTACAGCTGGTCCAGCCAGTGGATTGCACAGAGGCCCTGCTCAGTAGGGGGCTTAGTGCTGTCCCTAACATGGCCTGCCTTGGCCCCCCATGCCCCCCAATCTACACCTGTACCTGTGCCAACCTGCATCCTGTGTCTGTAAGAGTCAATCTGCAACCTGTGCCTATAAGTGCCAATCTGCAACCTGTTTCTGTAAGTGCCAATCTGCATCCTGTGCCTGTAAGTGCCAATATGCCTGTGTCTGTAAGAACCAATGTGCAGTCTGTGAGCCCAATTCAATTGAACAATTGTAAGTTACCAGAGCTCGTAAGTGAGGTGGTAAGTTAATTTGCTATTCAATTGGAGTCTTTTGCGGGCTCCAATAGGTTAAGGCTTTTGCAATGGTTAAACCCGGAACTTACAGCATCCCGAAGCTTTTGATCTTTCACTTATGTAAAAGTTATGATCGATAAAATCGCAAATCGCTATTTAATTGCTCCAATTCCCCAAAGCGCAAATGGTTTCACACCCATAAATGGCAAAAGTAGGAGAAAATCCTACAAGTGCTGTAAATCCTACATAGCACTGACGATGCAAGTAAAAAATCAATACTGCACTCTAAATAACGTGGAAAGCGATGATAGACATAATAATTAATTGCACAACAGGCTCAAGCTCGCAAATCGGCAGTAAAAATAAATGTCTTTTTATGTTTCATTTCGGGGTTATATCGATCTTGGGAATCAATGAGTTAATACATATCAGGCCACCCACATGGACTAGAACAGTATTGGCATTCATTTTTATAATTTTGTATTTTCAGAGTTTGCGAGTTCCATTGCATATCGGATCCCCGAACCTAATTGATTGACATGTAACCTCCATGTTTTACTGCCGTAATGATGGCAGTCTCATTTTCCATTGGCTGTTTTGAAATGGGAGGTTACAGTCTTTAATTGATCATATTCCCGCCCTGAACTGCTACAGACAAGTAAATGGTTTACCGAGTCAACTTTTGGCCCGTAACTTGCGTGTTCCTTCAATTGAATAGAACCGGAATCTGAGACGTATGAGAGCCCGCAGACATATGGCTTGGATCCCGCAAGATGCGGGCCTCCACTTGAATCGGGCTCCATGTCTGTAAGTGCCAATGTGCGTCCTGTGTCTGTAAGAGCCAAAGTGCAGCCTATCTACTGTGTGAGTTGATGCTGTAGGGGGACCGGGAATTTTCTTTTTTTGCACTAGCTCTGCCCCTGATTAAACTGATATATTTTATGTGGCCTATTTTTGTGACCTTTAGATTGTAAATACGATTGCCGCAACGCATTTCGGCAGGGCGCGCCCACGTGCGGTTGTCCTTGCGCACTGGAGGGCGCGCAATTGCATTGCGCAGCGTAGGCCGAGCATGCACATTAGGGTGCGACAAGACAGAGGAGGAGAGAGAGAGGAGGACGAGGGGAGACACACAGGGAAGGAGGGGGAAGACACAGAGGAGAGTGGGGAGACACAGAGGAGGGGGGAGACACAGAGGAGGGGGGGAGACACAGGGGAATGAGAAGAGGTGGTAGAGACACAGAGGAGGGGGGTAGACACACAGGGGAGGGAGAGGAGGGGTAGAGACACAGGGGAGGGAGAGGAGGGGGAAGAGACACAGGGGAGGGAGAGGAGGGGGAAGAGACACAGGGGAGGGAAATGGGGGGAAGAGATACAAGGGAGGGGGAAGAGACACGGGGGAGAGACACAGGGGAAAAAGAGACACAGGAGGGAGAGGGGGCAAGAGACACAGGGGAGGGAGAGTTGGGGGCAAGAGACACAGAGGAGGGAGAGGTGGGGGCAAGAGACACAGAGGAGGGAGAGGGGGGAAAGAGACACAGGGGAAAGACACAGGTGGGGAGAGGGGGTAAAAACACAGGGGGGAAAGGAGACACAAGGAAGGGAGAGGAGAGGGGAAGGAAACACAACGGCCGGAGAGGAGGGGGAAATGTGACACAAGGGAGGAAGTAAACAGAGGGAGAGACTCGCAATGAGCACCAAAGGCGCTCATTGCGAGGCCAGTGATGAGCGCCCTGAAGGTGCTCATCGCGAGGCCAGTAAAGTAGAGGGGGAGAGGCTCCTATTGTGTGGCAAACAGCATTGCCAGGATTCACATTTTATTTCAGTCATTTTTGAAGGGCAAGTTGCTAGTAATAATAATAATTTGTAAAGTTTCTGCAGAAACATCATCCAAATTCAGTTATTCTGGAATCAAGCCAAATTAAAATGAAAGAATTCTACAACTTCTTACAAACAAAACATTTTATTGTTTACAGTATTTTACAAAATGTTCTGTTAGGTTCACATAACATATCATTGGTTAAACTGAAAGGGCCTCATTCTATTATCGGCCGTAAATCGGCCGTAAGGCTGCGATTCCTTGCAGGGGTTCTGTTACCTCGCAATTCAATTATACGGCCCCGCAAGGATCTCCTCTTACGGCCGGCCGCATATCTTGGAACCGGCCGTAAGCTCCAAAATTTTTAAAGTCAAAAATAAATTCAAGACAGCACTGTACAGCTCTGTAAATGCTAGGGATCATATTGGGGGACATGAGGATTAATAGTAACCCCCTCTCAAGCTTGCACATCAGCCCAAATACGAGTTTACATTAACTGTTTATTTTCCGGCCGCAGCGTGGCCGGGTCTGAGGTGCTCCAAGCACTCTGGACTTTTTACATGGATATTTGACATATATTAAAAAAAAAATATTTTACGGATTTGAGTATAGGGGGAAATTTGTGCTATTTTTGCTAACACCTAAAATCACTTTATAGTCTTCTCAAAGTGCAGGATGGCTTTATTTGGGCTATATTTCGTGCTTAATTGGTGCTAGCGGGACCTCTTTCCTGCAAGTAAGCTGCGGCCCGCTTTTAGCCTTGCAGAGAGGGTTGCCGGAGCAATAGAATTGCAAATAGGATTTTCTTACGGCCGATTTCCTTGCAGACGTTTTAGATCAAAGGCTTTCCTCCGGCGAGAGCGGCCGCAAGAGATAGCAAGGCGCTGGCCGCAAGCCTGCCGGAATCCCCGGCCGGAGGGGAATAGAATAGCAGAATAGCTTGCGGCTGGTCCTTGCGGCCCCTCAACGGCTGCGGCCGCTAATAGAATGAGGCCCATAATGATTAAATTATTAGGTGTCATGGTAAGACAGAGGAATATTTTATGTTACCTATTTGTAAAGATTGTGCAGACATATAATACAAATTAAGTTATTCTGGAATCAGGCATTTTGGATAAGGAAAATTTCAGTTAAGAGATTTTGCTAGTTTTATTGAAACTTTATCATATTGATACCATCAATGGATTAGAAAAATTGCATAAAAGCATTTAAAAATCTTAAAATTAGCAGACTCTGCTTTTGCCATGGCAGTAATTCTTAGATTTTAATTTTATGTTTGAGGTGCCCCTAGGCAAGGTCGTAGGAACAGAAAAAAATAAGGGGGATAGATTAATAAGTGATGACTGACATATTACATGTGTGTATATATATATATATATATATATATATATGTGTATATATATAAATATATATATATATATATATATATATAGTATATATAGTATATATATATATATATATATATAGTATATATATATAGTATATATGTGTAATGCAGTATATAATCCATAACCATAACAAACATTCCCCTAAGCATATGCCCGCTGTAAAGGCTTTGAGCAAACCTACGGTTGGATTAAAACCAAACTCAGGAAGAAGGCAGAGAACATAAAAAAATAAGTAAACACACATTTATATACATACATACAGTGCCTTGCAAAAGTATTCACCCCCTTGGCATTTTTCGTGTTTTGTTGCCTCACAGCCTGGAATATTTTTTTTTTTTATTGTGAAGCAAACAACAAATACTGTACTGTATGTAAGAGAGGCTGCTACATTGGAGAAACCAGTCAGAAATTACATATGAGGATGAATCTACACAGACATCAATAAGCACAATGAGGACAGTTACACCATTTCAACCAGAATAACTACTCCATGAAAAATCTCAAAATAAAAACACTAATGAAAGAAAGACATTTGAAATTAAAATGATTATTCTCTTTAATAGTAATAACTCAAGCCTTAATGTAGACATGGAATTTTTATCTCATTACCAAAACTTCTTGTAACCTCTAACATTCATGTTTGTCGATATATATATATATATATATATATATATATATATTTATATATATTTATATATGTATGTATATAAATGTGTGTGTTTATTTATTTTTTGTTCTCTCTGCCTTCTACCTGAGTTTGGTTACAGCTCTATGGCTCCTTAGATGTGAAACTATTTACAACCCCAATTTACTTACTCTGGTCTGCACCCCCACGCACTTGCACAGCTGACTGAACAGAGCATTATTTGTGAATCCTGGAATTTTTTGTTTTATTTGTAAATCTATAATTAGTATTGCCTCTTACTCAACAAAGAGAGGAATGCTCTTGAAAGCTCGTCATAAAACCTGTGAATATGTTTGTTCAATAGTTATTACTATATACTATTTTTCTTTGTATTCCGACCAATTCTTCTGGCAGTTGTGGCTGAAATCTTTCTTGACCTTGGCTTGGTATCAAGAGACCCCCGAATTTTCCACATCTTAATAATAAGTGATTGAACAGTACTGACTGGTATTTTCAAGGCTTCGGATATCTTTTTAAATCCTTTTCCATCTTTATGAAGTTCTATTTCCTTGTTAAGCAGGCCTTTTGACAGTTCTTTTCTGCTCGCCATGGCTCAGTAGCCTGCTCAGTTCATCCACGTGAGAGCTAACAAACTAATTGACTATATATATATATATTTTATATATATATATATATATATATATATATATATATATATATATATATATATATACATAAAGATATAAGTACCTTATCCCTGGTGTATAGTGGTAGGAGAGAGATCACAATCAGGCCTCACAAGAACATTTAGTTAAAGTGACTGCAGGTGACAGGGGATCTGCAGGGGTGGCAGAGTTCTCGGCTCACTGATACATGTTGTGATCTCTCTCTTAACAGTATACACCAGGGATAAGATAACTACCTACCCCTCATCTCCCCAGTTCCTACGCCCATGCTTCCTTAGCCACACACACAATACAATCTTAGTATGTATATGCTATAGAATACGAAATATGGTTAACTTTTTTGGCTCTAATTCAACTCCCAGGCATTTTTTCAAGTATGCTCAGACCTCAGGGACTAATTTAGTTATTCCCTAGTATAGTTATTCCTTAGGGTCTGAACCTGTCTAGTCTTTCGTTTTGCAAAAAACTTACACTGCATACAATGTTTCAGAGTCACAGCTGGCAATTACACATTACTGGTTATGATTTGTCACATGACACATGATGCTTACATTAGAAACACGCATTACATTGAGTCATTCTATACAGATTTATTTTATCATATACTGTATTTAGTTGTGGATCTGGAACGTTGGTCACTTTGTGGCCCGTTGGTCACGTTTGCGGCGATCGCAAAGCAAGGCTCACAGTTGCAGGGCAGCAATGAGTGCCAAAGTTGCTCATTGCAGGCCTCGCAATGAGGGCCACAGGCATTCATCGCAAGGCCCAGGGGACTTAGTGAAAAAAAAAAATAGCGGACGAAAAAAATGTAGGCAGGAAAAAAGAGCCCAAAGCCAGTAACACTTAATGCAAGACAGTAACACTTCCTCCAAGACAGTAACATTTACACCAAGGCAGTAATACTTCACCCAAGGCAGTAACACTTATCCCAAGGCAGTAATACACCTTGCAAGGCCCCTAACATACACGGGGGGGGGGGGGGGGGGGAGATGCTCGCAATGAGCGCCGAAAGGTGCTCAAGCCCGAGGCCTATAAAGGACACAGGGGGAGAGCCTTGCTTGGGGTTTGTAAAGTACACGGGGAGAGGCTCACAATGAGTGCCAAAGGCTCTCAGCACGGGGCTCGCGATGAGCACCGAGGGTGCTCATAGGGTCCATAGCCTCGAATTGTGTGGCAAACAGCATTGCCAGGCTTATAATTTTATTCCTGTCATTTTTGACAGGGATTTTCCTAGTTTAAAAATAAAATGTGTTTTTCACACCGCCAGAGCTGCTTACATTGGTACAGTGAACTACCCAATAAAACACCACATTTGGGTATGGATTTTAACTCTTTACTAACCTTCAAGCCAACAGAAGCTAAATGCAGAGATCTACAGAGCTGTGTCTGGATGCTCCTAGTTCCTTCTACAGGGGGACTATGCATCCCATGAATCCTTGCTGCACAAGCGGCCATCATTGATTGTTACTGTCATAATTTTGGGACCCCCCTGAATCCCACAAGCAATCCTGCTATTTGGGGTTACTATATGATATTATATGCACTGTAATAATGTTATTTTACCGGTAACCAACAGAGATACACTTTCTGCCATATTGTGTTGGTAGGACAGGAAAGGGTTAACCCCAAGGTTTCTTCAAGAATTGATATGACCCCTCAGAGTGGCCAAGCATCCTGTCTCTGGCCTCAGATAGTCATAAAGTGTTATGCTTCACCTAACAGCAAAACACAGGCCTGGGATATGAAATGACCTAACTGGATAACCCCAAGCTCTGGTGTATCCAGTGAGAAAAACAGACCCTCTTATAGAGGAGGGGAATTAGGAAGGGGTGTGGGTGAAATCTTTTGTTTGTTAAATATCTGTGAAGAATAAAGTTGCCAGTCTGTCTGCACTAAAGAAAGGTACATGTGTATTTATTGTAACCTAATTAAAGGGATCTGATTTTTCCTGCCTCTCCATGAATGATGTCCTGATCTGAAATGAATTGCTGGGCACTGAGAGATTGAACACAAAAGTCACAACCAAGATGGAGAGTCTTGGGGCGCATGTGGCCCCTTATCTCTGGGTTCTGACATTTACAATGTATTGACATGTATTAGCTGCTTGTGATTGGGCAAAACAAATAATTAATTTTATGCTAATATTTGCAGAGATATCCAGGGGTGCCAACTCATAAAAGCAACTGCTTGCAAAATCAAGAGATTTATCAGGGTGAGTTATTTATTTTGTTATTTTTTTCATGCAAAGAAAAATGTTTTCATACACTACTGATTCTCATTTATCAGATGCATTCCTAATCTAGGAAACTTAAACCTGTCTTTAAGTGAGTGATCAGAAATGCTCACCGACAGGTAAAATTGCAAACTTCAATGTAATTATACTGGAGGAAAATTAAGTTGATAAATTACTTCTTACTGCCTATAGTTTTAATTCATATATTTGGAATGTTCTGTGCTACTTTAAGGAAGATACATCTTAAAAGGTGTGATGTTTAAATGCGCTATGATCCGGGTTGACTTGATGTTCATTTTTACTGACTTATTTAGACAAACAGTCTGGTGTAGTCTTTCATTTAAATTCTTCCCATTTCTTTACAGTTACTAAAAGGGAAGCTTAAACTGCTAAATAAAGTGCTTCATGAGGATTACACCTCTTTATTTCATTCTTTTTAATGTACATGAAAGTGCTGCTGAAGATTAGTGCAGATTACCTCTGACTGCAGCTTGAATGAAGTGAGTTTTTCGGATATGACTCATTCCATTTAAATAAATTGCAGCAGCTTGTTCCAGACATTTGTGCAGTATTTGTTGGTATGATATTATTCAGTAAAATTTCAAGTTATTTGCAAAATCAAAACTAAAACTTAAAGTGACACAACATATGCAGATTTTTACTCAAGTTCTTGTAATAAAGTTAAACAATTTTAGGTAAAATATGCACTGAAAGCTCTTACTATTTTACCTACTATCTTACCATATACCGGACAAAAAAACTTATTTTAATGGTCTATGTATCATTCAAGGGGACAACAGACTCAGACGAAGGAGTCGATCACCCGCTAAATATAATTTTCGTGTTAGCACTTCACAAAGGTATGGCTAATTAACCTGTGACTATTCAGCGGATGCTCTACTAGTAGATATCCTTGTAGGAAATTGTTAAATGTAACAGCTCTTACAGTTACTACACCAGTCGCATAAGAATGCATGAGATTTGACAAGCACCAAGGTGCCGGACCAGAGACTTTCTTGGCGATTCAACCCATGCAAAACCAAACCTCATTGTTCTTTGAGGTTGATCCAGGTGAGAGTCCATTGTAATATACGTCTGCATGTGGATACTAAGAATGATCTGCACTATGTAGTGGTGCGCTCTCTCCTACCCTACCCTTCTTGTCTTCTCATATTTTCATATTTTTTTAACACTGAGTGAACGGTGTAAATACAGAAGAGCAGCAGAACTCAAAGTACATGAAATATCTATCATAATCATCTGGAAGAACAGAACTGACGTATATACAGTATATCTGAATAAATACTGTTCCTATAGAACAGCTTCTGGAGCGCAAGGCTATCAACTGGAATCAACCAATCCTGATATCTACTAACTCTTACAAATAAACCAATACATTTTTATCAGATCCAGAAATCAAACTAACAGTAAACCCATAAATATCTATCAACATCAGTGACAGGAAAAAAAATATTGAACTCAAATAACTTTGGTTACCTACTCATTGTTACTGTGAAAATTAGACAAACCGTTTCATGTGACGATTGTATTACATATGTAAGAAACTAACAGTAACATATTGTGCAAATAATTGACATAATTTCTCATTAGAATAAGATCTAGTGCAATTAGGTGAAAATGATAGAATTAAGCACAGTTTCAGAGCTTGATAACTTGTTAAATATATTATCCTTCACAGTTGCCTTTAGCTATAACTTCACATTACACAATACACTTTGTGGGTCGGTTTTAATGGTTTCTTTTTAATGTGAGGCTAATGTAAATAGTTTTAATAAACTACACATAGGCAAACTTCATTCAGTTAATTAATGCAATCTAATGATAGATGTTTCAGTAGTAAAGTGATCTAAGACCTATGTTATGTTATTTAATTTAAAAAATAATAACGGAACTACAGAGTTCTACCCTTTGTGGAAAAATAAGGCTTCACCAGTGAATATAGACCTAAACTGTTTAGATACAGGTCTCATTATCAACAGATTTTGTATGAGTGCAGATCATGCAATTAGTGATTTAAACATTTGATTCACTTGCCTGTGCATGCTCAATGAGATCCTGAATATGTAGCCTGGGCCTGGCCCCTGAGGAAATACTGAAAAAGCCAATTATATTTCATGATATAATATTTAAATACTTTATAGTAAGATTACACAAAACTGACCTTTTTCAGTCTCTTGTATTAGTTTATTTTTTTGTTTAAACAAGCTAAATGTTTAAAAGTTAATATGCACTATATGTTATTGGAGACTTTGCACTTGGCAAATTATTTTATTCTGCAATGTGACAGAAAAAGCTGCTAAAAGTTCTCATTTGTCCAACAGAAAGGAGACAACATTTAGACATTTCAGGATACTTTGAACAAAGTCTTAACTTATTTTATAGGAATCTTATTGTTTCATATTTTCGTTTGGGTGAAGTACTTAGCCATATGCAGTTTTGCTGTTTTAATATTGTTAATAGATTTGTTAAATAACATATTTAAAAAATAATTTAAAAAAAACAATAGACTATGAGCTTATTGATTTAGGAAATCCCTGCTAGCTTCATTCAATTTCTTACTGGAGCTTCATTCAATTTCTTACTCTGGTCTGGATGTTGCAAAGAAATCTGAGATGTTGACAGGCTAGGCAACAAAATAAAGGAATTGTAAGGGTGGTGTCTGAAGCTGACAGACTAGCAGTATGTTGGCTTCATCAAAGCAAGTTATTTAAAATGTACTATACATATTAAAGCAGCAAAGTTACAAACTAATGTCAAAGTATTTAAACAAAATATTTTAATTTAAAACAAATATAAACCTTAGAGGTCCTTAAAGATCTCCTTTTCATGGTATACCGATGACCTTGACATTCTCTATATTGTTAAGAATAATATTAAATCATATTGCAACTTGTGTGATGACTTTTTACAATAATATTTATTGTAGAAAAAAATTCACTATGATGAATCTAAGAACAATGTTTTGTTATACATAATGCATCTTTTCATTGCACTGCTATATTGTTACAGAGATTAAAGTAGTCGTATGGATTCGTTCCTCGCTGAATTCTTTCTTGGCCCATTCCTGAGATGACGGTCTTGAGTGAACAAACCTACATTCAATACATGTGCAGGATATGCAGAACAGCCTTGAGATTACAAAAGAATAACATTTTAGTCTGTTCTCAGTATTTATCTGCAATACGCTCTAATATTTATAAAATATGGATTCTAGCCTTAATGGCTTTGGACATTAAGAGACATTTTAGTGAAATAAATGCATTCTTATAAGTAATTGTAAGAGGGTAATATCTTTCTGCAAAAAGTTGTTGACCTTGCTATGAAATATGAGTTTAATATGATTTTTATAGGTCTATGATTAATATATTAATAAACCAACTGGATTTTTTTTTTGTTTGCAATAAAAAATAAATTGAACTACGATATAAAATGTGCCTGATTCTAATGTACCACAAGCTGTTTACATTTCGGCATCTGTGGATATAATGTTTTTAGGGATAATTAAGGATTCTTCTCTAGGTGTACTGAACAGGTAAAATTAGGTTGGAATTTTCCGTAGCTCACGGGGAACTTGAAACTACCCATCTTCAAATGTTTTTGGCAACAGAGCAAAATGGTACCTTCCAGTCTTAGAGCGAGGGAGTAGTAGAGTTTTATAGATGCCAACTGTGGATTTGCCATATAAGAGAAATAATTTCTGTTACAGCCAACGGCATCAAAATAATCACCCAGTGGGAAGCTCCCAGAACAAAACTTTCTTAATACCTTCTCTCTCCTTATTTCTCATTTTAGGTTATAAAAAGTTAATGTTTATTGGCTGAAACAGATGCAAAATGCCTGATGCTACATTAGTTAATGTCTTTTGTTGCTTGCTAGCAATATGTATTTACATTTCCCGCATAATGCTCTGCTTATCATACACTGGGATATAACTTGCTCTTTATGAGCACCTGAGTCCTGCGGAAAAGTGTAAGCAGATCAGGGGAGGCACATTGCAAAGACAAAAGTAGGTTTATGCGAGATAAATAACTATCAGAGCCTTTGTGATACAATTCTAATTAGCAGATGAGATTAGTATTAATCAGTGAACAGTGCTTGTAGTGTAACTAAGAATTCTGGGTATTGACATACAAATGAGGTTCAAAATATGCCATCCACTCAGGATGCAGTCTCTTTAATTTTTTTGCTCACTTTACCAAAGAACAGACCTGATATGAAATGCTAGTCCAGCTTCTATACCAGTCCAGATGCACATTTCAGTTATTAATGTTTTTTTCAGGATGTACCTTATATCCCTCAAGGGATTTCTATATGCAAAAAAAAAGTGAGAAATAGGGGAGATCTATCTACCTAAAGGTTTGGCTTAAATAAGACTCAGGATAGCGTTATGCTTATCTCAGACATGCTTAAATTCCTTAACTGTGTTTGACCCTACCACTTGGATGGCTGTTCATCTTATCTACTACTGTTTCTGTACAGTAGTACTTTCTCACATTTCCAATAAGTCACAATATTTTCTTGCATTGATAGTTTTTCTCAAAAACACTTCGTTTTTAAACTTTATTAAATCCTTTGATATATTTGGAGATTTCTACCACTCTCCCTCTCCCTTCTATCCTCTAATCTAAACATACTCATGCCATGAAGTCATGTCATTTTAGTATCTCAAATGTTAATTTACAGCTGCCAATACAAAGTAAAATTAGCTATAGCAGAATGAATTTGCCCCTAAAGAAAGGGTGGGTGGGGATTTACTTACTTACTTGAGATGAAGTGAGAAAAAATGAGATGACATGAGAAAGACTGTTTTTTCCCATAGGAAATAGTTGTAAGATATGGCTTATTCAGTGATCATTTTTATAAATGTGTCTTTAATAAGTGTATCTCATAAAAATATGTAGTTGTATAAATCTTTATTTATAATATATAGATTGTGTTCATCTAACCCCATCTTATGAGAAACCGTTCCCTGAGATACTTGAGGTGTGACTATTTATTCCATTCATACTGTAACAAAAGACTTATGCCTGGGGTTGTTTATGGGTAAACAAAAGATTAGTTGGGTGTGGTGGAATCTCGCATCTATCATATAGACAGCATAATAGGGGGTCTCTTGGCCTAGAGTGTTTATATGTAAACAAGGGGACATCTGTGTGTGTGAGATTCCCATCTATGGCGTTTTTATGGAGTTTGGGGGAAGGTGAGATGATTTCAGTGAGATGGTCAGTCACATATCAAGGGGGAGTGTCCAAGAAAGATATACAAAAGCCCAGAGAGTTTAGTCAGTCTAGGTCTGGAAGTCTAAGTCTGGAAGTCTAGGAGTGTGTGTGTGTCCATGAAGAGGTGTCCAGAAGAGTCATCCAGAGGAGTGCCCAGCTGAGCAGAAGCCATGCCGTGGTGTGACCTGAGGCCTAAAGATATGGAGTCTGGAGATATTGCTGACCTTTGGTGTAGTATCTAGTTGTAATGTAGTATATTATTCATATAAGTATCTTTTTGTAAATATCGGTTTATCCCTACTGTCTATCTGTTTGTCTAAAACCCATTGTGTATCCGTATATTGATTTATGCAAAATATATCTGTTTATAAACGTATTCATATGTTCATTTATTGATTTGTCCAAAAGAACTTATTATTTGTAGAAATTATACATTAATTATTTAATTATTAGTTAATTTCTTACATAGTACATAGTGAATCAGGATATAACGCTAAATGCACTTTAGATATTTAGTAAATCACCCCAGACAAGTCTACTCTACAAGGGAGAAGGGAGCAATCCTCAAAGATATGTAGAGATTTGGATTAGGCCCAGTCCATGAAACCAGCTCACAGCTATTTCCCACTTATTTTATTAAAGTAAGAATTCTAACTCAAATTATTGGCATCATTTAAAACATTTTTAAATAAACTTTTGGGATCTCCAAATTTCCTACAGAGAAACATAAAGATGTCAGGTGCATCCAGCAAACTGCACTTCACAGTTTTGCTCTCTTTCTGCCAAAACTGGGATTCCTTAAAGGAATGATGATTTGAGTCTTAACTCACTTTTGTTTCAGAAAAATGAAATTTGACATCATTGTCTCTATTTAAGCAGGAAGTAGTTATGACTGGCATGAGGAATTAATGAGAATGACTCTTTTTCTGTCAATATGAATGTTATCTGTATTCACAGACACAAATAAAAATATATATACTGCGGCCTTATTGAAATGTTGTATTCCTCAGTGTCAGCGTTTTCCACAAATCTAACAGATCACTCATCATTCTGGAAGAGCCACTCCCTTGAGGGAGAAAATAAATAAGCAAAGTAATGACCGTCTCAAATACAGAATATTAATATATACGATTTGTAAAGAGCATATTTTAAAAATGATAAAAGTGTTTTGCGCATGAAAATGATTTTAGCCAGTTTCGAAATATTACTTGTTAACCTGTATCAGAAATATGTTTTTCAGTGTTTGTGTAAACATTGTTCCAGTGTCACAGTGTGGATTCTCAACATTATTACCAGTAATAATAATAATAACTGTCTGAATAAAGTGAACCTATTTTGTCATATTTTGGCATAGTTACTGTCAGTGCAATCGTTGCAAAACACTCAGGCCCACGACAGGGTGGGCCCCTCTGCTTCTGACAGCAGCCTGAAGAAAAGGGGTCTTACTTTAAAAATGGGAAAAGTGCAAATAACTATATTATATAAAGGGGACCTGACCACCTACATACTTGTTTGGCTTTTTTTATTATTAATATTTATAGTCACCTACCATTATAAAGAAGTTACAAAACTGGAGCAAATTATTATTAACACCGGGGCCCAGCATTCACTAGCTCTAATGATAAGGGAAGTTGAGACGTGTAACACAAATAAATGTACATTATCACATTTGTGGGGTTAAATCCCTGTTAAAAGCTTGCATTTACAGTAGTGATTAATAAACATGATAATGTAGATATCCTGTAGCTACTAAATCATTTTAACTACATGAAGTATATGATGATGTATTTTAGATTGTATTAATTACCTGTATTTGTATGTTCTGCTCCAGTCACCCCACCCAAATTATGTGTTGTTTTCCAATGACAAACATTCTAAAATTTTTGCTTCACATCCAGTCCCCAAACATGTTGATATTTCAGTATACTGGGTAAAACCAGAGTATCATTGTCCAAAGAGGTTCACAAGAATAACTAAATCAAATTATTTCTAAAAGTAAAATATCTCTTTGCAACTGTATATCCGAGCAAGTTACACATCATTAAATTACTAATGGGACTTTGTGAGGCCACTGTAGTCATGTAATAAATAGGAGGATTAGTGCCAAAATGATGTTTTAGCATAAAACCTGAAAATTGTTTGGACATATTGAACTAGAGAAAGCTAATCCTTGTGTGCATAAAGGTTTTAATGTGTACAGGTGGGTTAAAGGACAGCTAAAGTAACAAAAGCTGGAGAGATTTCAAAAACGCATTATCAATTTAAATGTGTTCCTAAAATTAGAGAAACCATAACAATATATGAATGTATTTAAATAGTGACATTTTCAAGTCATATCAATTTGACTGCACATTCCTATATCAATAATCTAATTACCTACACATATTATTTGCATTATAGTGACCCCTACAGACACCTGGTTTATATAGAGAAGCTGCAAGGTGGGCACAACCATTATTTTGCACTGGGGCCCTCCATTCACTAGATCTGCTGCTGTATCAAGTAGAATAGTGGTAGTATCACATATATAGTTGTGAGCGTACGAGTTGTTGCTAACGCTGCGGGCTCGCGTAGCGAGCCCGCGGCCCTCGCGAAGCGAGGGCCGCGACTCGCGTAGCGAGCCGCGGCCCTCGCGTAGCGAGGGCCGCGGCTCGCGCAGCGAGCCGAGGCCCTCGCAAAGCGAGGGCACTGCCCGAGGGTCTCAGTTGCTGGCATGGAGCGCCGAAGGCGCTCCATGCCAGCAACTGAGGACCCTCGCGAAGCGAGGGCCTCAGTTGCTGGCATGGAGCGCCGTAGGCGCTCCATGCCAGCACCTGAGGACCTCGCAAAGCGAGGGCCGCAGTTGCTGGCATGGAGCGCCGAAGGCGCTCCTTGCCAGCAACTGCGACCCTCGCAAACTTCACGTCGCAACCCAAACAGTACGACACACACATTACGACACTCGCAAACAACATACGACACACGTTCACACACATTACGGACTCGCAACACTCGGACGCAACTCGCGAACATTACAAAATGTCAAACACAATACATACACACACCACATACATAAAAAACTTACCTACACCAAGAGGGAGCACCCAGCACCTCAAAAATACAACTTACACCTCGATTTTACTTCAAATAAAACAGTTTAGAGACTAAAAAAAAAACGAAGCGAGAGAAAAAATGGCCGCCGAACAAAACGAAAACGAGGCTACAGCACTCTAAACTCGCAAAACCCCACAAGAAACTCGCAAAACACCACAAAACACCTACGGATATTCCGATACAAACGTATAACACACATTACTCGCCATTTCTCGCCAATGCGGAAGTACACGACTACGCTAACGGTTTGGCCTCGCGCACGCACAGTGTTTTACACTGCACACATTCAGCACGCTTACACAGCAGATCCACACCACTAATGCTGCAGCAACATCAAAACACATTCACAGCTCTTACACACAATGCTTTAAAATAGGTAAAGTATATTCATTTATTAATGTATTATATATTTCATTATTACACCAAACAGCATTAGCTACCTTACAATTTCATTGCCGTCATTTTTTGACGGGCAATTCGCTAGTCACATATATAGTTCTCAGCGATATGGGTCGTTGCTAACGCTTGCGGGCGCGCGTAGTGAGGGCCGCAGTTGCTGGCAAGGAGTGCCAAAGGCGCTCCTTGCGCTGGTGGAGTTGAGCGCCCTAGGCACTCATCCTTACGACCCCATAAGACTTTCGGACCGCAAATGCAGACCCTCACAAAGTGAGGGGCAGCATTTATGGAGGTGGAGGCTCTATGGCGCCTCACAAGCGGTTACAAAGGCCTACAGAAGTGGGACATTGAAAAATGTATTAATTAATTAATTATCATAAATATACAGGAAAAAAAAAAAACACACCACTGTATAGCAAAAAAACACAAAGACCTTCACTGCACGCCTCACAAGGAGCGCCAACGGTCCTCATACGACACAATAAGTGCCAAAAGGAGATCAGCGCAGACTTTACAATAAGTGCAAAAGCGCCTCTCATAACAATAAATACACCAAGCCAGAGGCTCGCAATGAGCGCAGAAGGATCTCAGACCACCAAAACACTTACTCTCTGTGGCAAACAACATTACCTGCCTTACAATTTTATTGACGTCATTTTTTGATGTGCAAGTCGCTAGTCTTAAATATAATTTGCCTCTATTTTGACTTTTAAAGATAAAACCACCTTGACTTTATATACAGTGAAATTCTAGATTTTTCAGAAAAACTGTGAGATTTTTCTGAAAAACTGTTAAATTTTTCTGTACTGGGTGCAACATCTGAGGGCTCCAAATAGTCTTGAACCAGCTCTATGTGTGTGTGTTATATGTGGAGTGGCACAGAGCAGCATAATAACTGATGATGAATTAACAAGGCAAGAGCTCTGGAGCAATAGACATTTTCCAGTATTGCAGAAGGGTAAAAAGAATCTTGTTAACATCACAGGATTATGGAGAAGGAACCTGAAGACTAATTATTCTGTGATATGACAGATTAGTCAGTAATAAAATATACAGGTGCATGTTCAGGGTCAGTGCTGGTTCATTAATAGAGATGATTAATAACATATAATTACCTGGAAATGTTAGTAACGTGAATATAATCCACTATAATCACTGGTAAAAAAATAAAGCTCTCGATCATAATCCTTTTTATTAACACTCACACCCAAGTTGAAAACTTGAATAAATAGACTTACTGTCCTAGGCACCATTCAGATCTGGGGCTGAGCATAGGGCTTTTTAAGGCTCGGTTGCATGGGATATGTTTGGGGCTCAGGACAAGAAGGACGTTTTTTGTAAAAATAGTTTCATGATATTTATTTACAAAGCTGCTAGAGTATTAGTTTACTATAAATTTAGCATGTTTTGAGTTTTTTTCAACGCTACAGTTATCCTTTTCAAGGATGCTTTACTGGTCAAACAATAAGGTTTAAGAAAATAACTGAAATATAGCTATTAAAACTTACATTTGAACTTAGCATTGTAGCTCCAGCAAATGTGTTTTTGTCCACCAGCTGCTTTAAAGCTGTGTAATACAGTAGGCATATGCCTAAAAGGAGCCATGTATAAAGTGGTATTTGATTAAGATGAGATCCATATAAAGATCAAAATGGTGCAGTCTGTGGTTAGGTCTCCTACTTTGTGCATAATTAATACTATAATATGCTTTAAAGCTGTGTAATACAGTGAGAATATGCCTAAAAGGAGCCATGTAAATGGATTAAAAAATGTAAATGCACTGTGGACTCATTTGAATATCGCTGTCCAGCTTCCCAGAGTTCAGTGCAATAACTGTATTTCTGGGAATTCTGTGCAGGAAATTAGTTTTAACCTTATTTTTAGACATTCAAATGAGAAGACAAATGTACTATTTATCTACTGTACTACTGTACTGTGGAGGGCTTCTATCACTCTTTTACCCACTATAAACTAAATGATGTTGTGGTAAGTGTACAGTGGTGAAAGAAAAGCTGCTGAGAAGGCAGCTTTTTCTTGAACCAATTTACATTTTCCTGCTGAAGTCACTGCTTGGAAGGATGCATAGACATACTTTTATCAGGACAGTCTCCTGGGCAGATCCTCCCCTGCTATGTGAATACAGGATCGGGGTGGAGCCTGTCTATCTCCTAGCTGTCTGCTTTAAGTGCATGAATGTGCTTCTTTTGCTTGTTCCACCACATGGACTGATTGGACTTTTGATTTAAAGCTATATATACCAAGCTTTGTCTATACTCATTAATAATATTATTCATTATAATTCTTAAGGCAACCTCACTCCTGAAGAGTCCAAAGTCCTGTTTTGAGTACCTGGCTATACAACAGACCAACATGGGCAAGGTAGGCAGAGCCATGAATTTTTAAGGTCAGCTGCTTAAAACGCATGATATTCACCTGACACGGATCAAATTGATGGAAAGATTAGTGGTGAAAACTAAACCCTTTGTTAGGAGTTCCTGTTTTGGTAGGTCTCAGGGGAGGCCAAGGAAAGCCCCACTTGTTGTTACCATCAATCCACTGCCTTAGTGCAGGGGTGTCCAAACTCAGTCCTGGAGGGCCACACACATGCCTGGATTTCATGATAACCCTGCTGTGCATAGGTGAGTCAATTGCTTCTTCCCTTATCCTGATTAACTCACCTGTGCACAGAAAGGATATCTTCAAATCCAGGGCTGGGTGCAGCCCTCCAGGACCAAGTTTGGACACCCCTGCCATAGTGACTCACATACTTTGTAGGCCATAAGGGACAGCAGGAAATGCAGTTCTGCTCCTAGTCACTGAAAGGTGTTAGCGTCCAGCAACTAACTATTGAGTGAAGGCTTTAAGATCACAGGAGTTCACAGCAAAGTGCCAGTTCTAAGACTCTGTTGTGCTATTCTGCTGCAAGTCTTTTGTCTGCTTGTTTCATTACTTCAATTTCTGTACCCAACACTCCTGCTAGCTCTTGTTTGCGGGTCATGCATACACCTACTACTCTGCTCAAATTACAGCATTCAATTCCAACTGTGTACTGGTTCCTGCCTCCTGTTCCCAGTATGATTCTGAGGACCTCTGCTCCCTGTGTCTACTGTTGCATAGCCATCTGTTGCATTGCCAGTATGCTTCTAAGACCTCTGTTATTGCTGCAGTAGTCGAGTGCTGCATTGCAAGTCTGCTTCTAAGCCTGTCTGTCTATTAGCAGAATGCTACAGCATCTGACTGTTCATCTACTATGTTCTTTTGCTTTGAATCCTGCATGAGCTCTGATTCTTGCAGTTGCTGAATCCCTACTACTGATGGCTTCTGTTCTGGTTTGGCAGTTAAACTGCACCAACTACTGAGCCTGTCTATCACCTAGATCAAGGCTAGTCTGACAGAATTACAGAATTAAGGATGAGCTGGCCTTCAAGGGTGTCCCTTTAAAATCTGCTAGGTCTCTTAAAGTGTACATGAACTTCTGTAAGCGGCAAGTGGAAAGAGTACACAATAAGTGGTACAATAACTCCAAACTGGCACCTAACTTTAAGTCACCACCCAGAACTACTATTAGGAAAAAGTCTAACACAAACCCCAAGTCTTTGTCAATTTTGGGGTAAATAGGGACACTTTCTCAAATCATGTCCAGTGTGTCTGCGCAATGTGCATAAGATAACCACTAACACCAAGAAGCAATGCCTGCTGGTAGACTCATTGGATGGCATCCCGCTTAGCTCATTCCAATTGACCCAAGAGACTGTACTTATGTCTATGATGGTGGGCTTACTCTAGATTTTCTAGACACCATCTCCACTGAAGTAATACTTGGCTTACTTAGACACATGTTCCAACTGTCTCATAGACTGGAGGACAGACACTTTTCTGGTGTGATGAATACTAGAGAACCCAGAAAAGTCTGCATTCTATAAAGACTTCCCTGGACCCAAATAATCAATCCACAGCAGCAATTCTATAATTCCAGAGTTACTGATAGTTTTTTTCTAGCAAAAATTCCCTATATGTATCATATCGAAAGAAACCAGTTTCAGTGCAGTATTTGTTCTCTAAAGTTAAAGCAGAGACTCTACATCCCCGCAAGCCTTATGACTGCCTTTCTCCTGCGGGACAGGTTTTTCTCTCTCAGAGACTTAAAATCTGGCCATATCCGAATGCATTAAGGAAACCTTGGAAAGAGAATTTATCTGAAAGTCTACCTCTCCTGATGTTGCTAGGTTTTTCTTTGTAGCCAAAAAAGACAGCGGTCTGGCATACATGCATTGACTACAGATGGCTCAATAAAGTGATGGTGAAAGATTTTTTGTCCCCCCCCCCCCCCCCCATCTCTGAGCTAATGGATCGCCTCAGAGTATCTTCGCCAGACTGGATATATGTGGGGCACAAAACGTAATCCGGATCTGTAAGTGTAAGACAGCCCTCAATATAAGAAATTGTTAATATGTGTACTTTATCATCTCATTTGACTTATGCAACACCCTAGCTGTATTCAAGTGTTATGTGGATAATACATTCAGAGACCTGTCTTCATGTAGTTGCTTACCCTGACGACATCCTAATCTTTTCTCCATATGTGCAAACTCATTGTTTACATGTAAAACAGCTGCTCCAGAGGTAAGGAGAAAAACACTTCTATGTAAAGCTTGAAAAGTGTGCCATTCCTAGGCTTCATCATCACTGAAATAGGATTTCACCAGGTTATCCAACCAGAACCTAGTTTGCCATTCATGGTGGATGCTGATTATTTATTCTGTTTTGAGTACCTTGTTCCTAAAAAATTACTAGATGCTCTAATTTTTTAAAGGGTTCCCCAGTGCTGCAGTGCTCCTACAAAACGTTTGTTTTGTTTCTTTATTTAAATTCTCAATGCCCCTGGGCCCCAAACACCCCCCAATATAATTAAAAATGATAATATAGATATATAATTGGAATAGCTATAAATGATAGGTCAAAGCTTTGATGGTAAAGACATACTGCTCCATAGCCCTCTAATGGACAAATCTGGTAAGACATATTTAAGTTTAATTTTTGCTATTTTTTTTCTTCTGTTTGTACCCCCCAGTTCCTACGCCCCTGAATATAACCACCCCATGTCAATGTAGCATGGAAAGAAGTTATATTGCTGATAAATTGTGTAATGCAATTAAATGCATATTCCCTAATCCAGGATATTTCAGATCTTTGAGACACCCAAGCTGGCTCTTCTGATCTTCTCACAAGCAGCAACTCACTGACGAAGACAAAAGGATTGAAATGCATATCCGAGATTGCTATATCTCTTGTACATAGGACAAATGACTGGCACTGGTAAGATCATGTTGTTCATTATCAAGGCAAGTTCTTCAAAATACATATTATAAATATTATAGCTTAGTGGCCCTTTGAATAAACTATTGAAATCTTAACGTATGAGGACTACAAGGGTCCTATAAGACTTATTTATGCATTTTATAGCATTAAATAAATGTTAGTCCAGATAATGTAAAAGTATGGTATAAGGTAGATGAGCATTATAAAAAGTGTTTTTTCTTATTAAGAATGCTAGTAAAGTCTGGTGTGCAAGCAGGAGGCATAGGCAAGGCCAAAAATATATCCTTAACTAATGTGTACACAAACTCTGTGTCATGCAGTAAATGTAAAATAACATAACCTCATTAAAATATTTGAGTGCTCTAATGAAATGCCTCCAGCATTGCTGTAAAGTCTATTTAAAGCTTTTATATACCGTAAATGTAAGCAAAGCAAAAAAGAAAAGAAAAGATTTCTCTACAACGGGAAACCAATTAGACCAACAGCCTTGGCATGGTAAAAGACATATAATCTAAGCATTACAAGGACAAATGTTGACAAGATATAGCTGTGGGCGATTTTGAGTTGAATTCTATTGTTACAATATCACTGCCTATGTAGATATCAAAGATCTGGAGGGTACTATAGATGTATGAGATAAGAAGAGCAATTTTGCAAAGCAAATGTCAGAATTTGTAATAATGCATATGTCTCTCTGGATGAAGGGAGAAATAAATAGGATCTTGAGAAGTGCACTCTGGGGTATATGAGAAGATTTAGTTTTGTTGCTATTTCTATCCCTAATTAAGCTCAGCAGTAGACAAGCAAAAGAAAGAACTAATGTGGCATGGAATTATCCAGCTTTATGGAAATGCAGAAGATGGAGGGTTTTGCCACTAAATAAACAACAAATGTTACAGTGGCTTATAGGCAACACATAAAATTGATTGTTTCCATTTAGAAATGGTCAATATTTTTTTCTGATTGCCTGTAACCCCACTAGTATCTATCTATCTATCTATCTATCTATCTATCTATCTATCTATCTATCTATCTATCTATCTATCTATCTATCTATCTATCTGTCTGTCTGTCTGTCTGTCTGTCTTTTGTGTCTGTCTGTCTATATGTCTATCTATCTGTCTGTCTGTCTGTCTGTCTATACATCTATCTATCTATCTATCTATCTATCTATCTATCTATCTATCTATCTATCTATCTATCTGTCTGTCTGTCTGTCTGTCTATCTATCTGTCTGTCTGTCTGTCTATCTGTCTGTCTGTCTATCTATCTGTCTGTCTGTCTGTCTGTCTGTCTATCAATCTACTGTTTGTTTCTACTGAAGTTTTGTAATAAAAATAGCTACTAAACAAAATGATGCACACATCTAGCACCAAATAAAAAGCTGTGTTCGCTATTGATGTTGGTCACTGAACATCTAGGGGGAAATTACTAAGCATCTCAAGTGCATCTCCTGATTTACTATGCAGTCCTTCCCATTGGGAAAATAAGCCCTTGCCATGTTATCTCCGCTTTTCTCACCCCCGATGAAACAATGCTTAGTAAATTCCCTTTTTTATGTTGTGAACAAAATGATTGCATTAAGCTTTTAAGGGACATATAATTGAGCAAAATTCACAATCAGCACAAGAAAATATTGTCCTTTTTTAATCAATAAGAATGTTTTCTAGTTATAGGAAAATTTAATTTGTATGTATCATTTTTATAATTTCCAATAATGTTTGAATAAATAACTCAGTGTACAAGACATAAACCTTAGGTGTTTTGTAACCTTAAGTTAGGGAAAAACGTAATCATACACAAACTGTACTGTGGCATGAAAGCAATTTATAAGAACACTATTTTATAGATTTACATGCGCTTAGTGTCAGATTAATGATTGCGCTAGATTAATGACTGCAATATAGTAGCTTACTTCAGATCATTGGGGGATATTTTAAAAGAATTAGCCTCCTAGGTAATTATTATTTGTGAGTGTAATTATTAACAGAAGTTCATGACCTGAAGATAAACTGAAAAATAACTGTCCAATGCCACCCAATGCTCTCGTAGGAACATAGAATATTGCTTTGCTTGCGCCAAACTGTTCTTTGGGATAACAGATGTGCTATGGCAATTTGACGACTGAGTGACCAACTCACCTTGAAGTATTAGGTAATTTGGGAAGTTTGTTTAAGAATTTTAGTGCAGTTCATAACTGAAAGGGAAACTGTCAACCTAACAACAAGTTTGTATCTTCTTAAGGAGCTGGTTATACATTGGACTAGCTGTTTTTTTTCCCTGTGAGTCATTCACAAGATATTCAGCATTGCATTATTATGCGAACATGCAGCTTGATATGATAATTTGTGACTCATTGAGCTTAATAAGGGTAGGGAGTGGATCTATTTGCATAGTATCACTGAGCTTGCTTGATTATGCTTTTGCAACAGTGTCACTAATTAGCACAGCAAATCTGCTAGTTAGTATTCAGAAGCTAAACATTTGCAAAATAAATCTGCAAATAAAAGCTTTCTTTTCTTTTTTTTCTTTAAAAAAAATATTTACTCTTGGCTAATTGTTTAATCTAAGAGGTTTATGAGGAGGGAGATGGGATCTTGCTAGTTTGGCTAGCGCAAGGCGTGTGCGCGCAATGTGATACCGGACAGGAGAGAGGAATTCTGTATACCCTTACCACTGTCCTGTCACAGCCTCTGTTGTGTTAAGGTGAATTACTGCAGTTAGCACCATATATATGAACAATGATATAGAAAGAGTGATATACTGACAGGGGGACCTTGGGGTGGGGGCATTAGGAGATCAGAATGGGGAACCTGGGAGGGGGGGGGGTGAGGGGTAGGAGATCTGAATAGGGTACCTGTAAGTGGTGGGGGTAGGAAATCAGAATGGGGAACCTTGGGGGGGGGGGTTGGCCCCCCCCAAAGTCCCCCATTCTGATCTCTTAACCCCCACCACCCACAGGTCCCCCATTGAGATCTCCTATCCCCCAGGTCCTCCATTCTGATCTCCTACCCCCCACCACCCACAGGTTTCCCATTCAGATCTCCTACCCCCCCACTCAGGTTCCCCATTCTGACCCCCCAGGTCCCCCTGTCTGTATAACACTCTCTCTTTATCATTGTTCATATATATGGTGCTAACTGCAGTAATCCACCTTAATACAACAGAGGCTGTGACAGGCCAGTGGGAAGGGTATACAACCGGTATCGCAGTGTACGCACATGCGTTGCGCTAGCCAAACAAGCAAGATCTGGGATATGTCTAAATCTAAAAGTTTAACTTATTCGACCAATAAGTCAACAAATGCCCCTCCATCATTTCCTCTCAAGAATAAATAATAAAAATTTGCAAAACAGTCTCACATCAGGCTCCAGTCCTTCTTTTTTAGGAAGTTTGGTAGATACCATCATGAAATTCTACAGACATAAACAAAGTCAATCAGAAAATGAACTAACCTCAGTAGTTCAGTTCTATGGACATGATAAGCCACTCTGAGAGCAACCTCTTTTAGCCAATTGTGCCCTTCATAGGGAGAAATATTCTGTAGTATATCAGTCTGGTCCCACTTAAAAGAGTGACCAGCCCCAAAATACTAGGTAATTCTACCCTGAACAGAAGAAACACAAAACCCCAGACATACGTTTCAGTCTCTGTGGACTAGCTGAACTCCGTAAGGCACAGTGAGCAAAGGGTCTACGCCTGGAGTCCCCTATCGCCCTTAGGGAGACTAATTCCTAAGGGTCATTTGCATAAACAACGTCAGAAGTGCCCTTAATAGGTTAGTTCTATGGACATGTTAACCCACAAGCAATGATTTCAGAAATAAATATGTAATCTAAACATAGCTGGTAATATTGTTTGTTACATACCTCACAAACATATGACGTTTTCCCAAACTACAGTGGTCATATAAAAGTCATATATGGCTGTTCTGACAGTTTTTGGATAAAATGTATGCAAATTAGAGTTATAAACTGAAATGTGATTTAATGTGTCAAGTTGGATTTGATGAGAGAATATTGAGAGGAGCTAGTGAAAAAAAAATCTATATCTATACTTATTTCATGCTTTTGATGCTTAACCATACATAATCTCATTCTACTATATTCACTGATACACAATTATTCTCCAGTGTTGGGTGGTTGACACACGTCACATTTCATTTTATTAACTGACAGCTGTTCAGTTTTACCATCTTAGGATAAAACAGATATAAAGAGATGCTGGGCTGCTGCTGAAAAGCCTCTAGCACTATCTGTTCTGAATTAGATTAAATTGAGCTGAATAATTTTACTGCAACAATTTCATGTTTTTTTTTTAAAAAAAATTCTACATCTCTTTGAATTAAAATTACCTTAACTTGCCAGTAGTTTAAAAAAAAAATATTAAGTAGTTTATCTAGGTGTCTTATCTTTGTCTATCTCTCTCTCTCTTCTGTGTTTCTGTTCTTTTGACAAGTCAGAACAGCAATAAATAGAAGAAGCCTCACTTAGACTCATATATAAAGAGAAGTCTTCTGTGATGACAGATTGAGACTGAATACTTGTAGCAGTTTATTTCAGTGGGGTTCAGTGGGGTTTGGAGCCTGATGCAATATTCACAATTACATTTAAAAAGGGAGTTTTATATCAAAGGATATAGTTACTTGGAATAGTTCAAATACATGTGCAATATTTCTAGCACTTGGAATTTATTGCTACAGGTCCTCGGTATATTAGATGATGGGAGTTGTTGTAGAGACATTAACATGAATGTAACTGGGATCTTTCCGACCACCAGCAATCATCAGCCACTAGGTGGCACGGCTGGGAATCTCTTGTTAGTGTAAAGCTTCGGTCTTTAAAGTTATATACACCCAAAAACATTAGTAATCCCAGGTGGTACAATACAACATCACACAGACATTAAACAAGCCTAAAGGTAAAACTGAGCATCCTACTGACCCAATCCATATGTGGGTGGGTCAGAACCTGTTGTCCTCTCAAGCCAACATGCCCCATAGACCAGAACAAGGGGAGTCCAGATGTACATGTCAGCTCACGTTAAGCCCAAAAAGTGTCAAACCAAAAGTCCAAAGTCCAGGGCTACCGAAACATACATTTAATATAAAAAATATAACTTCTAAATTCTTGATCCATTTTTATCAAACTGATACTTTTGAAAATCAATATAGCAAAAAAATGTCCAATAAAGTTTATCAAAAATGTAATCCAGTGAACAAGGAGAAGGAACATTGAGGCACGAAGGCTATATGGTAGGGCATTGTCACTTTAACAGTATTAATTCACAATTTCAAACCCATCTTAATGCTTTACTTTACCCTTCTGTTCTCCTCCCTCTTCAGTTAGAGGTATTTATAATAAATTCCTTATGTTAGGTCAGGAGAATTTAGAAAACCTGGAGCCCGATTCAATTGCAAGCCTGCATCTCGCGGAATCGTGACCATATGTCTGCGGGTGTGCTGCGGTATCCCATTCGTCTCTGATTACGGTGCAATTCAATTGAAGGAGCCCGCAAGTTACGGGCCGAAAGCCAACTCCGTAACCATGCACTGTTCGGTAGCAGTTCAGGGCGGGAATATGATCAATTTAGCAAGCCCGTAATCTCCCATTGCAAAACACTCAAAAGAAAATGAGCCCACCATCATAAAACATGTCAATATATTAGGTTGGGGGTCTAATATGCGATGGGACTCGCAAAACCTCAAAATAAAAATACATTTTCTTTTACTGCCGATTTGCGACCTTGAGACTGTTGTGCAATTAATTATAATGTCCTACAACGCTTCCCCATTATTTTCAGTGCAATATTGAATTTTCATTTGCATTTACAGTGCTGTAGGTGCTATAGGTGTTTAACCCCTCTCTAGCACTCGTAGGATTTTCTCCTACATTTGCCGTTTACGGGTGTGAAATCATTTGCGGCCTTGGGGAATTGGAGCAATTAAAAAGCAATTTGAGATTTTAGCACTCATAACTCTTGCAGAATTAAAAGATCAAAGGCTTTGGGAGGCTGTAAGTTCCTGGTTTGACCATTGCAGAATTTTCAAGCCCGTAACCCGTAAATTGTTTGGAGCCCACAAAAAGACAATAATTGAATAGCAAATTAGCTTACGGGCTACAGTAACTTATGATTGCTCAACTGAATTGGGTTGATATGTGAGAATGTTCTAGTTGCTATAGCTTGTTGCTATTATGTTGTTGTTGTTTATTCATTTAGTCGTGTCCGACTCCTTATGACCCTGTGGACCACAGCCCGCCAGGCACATCTTTTATCCGGTTATGGTTATCCATAAGGTTTTCTTGGCAAAGATACTGTAGTAGGTTGCCAGTTTCTTCTTCTGTGGACCGCAATTTGTCTGATCTCTCTGCTATGACCTGCTCATCTTGGGTGACCCTACATGGTACAGCTCACAGCTTCATTGAGGTACACAAACCCCTTCACCACAATAAGGTAACGATCCAGAATATATGTTACTTGGAGTTTATGTACTGAATGTCAATGTCAAAACAGGCTTTTTCCCTCAATAAAAACAATTTAAAAAATGTAATACAAGAACATGCAAAATAAAATGTCCATAATCAAAATAACCCGCTATTATGGCATATACATCCTTTAGTAAATTCCCCCCATAGTATCCATCTTTGTAATCTTTTATTTTCAGTCCATATGTATCCTTCTTACGGCTTGTACAGAAATGTGCTCAGATATATAATTTCAAGGCTGGGGGGTTTTCTGAAAAAATTGACGACTTTGCTATATTTTTACGCTTCTTGCAATTGTTCACTTTTTCAATACTACATCCTACATGAATCCCAGTAGTGATTCTAGATAAAACAGAAAACTTCCTTTCTATGTTATTGGAAATTCTTAATATAACAATAAAAAAGTTGAAGAGGAAGAATTAAATAGAGTAATCTGTTTGTAATGAGAAATAATAAGAAACAGTTCTAAGATTATCCTCAGCTGGAATCCGTTCATTTGTGGGCACCACTGGGACGACCCGTAATTTACCTTTCAATGAACTGTAGAATCAAATATAGAATGCTGGGGATTTAATTGCTCATCTGTGATATTTCAATAAATATTAAAAATTCTTTACTAAGCACTTACTGTTTAATTAGTTTTACAGGCAAAAATGATGAAAGATTCAGCTATATTCTACATGCATTTGCCAAGTGAATTTTTCTTTTTTTACAGATTTAAAATAGTTTTCTATAAATATCATAGTAGCCACAAAAAAAGGGTTCCCTGGAGGTCCAGTGGTTAGGATTCGGTGCTTTCACTGCTGTGACCTGGGTTTGATTCCAGTCAGGGAACAAAGAGCTCAAACCACCTTGAAGCCATGTGGAGTTGTGCCTGGTCAGTACTTGGATGGGGGACCACCTAGGAATACCAGGAGCCATATGATGTGGCACACTGGAGAACGAACTGCCAACCCACTCCAGTATCTCTGCTATGAATACCAAGTGGATCAGCATGGTGTGTTGCAGTCTATGAGATCATAGAGAGTCGGACATGACTGAGAAATGCAAACACAAAAAATATACTGGCCAAGAATGCTCAGGATTTTACTATATTATTTGAAAATACAAATAAAAATATTTGCTGATTTCTGCATGACAAAATTTTAAAATCACAATGTGCACAAGAGACCCTAAAATATAATCATTAACAATAAACATATAGAAACATTATTTTGCTCTGTTCAGTTGGTTCAATTTGTAATTCCTGGTAAAAAATCACCTTTTTTGAATGTATAAAATTCTAATTCATAATGTATTTTGTGAAAAAATTAAGTATAATTTAATGGAAACATTTTATGTAATACAGATACTGCACTTCTATATACAGTCTAAAACTAATCTACAAAATTGCTGTACAAGATTGATGAATGGAAATTAAAATATTACTGTAGTTATATATTTTAAACATACTCTTTTGATAGACAGTACTTTCAACAGAACTAATACAAAGTTCATCAGTTTACAAGCGTACACCATTTCCCTATTTTCATCAGTTTAACCCTAAGTTTTGCAATAAGAAGCTCTGTATAGAGCTCCTACATCTGTGACTACAAAGTATATAGTGGATGTGACTTCTATATTGTCCATCTGGTGATGTCCGTGTGTAGAGTCCGCTGTTGGAAGAGGGTGTTTACTATGACCAGAGAATTATCTTGACAGAATTCTACTAATCTCTGACCTGTTTCATTTTGCACTCCAAGGCCCATTACTTCAGGTAAATTTTGGTTCTCTAATTTTGCATTCCAATATCCTATTATGAGAGTAATATCTATTCTTGGTGTTATATCTAGGAGGTGTTGGAGCATACACTTGAATTTTAAATATCTTGCCTTGAATTCAGTTCTGTCATTTATTGGGTTGTAACCAAGCACTGCTTGGGGCACCATTTGATTTATTATGGGACTACATTTTTTTCTGCAGGATTCTTGTCTATAGTAGAAGCGTTGTTATCTGACATGTTATTTCCAATTCCACTCCATTTGAGTTCACTAATTCCCGGATATCAATGTTTAATCTTGTCATCTTGTTCTTAACCATGTCCAGTTTTCCTTGTTTCATAGTTCTATGGTTCCTATGCTGAATTGTCCTTTTTAGCAGTGGACTTTCGTTCTCTTGACTTTTGCCCAACCACTTAATTAGATCTGGTGCTACTCACACTCACGCCCTGCTCTGCCCATTAATGTGGTAGACACCTTCTGACCTAAGGGGCTCATCTTCCAGTGTCCTATTGTTATGTCTCTGGTGGTGCTTATTGATAAGTTTTTTCTTGCCAAAGTTACTGAAGTGGGTTGTCAGTTCCTTTTCTAGTGGGCATCAGTTTGCCTGACCTATGACCTGACCATTTTTGGTGACCCTGTACGGTAAAGCTCACAGTTTCATTGAGGTACACAAGGCCCTTCACTATGACAAGATAGTGATCCAGATACAAAGAAAGGCCCCTATTTACTTTTAATTACCTTCACACAGCCTGTCTGTTTGCGGGTTAGAAATGTGTTACAGTTACAGATGTATTTACTTGACTCAAGCCCGTAATTACAGGCTCACAGCCATAACATGCAAACCATAAACCCATACGTAGCATTTCAGGGCATGATCAATTAAGCAAGGCCGTAAGTTACAATTTAGACAGAGCCAAAAGTAAATGAGACCGTCATCATGACGTCAGTAAAACCTGGAGTTTTAACTACATTTAATGTTTAGAAGTCCGATCTGCAATCAGACTCACAATCCAGATATGCAGAAATCAATAAATCAACTGTTCTAGTTCATGCGGGTTCCATGATATGTATTAACTCCTTGATTCCTGGGATCAATATAACACAGAAATAAAACGTAAAAAAAATATATATATTGCAGATTTGGGAGCTTAATTCTAATGCTTTTCATTGCTTTCCCAGTATTTTTAAGTACATTATGTTGTTTTTATTTGCATTTGCAGTGTTACGAACAGGTGTTTTCGCACTTCCGAGTCCTATCTAGTACTCATAAGATTTTTTGATATATTTGCCATTTGCAGGTTTAAAGCCAATTGCGGGCTTGTTGAATTGTTGTAATTAAATATGGATTTTGCGTCTTTAGCACTGGTAACATTTACGGGCATGAAACAAGAAAGGAGGAGATAGGACAGTTACGTTTTTGACATAGTGATTTTGAGCCTGTAACTACCAGGTGTCTTTTATACAGGTAACAAGCTGAGATTAGGAGCACTCTCCTAAAGTGCTCCTAATCTCCGCTCATTACCTGTATAAAAGACACCTGTCCACAATAGCAATCAATCAGATTCCAAACTCTCCACCATGGCCAAGATCAAATAGCTGTCCAAAGATGTCAGGGACAAGATTGTAGACCTACACAAGGCTAGAATGGGCAAGACCATCGCCAAGCAGCTTGGTGAGAAGGTGACAACAGTTGGTGTTATTATTCGCAAATGAAAGAAACACAAAATATCTGCCAGTCTCCCTCGGTCTGGTGCTCCATGCAAGATCTCACCTCCTGGAGTTTCAATGAACATAAGAATGGTGAGGAATCAGCCCAGAACTACACAGGAGGAATTGTTATTGATCTCAAGGCAGCTGGTACCATAGTCACCAAGAAAACAATTGGAAACACACTATGCCGTTAAGGACTGAAATCCTGCAGAGCCCACAAGGTCCCCCTGCTCAAGAAAGTAGATGTACAGGCCCGTCTGAAGTTTGCCGAATGAACATCTGAATAATTCAGAGGAGATATGGGTGAAAGTGTTGTGGTCAGATGAGACCAAAATTGAGCTCTTTGGCATCAACTAAACTCGCCGTGTTTGGAGGAGGAAGAATGCTGCCTATAACCCAAAGAACACCATGCCCAAACATGGAGGTGGAAACATTATGCTTTGGGGTTGTTTTTTTTTGCTTAGGGGACAGGACAACTGCACTGCAACAAAGGGACGATGGACAGGGCCATGTACCATCAAAGCCTTCCCTCAGCCAGGGCATTGAAAATGGGTAGTGGATGGGTATTCCAGCATGACAATCACCCAAAACACACAGCCAAGGCAACAAAGGAATTGCTCAATAAGAAGCCCTTTAAGGTCCTGGAGTGGCCTAGCCAGTCTCCAGACCTTAATCCCAAATAAAATCTGTGGAGGGAGCTGAAGGTTCGAGTTGCCAAACATCAGCCTCAAAACCTTAATTACTTGGAGAGGATCTGCAAAAAGGAGTGGAACAAAATCCCTCCTGAGATGTGTGCACACCTGGTGGCAAACTACAAGAAACGTCTGACCTCTGTGATTGCCAACAAGGGTTTTCCACCAAGTACTAAGTCGAAGGGGTCAAATACTTATTTCACTCACTGACCTGCAAATCAATTTTTAACGTTTTTCTTGTTTTTTTGTTATTCTGTCTCTCACAGTTAAAATACACCTACCATTAAAATTATAGACTCATCTTTTCTTTGTCAGTGGACAAACGTTCAAAATCAGCACGGGATCAAATACCTTTTCCCCCCACTGTATAATGCATCTGAATTAACCAGCTCATCACCATGACCTTTTGCAGTCTTCACTATTGATAGGTTTACATTTATTTTGCAGTCCTTGACATTCATAAAACAAGTCATTACCTGTTGTGATAAATAAATAAAAATGGAAATTGAATGAACACTTGTAGGGGTTTAATTACATCATCAGCAGAAGTGCACAGACAGACATAAAATCAGAGCCTTGCTGTATTAAGAGGAAACCTATTTTTCAGGTGATGTGAATGGCTTTTGATGGATGTAAAATCCATTTTGCTTTTAATGACAGTCAGTCATCCAAAACACAGGTCTATTTGGCAGTTCTACTGATGGCCCACCGTCTGTTCCTCTCCGACCATGCGTGACTTCTGACATTATAGCTTCAGTTAGCTTGCAAGCAAGAAACATCTGCTAAAAATTACAATAACATAGACAGGTTTCTGCCATTAACATTCACTAGTATTCTGCACCAAGGCAGCCAGACATTTAATCCTTGGTTGTTTTATTAGCCAGAATAAATTATTTTAGCTCCTGCATGTAACCGCTCTCTTCTAATGGATTAGAAAACTATGTATTATTCTCACTAACATACATACCAAATACAGATGTTACATATTACAATGTACTAAAATCTGTTATTTTGTGTCTATAGCTTCGGAACACACAAATAAACATAATAATTATGAGTGTTTATTACAGGCACTGATGGACACAGCAAATATAGCATAATTAAAAACTATAGGTAGGAACAAGTAGCAACTGAATGTTGATAAACTTTTTTTTTACAGGAACCTTACATCAAAGTTTGCACATTTTACTTGTCATTAAGCCTTTCTGGTCCTTCCACAGGGGTATTATTCTTATCTTTCAGTTAGCAACTGCTATTTCCTCCCTTGGGATCTGCACATGCTCAGAATGACTGCAGCAAGTAGATGAAGGCTGAGAACAATGTCCAGCAATTGACATAGACTTGATATACTCTTAAAGAGTGTGGAAGCCCACAATGATTTACAGACACAAACTTCAATGCAAGTTTATTTAAAAAATGTTTACTTTGAAATAATAGTTGATTAAATGTGTGTTATTAGCAATAGCTTTAAATCTGCATCCAAGAAGCCAACATATCGGTTCATGGTCTTTAATAAAGTCTGTGTGCTGCTATGGCTGCATAACCAAGAGCAAAATGTAATTTGACAGAATGTGAAGTTATAACAGAATTATATCTAAGTACAAAACATAAAATGTTATTTTGGTAATAATTATATTGTCACAACCTGCTTCTTCAATTGCGCTTTTCCAGAACCTGGTTCTGACCTACCCAATGGATAGTGAGGGTTCTTGTTGATATCCCTGCTAGCATGAATAAATCCAGACCAGGATTTGCAAACCAAGGACCATCGGAACCATGATAGCAGGATCACCGACTACAACTCTAGTCAATTAAATGCAGCATCAATAACCCCAATGTATAGGATTATCCCTTCCACAGAATTAAAAATACACATAAATTGCTTATATACAAACTGACAAAACTTTATTGATGTGGTACAGTGTTATGATCTGCTTCTTCAATGGGCTTGATAAGGACCTTTACAACCCTACTCAACAGAATTGTAAGGTCATTGTGCACCCCTGTTAGGAGATGATGGGCCAGTACAAGAATGATCATCTCAGGAGCTCCACAAACAAGATAGGATACCAGGCAGCAGTAGTTACCAGGTGTAACTATATTTCAGAGCTGGATCAATAGCAATAGTCCCAATCAAAGTTTAGGATTAAAACAAAGAATGAGACTCACACATAAGGTTATGCAAGTTCAAACTGTAACACCTTTATTTTTGTTCAACATCCATTTTTATACATTTCTCTGACCATCTGTTGGCTAGCCGCAGTTGGCCCCATCTGTTGGTACACATAAGGATGTCCAATCAGCAGGGATCTGCCCTAGGCTCAAGTGTCAGTCTTCTAATCTATCCCTGTGTTGCAGTAACCTAATTATCAGGGAAGTTAACTTATCCTGAGTTGTTGACCTTCCAGTGGTAATTCAAGTAGGACAGTGCTGGAGACACACTATCTGTTTACATGACCTGCTTATCTTCCCCTTCCTTAGGCCCCTGTCCCTTTAATCTGATCTCCTAGAAATATAAACTGGCAACTTATTTCTGTGGTGAGTGAACCCTGTATGCCCAGTATCTATGGCTCTAGTTTGCCTTGTCCCTGGGGCCCCAGCGACAGACCAGCAGTTTGATAGCAGACATGTTTATGGCTCCCTCACTCCACATATATGTAATAATCAACATTGCTTCCAAAAGAACAATACATAGAGTAACCAAATCATGGAGCAGCATACACATAACATGGCAGTTAGAACCATAACACTTAGGGGTACAAAATCCTGGGCCCAAAACTAGGGATACAATCAGAAAATGGAATACTGGGGAGTCCTTACCATCCCAGTCTGTTTTGTAGCCCACAACAGTCCAGTGGTCCACTGGGCATGACATACATTATTTATGCACATCTAGTCCAAGCATGTCCCATTACCACACTTCACCCCGGGGAGGGGGTAAGCCTCCAGGCCCATATTAGGAATTTCCTTCCTGCTCTGTGTACTTGGCAGGGGGTCTTTTGATGCTTGTTTGTTCAGGAAAAGGAACAATTCACACATTAATGTTAGGAGTAGGCATTCCTACGTCAGAGGCTAGCCCCCCCCCCCCCCCCCCCCAGTACTCTGCTGGGCAACTTATGTTCCCCCAATCAGGCAAACCTGTGACCTCCATCACTCCAGGTACCCTGGCAATACACTCCTTTAAACTCCCTGGGAAAAATGCAGCATTTCAATAGCAAACATTACTGGGTACCACCTTTACATCAATACATTTAAATATTAATACAATAATTCTTGCCTGTTAAGGGCATACACACACACTTCTTTTTTGTACAATACACACACATACAATAACTAGGATTAAGCCCATTTGTGGCCTCCTCCCTCAACAACATGGTTTAACCACACAACCATAATTGTTTATCACATATTAACATCACCAGTATAACATGGCTCATCACAAACAGGATGGCTGACAGTAAAGCATGTCCCATAATGCACAATATGGCTGTCACATACAAACATGTGTAGTAACATTATCTATCTTGGGCCAACATGGCAACAGCAAAACAACTCATTATATTATGGGCAATATTAAATTGTGGTAATTGTCCAAGTGCCTAAGTATTTGGGAATTGATTTTAAGAAAAAAGGGAAAAGTTGTCACTGGTAATCCTTATTCCCCAAAGTCCAGTGGGTCCCTCTGGGCAAGAAATCTATATTTTGCTATAAAAGTGTAACATCTTGGAGAGTAATGGAATCTGCTCCTTGCTTACAGTAAAATTCTATCTGTGTAAAATGCAGAAACATCAGAGCCTTTAATGTGATATTTCTCAGCTCTCAAGGTTCTGCCCACTGGGGATTTGCAAAATTAAAAGTATTTTCATTTATTTCAGGTTTTTTTTCTAAGGAAGTTTGAAACAAACAAAAGAAAAACTCTTTCATCTTTTGTTTTATAGAAATGTGCAGTGCAGGGATAATAAAGTAGCATTTTAATGAAAAACTGTAGGTTTATGAAATGTAATAAAAGTAACATATGCAAATACATGTAAATTAGCTCCCCTAATATAATTCAAAACTTAAGTCACTTGGACCTAACCTTTATTCAGTTTCTTTCATTCACAATTTATTCCTTCAAACTTAATTAAATGTCAGTTTTGCCTCAAATAAAATCAAGAAGGGCCTTTGAGATTTATTTTTTTGCCAAATATTTGAAGATTAATGTTTTGCATTTTTTTCTGTTAAAATTGACTGCATATATTAATTGGTTTTAACTCCTGGGAAACTAAATATCAGATCTGGCTCATTTATATCTTTTAACATTTTCAGGATGGTTAGCTACAGAATGATTGTGTATTTTTGTAATCTAAAAAGCTGCATTACTTTCCATATCTCATGTTGTACATCTGTCATAATTAAGTTGGTTCTGAAAGGTGAGGACAGAGATCAAGGAAGATCAATGTGTTTAGTGCTCCAATACATCAACTCAACTTCAGCAATAAATGAAGGGGGGTAATGTTACTGTGCAATTGATCCCTTGAACTTGCTAAGCAAAGCAAGGACACCTTATGATTAACAGAACTGTGGCAGATAGGCTATAAAGTACTTGTAAACTTGACAATAACATATACCTTCAATGCAAGGTTACTCAGACAGCTGATGCTACTAAATGACAAAGCCAGCAAGATTTCATAACTTAGTGTTAATGTATAAATGTATTGCCCAATATAAACTAAACTGCATGGTCAAGACAAGCTCTGGGAGATGTATGCAACATCCCACTTCATCTCACTGTATTCTGTCCTCACTTTAATATTGTCAAGCAAGTGATGTCCTTGTCTTAGTTAGACGTCTCTTTCATTGAACACAAATAATTAAGTTTAACAAACCAAGGGGTGTGTGATGGTGTCCTCCTAAGATTGATTTAATGGTTAAAGGGTTAACAACAAAACTGTAGTTAACACTCACCTGTAAAATGACTATTTAGGCATCACCTACACCCAAAATACTATAATATAAAACTGCTAATTCATCATCTCCCCTGAGGAATCCGTCTCCAGGACGGGAAAACGTACGATGGGCCTTGAGGAGGGCATGCAGTGAGACTTTGGACGCTCTCCCCTGCAGCACTCTGCACTATATCGGGGGACTCCTGTTACTTCGCCCCCCTAGGCCGCAAGTACAGTTAGGGACAGATACCGGGCACCCACCACAGGGTGGACCCGTATGGCTTCTAGTCGGCCGTTAAATTTGTTATTTTGCTTTTCCATACTGTCACCCAGCTTAGAGGCTTAAGTATTGTAATATATTTTGGCTATAAATGAGTTGTAATCACTGTATATTGTACATGTAGTCATATCCAGGCAATGTGTTCACTGCTGTCACATAATTACTTCTGTTATTTTGCCAAACAGTGTCAATATGTGTGTCACTGGGTATAGTTTGGCCATATGCACTGCAAGAGGGCTTACTTATTAGTACTTTGTGAGCAATGACTGCTTTCCTCATATACAGTGCCTTGTGAAAGTATTAACCCCCCTTGGCATTTTGTTCTCTCACAACCTGGAATTAACATAGATTGTTTGAGGATTTGCATCATTTAATTTACAGAACATGCCCACAATTCTGAAGATGTTTTTTTATTTTTTTATTGTGAAGCAAACAACAAATAGGACAAAATAACAGAAAAAGTCAATGTGTATAATTATTGACCCCCCTAAAGTCAATATTTTGTAGAGCCACCTTTTGGGGCGAGTTGCTTTGGATAAGTCTCTATGAGTTTGCCACATCTTGCCACTGGGATTTTTGCCCACTCCTCCTTGCTAAACTGCTCCAGCTCCTTCAAGTTGGATGGTGTGCGCTTGTGAACAGCAATCTTTAAGTCTGAAACAAATTTTCTATTGGATTGAGGACTGGGCTTTGACTAGGCCATTCCAACACATTTACATGTTTCCCCTTAAACCACTCAAGTGTTGCTTTAGCAGTGTGTTTGGGGTCATTGTCCTGCTGGAAGGTGAACCTGCGTCCTAGCCTCAAATCACGCACAGAGGGGTTTAGGCTTTGCTCAAGAATATCCCTATATTTAGCACCATCCATCTTTCCCTCAACTCTGACCAGTTTCCCAGTCCCGGCTGCTGAAAAACATCCCCACAGCATGATGCTGCCACCACCATGCTTCACTGGGGATGGTGTTCTTTGGATGGTGTTCTTTGGGTGATGTGATGTGTTGGGTTTGCTCCAGAGATAGTGTTTTCTTTGTTGGCCAAAAAGTTCAATTTAGTCTCATCAGACCAGAGCATCTTCCTCCATACGTTTTGGGAGTCTCCTAAATGCCTTTTCGCAAACTTAAAACATGCCATTTTGTTTTTTGCTGAAAGTAATGGCTTTCTTCTGGCCACTCTGCCATAAAGCCCAACTTTATGGAGCGTATGGCTTATTGTCGTCCTATGTACAGATACTCCATTCTCTGCTGTGGACCTCTGCAGCTCCTCCAGGGTTACCTTAGGTCTCTGTGTTGCCTCTCTGATTAATGCCCTTCTTGCCTGGTCCATGAGTTTTGGTGGGTGGCCGTCCCTTGGCAGGTTTGCTGTTGTGCCTTGTTCTTTCCATTTGATTATGATAGATATGATGGTGCTCCTGGGAATCATTAAAGATTTGATATTTTTTTATAACCTAAACCTGAGTTTTACTTCTCAACAACATTATCCCTTACTTGTTTGGAGAGTTCCTTGGTCGTCATGGCAGTGTTTGGTTAGTGGTGCCTCTTGCTTAGGTTTTGCAGCCATTGGGGCCTTTCAAAAAAAGTGTGTATATGTAATGACAGATCATGTGACACTTAGATTGCACACAGGTGGACATCATGTCACTAATTATGTAACTTCTGAAGGTAATTGGCAACAGAGCTTTTTATGGGCTTCATAACAAAGGGGGTGAATACATACGCACATGCCAATTTTCGGTTTTCTATCTCAAAAAAATATTTTTATGTATATATTTTTCTCATTTAACTTCATTAACTTAGACTATTGTGTTCTGATTCATCACATAAAATTCAGGTTAACAAAACATTGAACTTAAGGCTGTAATGTAACAAAATAGGTAAAAAGCCAAGGGGGTGAATATTTTTGCAAGGCACTGTATCTACGCCACTCTCTTTGATAGGTACTAGACTATTTTACCATAGTCCACACTATTGTACCCTGGCCCACGCCCCACAGTGTGTGCGCTTTATCACCCCCTGTATGAGTCTATGTGTTGGACTATAGGCATATACACTCTGGTTACCTTATCAGCCTCATCTTGGGAATTTTGAGTCTGATCCACGCACACCCTGTTTGCGCACATTGTGGAATAGCGTTGTTCCTAGATATTGAGGCTTGGTGGACCACCCACTTACTTTCTTTGATTGCATAAGCCCAAACCCAGACACTGTTTGCTATTATCTAGACTTACCTGTAATAGAGATCTCCATCTGTCTCACTTGGCCCTCATTTCCCAATTTTTACTTGTGATTTTAACTTGTTTTAAATTGGAAGAATAAAAGTTATATTTTATTGATGCATGTCTTGAGCTATTATAATAACACTAGCGTATTGCCCGTCAAAAAATGACGGCAATCAGATGTGTATGTTTTAAAAGTTGTTTAGTTATTAATATACATATGGAATTGTAAGGTAGCTAATGTTGTTTTCTGTGTACTACTGAAATATAGAAATCAAATTAATAAATGAATTTACGTATTTTTATGCATTGTGTTGAAGAGCTGGCAATCTGTGTAGATGTTGCAGCAGCATTAGTGGTGTGGAGGTGCTGTGTAAGCGTGATGAACGTGTGCAGTGTAATAGTGTGCGTGCGCGAGACGAAACCGTTAACGTAGCTGTGTACTTCCGCATTATCCTAAAATGGCGGATAATGTGCGGTACGTGTTTTCCGTGGTTATAGTGCTGTCGCCTGGTTTTCGTTTTGTTTGTGCAGCATTTTTTCTGCGGCGCTCATTGCCAAAGTACTACGGTTTAACGGCTCGCCAGGCAATGATCGCCTGCGCCGCTCATCGCTTAGCCCGCTAAAGTACTACGGTTTAACAGTAAATATTGTAAAACGGTCAAATGACGGTCAATAAAAATTAAATGTAGTGAAATTTGTTTGCCACACATGACGCTACATTTGTCACTTTTTTTTTCTTAACATAAATACAATTTTTTTTTTTTTTTTTTTTTTTTTGCATCTTGCAACATATTTCACATCAAATGCGTTGGTTTAGGCGGGAAATCCGATGTTGCGCAAGACAAAGTCGTTAAATCAGTGTTAATGCGTAAATCTGTAATTGTGTTTTGTAAAATGTACTCGCTACTGTCTTTTTACTCATTACGCGGTTAATCCACATCCTTTATCCCGTTGTTTTTCAAACACATACGTCTGTGGCTGTGTTTTACGCAGTTCGTAGTAGTATAGCCTCGTTTTCATTTTTTTCGACGGCCATTTTTTTCTCGCTTAGCCGATTTTCGATCTTTGTAACTCTGCTAAATCGATCTAAATTGCAGTTCCAACTCACTTCCAGACGTCCTGCCTGGTTCCCCATGCTGTAAGTGACCTTTGTTTTATTTTTTAGTGTGTATTTAGTGTTTTTTTTACTGTTTTTGTTCCGCCGCTTATCTCGTAATTTATTTCACCTCGTATTTTTTTTCTAAGTGCTACGGTTTAACATAACGGCTCGCCTCGCTACACGAGGCTCGCCTGCAATGAGCGCCTGCGGCGCTCATTGCCAAAGTGATATGAACTAACGGCTCGCCTCGCTGCGCGAGGCTTGCCGGGCGATGAGCGTCTGGGCGCTCATCGCTAAGTCGTACACACTACGCAACAGAGCGTTTTAACGGCGAGCCTCGCGTCTGGGCACTCATCGCTAAGTCGTACACACTACGCAACAGAGCGGTTTAACGGCTCGCCTCGCTGTGCGTAGTGTGTACGACTAAGTCGTACGCACTACGCAACGCAGCGTGACGACGAATCGTAGTTAGACAATTATAATATGTGATGCGAGTATTCTTTTTACTGGTCTGAACTGGATATATCTTCCTTCAATTACACCTAACACTCCTTATTCAGAGACAGTGGAGAGGAATTTGTAACCTTGTAATTGCCCCCACGGCAATATTATAACATTTGTTGGGTGTATTTAGGGCTTATGTTGCCCTAGGCCTATTCAGATGTTTGCAAAGCTTTGTTATGCCTCATCATTTCTCTGAACTACCATACACATATAGCATACATGTTTATATAACAAGTGTATATGTGTTGATAAAAAGCATTGGACAAGCAAAAGGCTATCATGATGCTTAATTAAGTAGATATAAATGGCAAATCAAAAGGGCCTTGTAGATTTATCTGCTGTTAAATCTATGTTTCTATTTATACTTGAAAGTGTCAGGTATACTGATAGACAGAGATGACATTATATATAGACAAGATTTCGCACATCCCCTACCTTAGTGAATACAGTGAGAGACTGTGCTAAATATTGAAATAGATGTAAAGGGGTAGTATCAACTCAGAAGTAACATATAGGGGACCATACAGATAACTACAAAGAAAAAGCACTGATACTCAGAGATGAAATGTCACCTTCTTGTTGGACTTGCATGAATCTGACATATTGCATTGTGCCACTTAATAATACATTACCTCCTTAATTGGTCTCCTCTGTACAGTTTAGTTTTTGTGTCTAGTTTATCTATTTGAAACTCTTCCATTTGAGTAATGGAATCATTTGTATTATCTAATATCACAACACAATCCCCCTGCCTTCCAGTTGGCCTCCAAAAGCCACCAGTGATGATCCTCTCACTGTGATGAAGTAAGGAGTATCAGCATATGGACCTTTCAGGAGTAGCAGTTCAGCCTCTGGAAAAAATGTAGATGGTTGCTGAATCAGGTGGCTTCTTCCCTTGTCACAGAACCCAGCCACCTAGATCAGCAACTCTCTTTTACTCTTGACCAGTTAGTCGGTGGTTCCGAATCTGTGTAGGAGTATTCATCACTCAGCCTCCTGGATAATGCATGCTAGGCAGGAACTGGAATAATGGCTTGCAGGAACTCTGCAAAACTGGAACAATAGAGTACTGGAACACAGGACCATAGAGACACAGGCATGCTGAAACCTGGATTAGAGGAGTTAGCAAATTGAGCTGGATGGGTTTCCGTTGTCCTCCTAGAGAAGAACTACAACTGTATAGTCATCCCAGCAGGACTGTAGAATAAAGTCCCTTTTTCTTCTCTTGGACCCCCAGAGGTAAATCTCAGACACCTGTATTCTGCTCTAAGTAGAGCATTGAAAGCTTTATGTTCAATTAACATATTTATAGAGGAATACAACAATGCAGCAACTTAAACATTAACACAGGATACACTTAATATGTTTACATTTCCCTCCTCTCGCCAGCTAATTCAATTAGACTGTTCAATAACTAGGTGTAAAATCCATGGAGGGGACATAGCTCTTTGAGTGAGAGGTTTTAAGCAGTGATTGGCAAGGATCCAAACCAGTCTTCATATCTAATCAGTATTGTTTTTGACTGTTTAAGCTTTTCCATTAATAGTTTCTGAAACGTCTTCACTTGTTTTTCTCTTGAGCAAAATACATTTAACGGTGATCACTCTTGTTCAAACATTCATTTTAATAGATTTGTTTTTATAAATCTGAATGTAACTTAGAGTAAATATAGTAACATGTTAAAGTTACAGTGCTGTAGCGCCCATCCAAAACTTTTCTTTTGTCTAAATTCTCAATGCTCCTGGACACCCCCACCAACCTGCCACCCAATATAATTAAATTTATAAAAATGATGGGCCAAAGCTTTCATGGGAAAAAACATACTGCTCCATACTAAGGCCCTCATTCAATTGTGATTTAGCCAATTGAAAAGGGCTCTAAATAAGCACATAGCATATTTTTTTAAAGAAGCTTTTAGTTAGTGAAAACCTTGCTTTTGAATAGATGCTTACAAACTAAAAACTTATTTAAAAAATATATGTCTGTGCTTATTTAGAGCCATATTCAATTGGCCAAATTGCAATTGAATGAGGGCTCAAATCTGGTAATGCATGAATATGTTTAATTTTGTCATTTTTTTTGTCCCCTATTCATATAATCTGGGGAGGATTTGCCACCACCCATCCCCCACAGTTCCTACTGATCTGGAAACAAATACACTGAACATAGAAAGTGAGCATATTAACAATGGAAAGAGTGAGTACAAATTTTAAAAACCTAGTACGAAGCAAGTGTGGCTTTATTTTTTCTCTTATTTCCATTCCACTTGAAAATAACATATATTACAGCCTCCCTTTAAGATGATGCTAATACAGACTTTGATGTACAAGGTAAAACAAAAAAAACAAGTTAGTTTAAAACTATTATACAATAAATCAATGTTTTGATAGAATAAGGGTATCTAAATCAGATGATTTCAGTGTGTTTTTTCATTTTAATGACAGGGACAGACTCTCCTGTCAGGGCCCCATACTGAGACCTACTTACACAATGTGTTTCAGGATATAGCATGCACCGGTGGAGGAGGCCGTGGTTAGGCTGATGGAAGCAATTTCTGCATGAATCTCTTTTGCTTAAAAAGGTGCCTCCTGGCAAAGCATTGTCAGCAAGATTAATGTTGTTGCAATTGCCCACAGGAGGCAAAAAGCAAGTGCATGATTACTAAATTCACCTAAAGGGAGGGAGAACATCTCACAGATTGAAAAACATGCCCCAGGAACAAGAGGGGGCTGCTCTGGATTTTACACCATTCCCTCCTCAACAAAGATATATGGAGATTTTTTTTCCTCATGAATAATAATAAGGTAAAAATAAATAGATTATTTATCAGGGAAATGATGCAGTGTCCAGACTAAACCTGGCTCATAAAAAAAGGGATTAATTCTTTAATTTATGTAAAATGCAATTATCTAGCCTGTAAATTGAACTGATATTATTGGTATTTATTATGCTTTATGTACATTTCCCTGTAAAATAAAAGATAATTTGTTTTGTTTACTGTTCTGCAGACACTGTATGACATTTTGTATTTAATCCATTCTACGTTTCAGACATTTGTGCTAAACAGAAGTTACAGTCTATTACTTTGTATCCCGTTGTGCATCCGTCCTTATAATCAGCGGATACAGAGGCCCAATTTAGAATTAAAGTGCAATCAGTGCTGAAGTCGAAATGACTTCCTGAAGATGCAGCACTTACATCTCAACCACATCACCTGCTCTCATCACACCATGGTGATGGGGAATATTGAAACACAGAAATATAGATCTATCTATCTATCTATCTATCTATCTATCTATCTATCTATCTATCTATCTATCTATCTATCTATCTATCTATCTATCTGTCTATATATACAGTCTATCTATCTATCTATCTATCTATCTATCTATCTATCTATCTATCTATCTATCTATCTATCTATCTATCTATCTGTCTGTCTGTCTGTCTCTCTGTCTGTCTGTCTGTCTGTCTGTCTGTATGTATGTCTGTCTGTCTATATATACAGTCTATCTATCTATCTATCTATCTATCTATCTATCTATCTATCTATCTATCTATCTATCTATCTATCTATCTATCTGTCCGTCTGTCTGTCTGTCTGTCTATATATACAGTCTATCTATCTATCTATCTATCTATCTATCTATCTATCTATCTATCTATCTATCTATCTATCTATCTATCTATCTATCTATCTATCTATCTATCTATCTATCGATCAATCTATCTATCTATCTATCTCAGGATAGCATCATGCTTATAGCAGGCATGCCTTAATTCCTTAGACGACTTCTAAAGTGTCACATTTATCGTGTGATCTTTTGAAAAAATACTTGATATTGTGCAAAACATTGTTTACAAATGCTTTAAAGTAAATAAACCAAACCTTTAATTTTAGATACTGAATTCAGTTTTGCTTTAATGGCATTAGGCCTTTTGTCTTTGTTCCTACAATCTCTCAGGATTGACAAGATTTCTTGTTATTTCTGTTGAAAGACTGACATTATTAAGGTCTTCCATCTGAAATAGAACTAAACAGAAGAGTAAGCCCCAGTATGATGATCCTCACCCTTAAGCTGCAGGCATGCTGACAATTCAAGATGGAAGGATAAAGAGTAATCTAAACATAGCTGTTTTTTTTTCTATTGTCTTAAAATGCTGCTAATATTGTTAGTATATTAAATAATTCAATAAATAGTTATTCCATATAGCTTCTACCTTTTCTCTAAAGTAGATTTTTTGCATATTAGCCTTAAATCTTCTAAATTTCAGCAAAAAAAAAAAAAAAGGAACTCTTGTTCTTGCATCACCTCTCCGATTATATCCCCAAAGCGATGGTAACTTATTCATATGAGGGCAGCTAAGAATTCAGAATATCGCAGACTCTCTATTTGTGTATTCAGGTTCTTTTTGCTTTTATACACTTGGGTTACCCTTTTTCATTTATTTTGACTGATTCATTTGCGTTCATGTAGAGAGCTACTGTTGGTGGCCATAATATGATCAAGTTGTCCACGAAAGTAAAATTATACTTATTAAGTTTGTGAAGGCTTCCCTTATAATCATGCAGGGGATGGGCAATATAACGCCTAACAAAATATTGATACTCTGAATAAGGGGTAGGGCATCCATTGTCTTTTTCCAAATGTAAACATATCTGAATGTAGGAAATAGGTTGAAAGATGACTCATTAGACTATATTACTTATTTTGTCCAGAGGTCCAGGTTCTGTGCTTCCTATACCAGGTTATGCATCTTTGCGTGTTGGTTGTGTTGACGGTTTCCAAAAGTGAACCATGTCATAAATTCCAGGTTAGTGAAGCTCACAATGTCCAGTTTTGTTGAGACTTGGCTATAGAGGTTCTGATTCAGTTCTGTGGTATTGTATGAGGCTGTACTTTTGTGACATTTAGAAACTATCCTGTGAAGTGTCTTTCTATCCTTGTCAGGAAACATTGACCACTATTAATTAGAAGTTAACAGGAAGCTGATTTTTAATAACATTGCAAGTGAAATACAGACATTAAATATAAATTACCTCTAATGCTTAACAATAAGCACACACTCACATAACATACTTAAAGATTGAGTGCATTATGGGTTCATACACATGTAGACATTTTCTGTAAATCAGAATGCAAGGCCAAGCCCGAAAAGGGAGAACCTAATGCTTTCACTAAACATTAATATTACACTAGCAAAATATGTGTTGGATTGTGTTGGTTCATCTTATAAAGAGATATGACAGTGTGAACATTTTACGTGAACTTAATTTGTTCACAGACAGAACTGTGAAAAGAAACTGGTTAAGTAAATTCTCCTAAAAAGGTTCTGCTTATTTTCAAAGCTTTATAAAACCATAGCCATTTATTGTCCCTATTAAACTGAAATACCTTCTTTCTCCTTTTTCTCCACACTCTCCCTTACCCCATTTCCTATTTTGACCTTTTCCTTGACCTCAACCTCTGCCCCTTTTACTGCCCAAGTACCCCTTTGCCTTACCTCGATCCACACACTGCATCCATTCCCAGTCCTACCCATTTCCACCTGTCTTCTATCCTTGATTCCAAGCTCGCTCTATAGTTCTTACCTCTCACCTCTGAACTAATTTTTTCTCTCTCCGAATGAGAGTCCCCAGACAAAGAACAACAAACAATCCAAGAGAGATGAGCAACAGTACATATCTCACTGGGGAAAAAAATAGGTAACAACACAAAACAAGCTACAGTGAACAAAACATACACCAATAGCTAATAACCAAGGATAGTGACCATCGCCTGGAAATAAAGTGCAGGAGACAGAAACAGACCCACGAACCTGTGACAGAGAGGATCTATATTATAACTTAGCTTTCTTGGAAAATTGAGCTCGCTTTGTCCTCCTCGGACACAAGTAATGAAGCCAAGACATGGTTACTTTGCAGAGTTTGCAGATACAATTTTAGAGTTCTCAACATTAAGAGGTAACTTTCAATTGCACATCCTGCTGGGAGAGAGAAGGTGGCACACTATTTATCAGCCACAAACACCACGAGGCACCAAAAGCATCTAGTACAGACTAAATACTGAAATAGTAATTCTGTATATAATATAACATAGTTACATAGTATAGTTACATAGTAATTAAGGTTGAAAAAAGACTTTCAGTCCATCAAGTTCAACCTTTTAAGATCTCCTCTGATCTGCAATATGCAGATTAAATATGAATTACTTAGTTGTTAATGTATTATTAATCAATTATTTAAATATATATATTTTTATTATTAAACCCGAGGAAGGCATACAGAAAAAAAAAACCAAGTAAGACTTAGCCAGTCATCTCAAAGGGAGAAAAAAAAATGATTATCCATGATAACCCCGATAACAGATTTTGTAATAAAAATATAAAAAAGTTTTTACAATATTTGTATTCGCCCAATAAAGCATTATGTATTGCAATGTCCCCTTCTGGATCACTACCTTGTTGTGGTGAAGGGGCTTGCGTACCTTAATTAAGCTTTGAGCTATACCATGTACGGTCACCCAAGATTTGCAGGTCATAGCAGAGAGGTCAGACAAATCATGGTCAACTGGAGAAAGGACTGACAACCCACTCCAGTATCTTTGCCAAGAAAGCCATATGGATTAGCAAAACCAGACATATGTGACTGGCGTGCTGCAGTCCATATGGTCACTGAGAGTCGGATACGACTGAAGGACTGAACAACAACATCAATTGCATTGTACTATTCAATATACAAATAAGTAAGCTAAAACAAATAAACAAGTATGAGTATACCACTTTTCAATAACTCCTTACACAAGAAAAGCATGTTTTAGTTTGTTTTAGCCTTCAATTCTCTGCAAATCCTTATTTGTAGACCAGTAATTAGAAGCTGAAAAACCCGATTTATTAAACCATGGCATTTTGTAAATAAGTGAATTAGCAAAGCAATTAAAACATTTACAATAATGTGCAGTCTGCCTCATTTGTGATATGAAAATATTTATTTCATCTGTGTATGAGAGGTTCTCTATTAAACTTGCTTTATAGTAGAATGGCAACATTTTAATAAACCAGTGGGAAATAACTCAAATGCAGCTTATTGTCCTGAGTGGATACATTACATGTCATAATATTGTTACAATAAAACATTATCCTTATTTGAATATCTCAGCGGTTCCGATGGACGTCTCTCTCAATGCATTATTTGCTCTAGAGAATGAAGTCTCTTCTAAACAATATCTCAATCTCTTTTTAACATAAACTATCTATTTTGGAGGCTAATGACATTGACAATGATTTATTAATACTCTGGTTTCCTTGGTAACAATGAAATGTTTTAAGCAGAAGCCTAACACTGTGCATTGATGTTACAGTCAGTTAGTAATATGCATCACCAGTTCCAGATCAATTAATTGAAAAAGTCGTTATTGACTTTTTGGACACCGAAAACATATAGACATATAGAAAAAAAGATTTGACTGCAGATGAGAACCAAAAAGGCCCATCTAGATAACCCATCTATTTACATACATTTTTAGCTGAATAAGACACAGAATTGTCTTATATTTATCTTAGACATGTTTAAATTCCTTAACTGACCCTACCATCAGGAAGGCTTTCCCACATAATCTACTACCCTGTGTGTACTTTGTTTTAACTATAATCCTTTATTTCTAATGATGTGCACCTGAACAGCCAGCGACAGCTGCTAACAAAAAGTACATTACAGTAGAATCCTGGTTATCCGGCACCCAACTAACCGGGACTCTCAAGCAACCGGCACCGGCATCAATACCCCATTTTCAAAAAACTCCCTCTAAACCGGCATAACCGGCACTATCCGAAATTTGAGACTGCAAAAAAAAAAGCTAACTTTTTTATCTAATTTTCTTTTCTAGTGCTTAATGGCCCAGTTTAAGTGCTAATGCCTATTTACAGGCATTTTGAGGGTTTTGGGGGGTTTAAGGGTCGTTTAGACTGTTAAATTCGGTGAATCCCGATAAACTGGCAACTACACTTATGCGGATGCCGGATAACAGGGGTTTTACTGTATTACCAAACCACCCATCATAGCCACCCTGATTAACCTTCCACCCCTCATCACTCCCTCTATCCTGCTATGTTACTGCACTCAAACCATTATACAATTATACAATATCTGATACTGAAAAATAGGTCATTTTCCTCTCACACATAGAACCATCACCAAAAGTAACACTGATATTCCAGGGGTCCTACGAGGCAGCAAAAATTATATTTTTCTATTTTACAAATAGCTTCATGGCATTTTCTTGACTATGGTTATGTTCAAACATGTATACATGTTCACTATACAGTAGTCCTTTAATTAGTGCTCAAGATAAATATAAGCTTATTAGGTGAATTGCTGCATTAGAAAATACAATCAGAGTATTGCAGTATTCAGTGATCGATTTTCAAGGGTTTAACATTTCAATGTGTTCTTGCTTTTTCTGTCTCATTATCCAAGTTCAAAATACTTTCAGCCTTATTAAATTGCAATTCAGTAAATTTAAAAGGGCTCTATTTAAGTACACAGCATATTTTATTTGCAGAAGTTTTTAGTTAGTGAAGACCTTGCTTTTGGATAGAGGTTCACTAACTAAAAACATCTGTAAAAAAAATATGCTGTGTGCTTAAATAGAGCCCTTTTAAATTTACTGAATCGCAATTTAATAAGGCTGTTTATTAGTAGGACATTAGGACATTAATCAATGTGTTAGCAAAGTAAAATAATATAGATACATTTTAAAAAGGGAAGCAGAAAATGTAATGAAGTTGAGGTTTCTGAGTTCTGTGACATTGGTCATGTTGATAAGGTGGGATTTCTGATCTTGTGACAATGAATGACATATTTGCAGCTTTCATGATGATTTCTAGTCGCTCTCAAAGCAGAGAGCACTGTTTGTCCTGTTTATTAATTTCTGGGTCACTTATTTTACGTGATAATTTTGGGAAATATTTATCTCTCATCTGTATTTTCAACAGTACCAGAGATAATTTATCTGTGTATCCATGTCCCCTTTGTCACACTGTGTGCACACTCTGACTAGTTATTTCCATTTTGATTTGACTTCCAATTGGTGGTCACTGAGTCTATATTTTTTAATGTAACCCTCTGCTTTGGGTTGGTCACTGTCTTGAGGCACTCACCCATCTTGTACTCTCTGTGCAATGAACTGTAACACTCCATCTTGTGCCCTCTGTACATTGACCTTTACTGCTCCATCTTGTATCCTCTGGGCAACGACCTGTGTGCTGATCCATGAGTATGGGCTATACAAGCCCAGAGCCACCTGCTATAGACTACAGGTTATTTACCCACAAGGACGGTTGGGTTCTTTGAAATCTCGGCACCAGCACTCTGATATATGGCTTCTGTATTAGCCAGAGTCTCTCCATCAGCAATCAGCATTTCCAGGAGTTCCAGTAACCTTCCTGTGGTAGTGACCTGGACAGGTTACTTGTAGGGTGGAGATAGGTTCAGTATCACAGCCACCAGGAACAGAATCAGAGATACACGATTTCTGTGTATGTATCTCTTATCTCTTAATCTGCAGTCTGATGTCTGACTTCCTGTCTTCCTGATAGGATTGGCTTAATCTAGCAAACAATGGAACAAAGCAGGTTTACAAATACAATATCGGTGTTTATACCAATAATCCATTGCTGGAGCCAAGAATTCTGGTGGCTCAATAGCCCAACACCCTATGTGCATTGACCTGTGATGCTCCATCTTGTACCGTCTGTTCATTGACCTGTAATGCGCGATCTTGTACCCTCTGTGTTTTTACCTGTAAAACTCCATCTTTTATCCTTGGTGCAATAACCTGTAGCACTCTATTTTGTACCCTCTCTTCCCCATTTCCCCTTTGTCGCACTGTGTGCACTCTCTATCTAGTTGTTATTTCCATTTTGATTTGTGCATACATTTTTCCTAGTTCCAATTGGTGGTTACTGAATCTATATTTTTTCAGTGTATACCTCTGCTTTGGGCTGGTCACTGTATTGAGGCACTCGCCCATCTTGTACCCTCTGTGCAATGACCTGTAACACTCCATCTAGTATCCTCTGTGCATTGACCTGAAAAGCTCCATCTTGTAGCCTCTGTGCATTGACCTGTAATTCTTCATCTTGTACCCTCTGCGCAATTACCTGTATTACTCCATTTTGTACCCTATGATCATTAACCTGTAAGGCTCTCTTGTATCCTCTGTTCATTGACCTGTAAAACTACATATTTTATCCTTGATGCAATATCCTGTAACACACCGTCTTGTATCATCTCTTCTCCCTCTCACAGTTTTTCTAATCTCTCTTTTCCAACTTCTTTTTACTGGACCACTGAAAAGTTATATTTATAGCATACTCTTTAAGAACTTGACTTTATAATGTTTTTACACAATTTAACATAAGTAATTTCATCTTTAATTCTTAACTATTATATTTAGTTTTCCTTTATCGATAAGAAACACTTTGTCTTTTTTTCCTAAAAGGCTTACGAACTGAGCAAGAGTAAGACTAACTGTGAAATCCAGGAAGAGGGAGACTAAATGTGGATTCAGATAAGAAGCCAATTACCTTTTGTTGAAACCTGTCTCTCCAAATAGTGCACCTGACAATAGTAGTCAGTGTAAGTAATCCTGCCTTGTGATAACCCTCCACCTCAAGCTATGGGTAAACTAGCAGTCTAAGCCATATAAACATATCAATTTCTCTAAAAAGTATTTTTTGTACCTACTATTGTTGTTATTGTCTTATATACATCACTAGAAGGTGGAGATTTTACTATACTAAAGTGGTCCTTTAAAAGACCATACTTTCTTATTTTTTGTTTAACTAAACATGATAGTGGGAAAACATTTTATTAGAAAGCAAGAAAAAAATAAACTGTTAAATTTTACAAATTACATACAATTATTCTTCACTGCAGTCTTTCATTGTCTTCTTACTTGCTACTACCTGACGTGGTTGTGGCCATGTAAACTAGCAAGCTTTCCATTAGTGCTACTGAGAGCACTGCCAATAGTTATTGTCACATTTCCACTGTACAGATACAAATTTCTGGTGTGTTCTCATGCCACTGCCGGAAGTTGAGTTACTAAAAACAAAATAACAGATTCCAAAGCAACATAAATGCATATAAAATAATAAATTAGAGACAGTATTGTTTTTTGTTACATTCTAAAAGTAATTTGTCTTTTTTCAAGTGAAGTTTTTCAAGATAGTTAATTTAAAAAACATGAACACAGTGAGGATTTAATTATCTTGCAGTTTACCATTTTTGTTTCAGCCTCTTTATTTCCCCACCTTTTCTCTTATCTTCTTCTCTTTCCCTCCTTCTCACATAAAGTAGTATTACACCAGATCTAATGGCAGCAGTGTGTAACTCCGTCCCTGCTCACACAAGTTGTTGATCGCGTGTTGTCTTTGACTTTGATTCAGGACTATTTCTCTAGTCTGTGAGTCAGCGAAACCCATAATACTTGTTGAAAACTGCGGTCATTAGAGGGGGAAAGCGCATCATGGATTTTTCTTGTCAGGGATGGATTTTAGATTTATCACAAGTACATTTTTCACAGCTGTTCTGACAAACATATTGATCTTTTCAACGAAAAAAGAGAGAGATATTGACATGTTTGTGTCAAATTATCATTTTCTTTGCTTTTATTCCATCGCTGGCATTTTTAACAAAAAAACACAATTTAAAGATCTGCATTCTTTTGCGAGCATGTTAATGATATATTTATTATATTAAGCAGAAAGGACCAAGCATTTATTACAATATATTTTTGTTTGGGTGTAAATTATCTGCATGTTAATATTTTCTACCTAATGAACCTGTGTGATAAAATCTCTACTCTTTTTTCTTTTCTATATATTGTTATTTTTTCCTTCTTTCTTTACTTCTTTCCTATCTTCTTTACTGCCTTCTTCTGTTCCTTCCATACTTTTCCATCATTCCTTTCTCCCTTCCTTCATTCCTTCCTTTCTCACTTCCTTTGTTACTTCCTTCAACCTTTTCTCCCTTCTTTCCTCCATTCCTTCCATCCACCCTTCATTATTTATTTCCTTTCTCCTTCCCTTCTTTCCTTCATCTCTTCTTTTCTCCCTTCCTTCCACCCACCCTTCCTTCCTTCCTCTTTTCATTCCTTCCTCTTTCCTTCCTTCCACCCTTTATTTCTCTTTCTTTTCTCCCTTCCTTCCTTTCACCCTTTATTCCTTCCACTCTTCCTACCTAATCTTCCTTCATTCCTCTCTTCCTCTCCTACCTTCCTGTTTTCTTACAAAACTTCATTGGCCCTTCATTGTAATTCAATACCTACTCTCTTCCCCGCACATGTTCAGGAACAGACGGCTAGCATTAATAAATGCAAGAATTCTCTCTCTCTCTCTCTCTCTCTCTCTCTCTCTCTCTCTCTCTATATATATATATATATATATATATATATATATATATATATATATATATATATATATATATAATATCAAATTACAAACTAGCTTTATGACAGTTTTCCTCTCTATGTTCTAAGACCCAGTTAATCTGTAGCTTTTTGCCATTAAAATATTTAACATTATTTGGTGAATTCAAGTTGCCTGCTTTTTTTGCATTGTAATAGATATAGTTTATATCTATTTTTAAGAACTTTTTTCTACTGTGACACTATGAAATACAGTAGTCTTTACAAACATCTGTAGTTAACAATAAATAGATTTAATATTGTGTATTGTTTCTATGTCACATTTCTATGTCACATTGACTAAATAATTTGTAGCCAAAGATGTAGGAACTCTATTCAGTCAGCAAAAACAAAACCTGGATCTGTCTTAGGCTCAGATCCTAGACATCTGGGAGAGTGAACTGAGATGCTGATAATAAGGCTACAGGAGTTGATGGAATCCAGCAAATAGATGGGGAAGAGGTTTGGGTAGTGACTGCTTTTACTCCAAGATCTCTGCAGATGGTGACTTCAGCCATGAAATTAAAAGATTTATGTTTCTAGGGAAAGCTATGGCAAGTCTAGACATTAAAAAATACATGAAGATGAGCTTAAGGGAGCTCAGAGAAGGATATATATATATATATATATATATATATATATATATATATATATATATATATATATATATATATATATATATATATATAGATATATATTGTATATATAACAATATTGAGATATGGTATACTAATACCAGAGTGGAAAACACTCATGGGATTTGACAATCCATGTTTACCCCTACTTGCTCAGAGAAGTGGTTGAAAGATGTGCCTGGTGTGCTGAGGATCATAGGGTCATGGAGAGTCGGACATGAATCAACAACTGAACATCAATAAAATGTATTAGCTATGAATAGTTATTGTATTCTACTGTTGATATTAACTGATTTTCTCTATTAAAATGTCACCTTGTAGGGCTATTCTATTGTTAGTATCACTTATTTATTAATCTTATTGTAAGTTCTACATCATTGTGCTGGTTACAAAACATTATGTCTAACCCAAGTAAAGCCAAATTGAATGTAATGAAAAAATCCCAAATACATTTATTTATTTGTGTATTTTACTTTTTAAAAACAGAATGACCATTATCAATTAAAAAAAAGATCACATTAAACATATAAAGTTTCCTTTAAATCGACTGTGTTGTCCAGCTACTTCGAACGTGGACTTTTCTCTACTTACTATTTATTATTTATCTTAGCGCTAAAAGTACTGTTGTTGTTGTTTACCTCATTGTTGGCACAGTCTTTCAAGCACTTTATTTTAATTGACCAAATTATAGTCATTCATTGACGTACTGAATTCATGTCTCATATTGTGGATCTTATTAATTTGAAATAATTGTCTTGCAAGCGGACTTGTATATGCAAGTTCAAATTTCTTAATACAATAGTGAGAGGGGCTGAACAAAAAAATAGAAGGGATATACTGTGGAAATTTTGAGGGAGCAATATTTTATAGAAATGGTAGATTCAAGGAACTGCACCTCAACAGAGAGCAAGTTGTGAATAACTCATGAAGCAATTTATGGTAACGGAGAAAACAAGATGTGAATTGTACAAATCTGGTGGACCCAACAAATCTATATTTAATGAATATCTGCTACAGTAAACATGTTCTTTATGCCATAAGCCAATGGACTTAACTTTCCAGTTGTTGCTAACCCCAAGGATATTCATTACACTAACTAATGTACCTGCTAACTCCCTGTGTTTGAAGATGTGATGAATTATGTACACAACATGGATGAGAGCAGTTTATCCCAGAAGATGCACTTCAGTTAGAATCTACTTTGCAAAAATAAAATATAGAACATGTCCAATGTATTGTAAAACTAAAATATATATAAATGTAACATATCATTTCAGTCAATGGGAATAATTCCATTATAAAAAAAAATCCTTTAAACAACAACATTGCTGGTATAGTCATTCAAATAGTAGTCTTTTAGAAACGGTGCTACTGAACAAACAAAAGGAATAACAATATTGCCCATTTGCTAGTTATAAGGACTCAGGGTCATCTCCAAATCATCTTAATGTTTTAGGTTATTCTTAAAGAGCATTAAAAACTGGCTATATGTTGTGTTTTTTTCTAAGGTAAATCCGTGGGAAATTCCAACTTGTATTGTCGCATTTATATGCAAATTAGTAATGAATGCATTTTAATTAGGTGATTTGATGTGTTAATTAGGATAACAGTCTGCTTGTCTGTCTCTGTAGTGGTGAAAAAAGGGCTATGATATTATCTGGCAGGTAGACTCTTCTCCCACTTTACTCAAGAATGCTAAGCGGCACATTAGTATACTGAGGCACACATTAGAATACATAAGCCACAACATCAATTCTAAATATTTCAGAAATGATTAACTGCAGAGAAAACCTGGTAGCTAGATTTTAATGCTATTTAAAATGAAACCAACTTCCTGTTGGGTGACTCATACCAACTAATTTTACTGATGCCAAATCCAATTGGCAGCCAACAGGTTTTGAAAGGGAGAAGAAATATAACATCCAAGTTGAACAAAACAAGTAAATAAACAAACAGTGAACCAGGAAAATGTAACAAAATGGGTAAATAAAATAAATCACAAAAGATTTTTGTAAAATATATATAAAAATGCACAAGTCACATTAAATATGACAACCCATATGAAAATGCTTCTTCAAAATTAGATAAATGCAGTTCACAAGATGTGAAAATGAGACGTGGGGAAGATATTACAAAAGTCCTGGTCAGCTGGTCAAATCATTTCTGAAATGCAAATAAAATCATAAAAAGTCCAGTAATAATGTCACAAAAAGTGAACTGTTGCTTGCAGATTCTATGGAAGGTCAAACACATAAAGGAAACTATCATCTCAAAGCTTATATATGGACTTGCAATCTGTTCCAAGAATGAACTAAAAAAAATTATATCTCTGCTCATGGGAGCTTACAATCTCAGAGGTAGTTGGTTTATACAAAATGTTGGGTGACTGAATTGTGCAATTAATATTATTATTAGTCTTTTTGATAAAGACCCAACAAATTATTTAGCGCTGATTACAACACAATGCACACTATGACAATATAGTAATACATATGAAACATAAGTAAATACCACTTATGTTTACAAAAAGACGACAAGCAGGCTTAGAGACTAAAGGAAATATTCAAACAAAAGATGAGGAAAATAGATCAGGGTGGCCAGAAAATAGTATTTGACCAAGAAAAGTGAGTATGTGATTTAGATTGAAGCTTAAATGGGGAATTGAAAAAAAGAGGACTTTTTTGGTAAAATAGCAAAAGTATTGAGTAGAGAATAGATAACATAAGCCTGATAGGAAGCATGGTTTCTCTAGGATCAGTTGGAGATCAATGAACTACAGGGAAAGGTATGAAATATTCAGAATAGTTGATCTCATTTGGTAGAAGATGTTATCAGAGAACTAAGTGTTTCACTTCCCTAAATGGACTAACCCAATATTTATAATTTAATCAAGTATAAAAGAGAGAAACCAGATTAATTTGTACTTTAAGAAGACCGACTAGTTCCATGGAAGATTTCTGATATCTGTGTGACATAAATTTGCATCTTTGCTTTTATACATGTCATCTCTGCAGTATTCTGTACCATCCAGAACATATCTCTCGAGTGCCCACTTACATCATTCTTGTCAATATCACTGGTGCCTCTGGGCGATCTGTTTAGACATCTTACTTGTATTAGTGTTTGAAAGCTCTTACATCACATTGCATCAATATATCCAGACATATCTATTTGCATCATGTTGAGTGATGAAAGAAAATATGTAAATGTATTGGAATCTGCCCATGAAAACCAAAACCAAACAAACTTGATAAAAATGTGTTAAACATACAAAAACATACAAACATACAAAAAGGATACATTCATTTTATAGTATAGCAAATTCTTGTGAAGAGTAAATGTAAGTAATGTTCAAAATTATGTTTATTTTTTTCTTACTACACTACTACATACCTTTTCCTTCTGCCAACCACTTACCTTCTTTTGGCTCAACTCCTTTCCTTTGGACAATTAAAGAGCTGGCTGTACCCTGTGGGTGAAGTGGATGGCCACTCAGTGTGCCACTTTACAGGCACCATCAAAACTACTGCTATTCTACCATTACTTTAGAGAATATCTTCAGTTCTGTTTCCTTATGCCACTGATATTCTGCTTTACTTATGCTACTGAATTTTGAATTTTACAAATAAAACTTGATCTAGACTTTTATCACACTGACATTCTAGGTATTTATTCCTAGCAATCAAATAAGGTTTTCCATTTTCCTCTGCTTGTAAATGATGTGGGGCACAATATCTAAGGCCTTACCAAGAACTCCAAATCAGCAAGCGCCAACCTTGATCAAGTATCTTGCATGGGTCATCCTTGTCATTCTGTTTATCTCTAAATTATTGTTTGAGTCTCTATCATCAATATTTTATCTGTTGGAATGCTACAAGAAAAGGGAGTTGGGATGAGGAATCAGATTAAATGTCTTTGAAAATATATTCTTTCAAAGTTTTAGTATTTTAATTCTTTTATACACCAAGATCCGAGATAAGCTCAGAGCCCTGCATTAACCCCACATTAACCATTGCAGTGGGGGTCCCGATTGCACGCGATTGGGGACCCCCGCTGCAATCAAAATTCAAAATTCCCGCGTTACAGGTCCTTAAAGGACCCGTTGTAAAAGAAAAAAATATATACACTGTCACCCTGTCAATCATGGGGGTCAATACAGACCCCCAAAAACCCTCATTAACCCTGTCACTCATGGGGGTCAATATAGACCCCCATAAGCCCTTCATTAACCCCCTCACTCATGGGGGTCAATACATACCCCCATAAGCCTCTATTTAACCCCATCCGTCCCATAAGGGTATATTAACACCATTATGGGCCTGTCACTCATTTGGGTCAATACAGACTCCCATAAACCCATCATTAACCCTGTCACTTATGGGGGTCAATAGAGACCCCCATAAGCTCTTCATTAAGCCTGTCACTCATGGGGGTCAATACAGACCCCCATAAGCCCTTCATTAACCCCCTCACTCATGGGGGTCAATACATACCCCCATAAGCCTCTATGTAACCCCATCAGTCCCATAAGGGTATATTAACACCTTTATGGGCCTGTTACAACACTACATTAACCACATAAGTGCCATGATGGTCCTCAAGGACCATCATGACACTAAGTATAAACACTATACTGCACTATACCACCCCCAATAAACATTAAAGATCAACTAAACACCCTCTACACTAGCCTATTAACATCTACACTACCTACCCCCTATTAACCCCCACCACTCTAATTACAGAAAATAAAAAAGCCTAAAGTCACACAAAAAAATCTACATTACATGAAATAAAAAACCTAACTCACAAAAATAAAATAAACTACATTACACAAAATAAAAAAACCTAAGTCACAAAAAATAAAAAAGGAACATTACAGAAAATAAAATAAAAACATTACAACCCCCCCCCCCTCACTACAGAAAAAGAAAATACACACCTGAAAAGGAAATACATATAATACAAATACATATAATACAAATACATACAATTACAATACAATACACCCCTATCTAATATAGATCACACAATCTATCTAAATAAATAGCATAATCTAATATACATGATATCTATATAGTAATACATCCCCAATCTATCTAAATAAATACCATAATCTAATATACATCCTATCTATATAATAATACATCCCCAATCTATCTAAATAAATAGCATAATCTAATATACATCCTATCTATATAAGAATACATCCCCAATCTATCTAAATAAATACCACAATCTATCTACAATACATCCTAAGCTATCTATATAAAATGCATACCCGTAGCTAACATACAATAAATGCTATCTATATATTAACTAATCTAAGTCTAAGCTAAAATAAAATAATTAACACCACTTACCTTTGCAGATGTCCATTGGGATCAGCCACCTACGGAAAAAACATAAAAAAACATTAGTGCAACACGTTTACAGTTATAAAATAAACATTCTATACATTCTAAATATTATACTCACCTTTCCGGCATGTCCCATCCTTATTCTTTACATCCTTCTCTGGCGCGGCACCTGTTAAAAAAAACAAACATTAATACACATACATCAAAATAAAAGAAACATAATCTACATTCTACTTACCTCCCCGCGATGTCTCCGGCCTCCTCCGGATCCTCTTCTGCCACGCCCTGTAAAAAAAAAAAAATATATATATATACTTACATCCGCACTCCCAGACATCCCCGACTCTAATGAGGCTCCAGGAGACTTTTCCGGAAGAAAACAAGCAATGGCGCCTTCTTATTGGTTGAAAACGATGTCTATCAAATTCACCCAATCAGGAGGCGCCAATGTGTGAACCAATCACAAATGGATACACCTTAAAATACCACTCTGATTGGATAATGCACCTGTCAATCTTTATTTAAACCAATCACAAGGCGCAGATGCCTTCAGCCAATCACAATGGAATACACCCCCACAGGGTGATTGGTTGGAGCCTCTGCGCATTCTGATTGGTTGCACTGACAATAGCCAATCACAATGGAATACACCCTCACGTAATGATTGGTAAAGTATTTGCGCATTCTCATTGGCTATTTTTAATATCAATGAATATTACAGCCAATGCGATGGCGCAGATGTCTTCACCAATCAGTAGGTGGGGGTATATTCCATTGTGATTGGCTGATGGTAATAAAGCCTTAGGATTGGTTCAAATAAAGATGGACAGGTGTGTTATCCAATCACCGTTGTATTTTGGGGTGTATACTTTTTTCATTGGTTCACAAATGGGGTCTTCTCATTGGCTGAATTTGATAGACAGCTTTTTCAGCCAATCAGAAGCCGCCATTGCCAATTTTATTCTGGAACACTCCATAGGAAGATCATTAGCAGCGGACACATCCGCCAGGGCGGATGTGTGTCGCTTTTTTTTTTTTCTTCATGCGAGGAGGCCGGAGACATCGCGGAAAGGTAAGTATAATGTAGATTGTGTTTATTTAAATTTGGTTTATGTTTACTAATGTAATGTTTTTTTTACAGGAGTATCGCCGGACAAGACACAAAGATGGACGACGGAACATGGAGGACGTGAAATGCTGGGACGTGACATGCTGGAACGGGACATGCTGGAAAGGTGAGAATAATATTTAGAATATTTAGAATGTATAGAATGTTTAGAATGTTTAGGTATTTCATGTAAACGTGTTGCATTAATTTTTTTAATCTTTTTTACCGTAGGTTGCTGATCTGAAGAAACATCTCAAAGGTAATTGGTCTTAATTATTTTATTGTAGCTTACAATTAGGGTAGCTATATATATATATATATATAGATAGCATGTATTGTATATTAGATAGATAGGGGGATGTATTATTAGATAGTATTGTATAGTACATAGTGGGATGTATATTACATTCTGCTTTTTGAGGAATTTAGTTACTTGAGACACACAGTATACTCACATTGGGCCTCATTCTATTATCGGCCGTAGGAGATGCAGGGCCGCAAGGACCGGCGGCAAGCTATTTGCCTATTCTATTCCCTTCCGGCCGGGGACTCCGGCAGGCTTGCGTCCAGCGCCTTGTTATCCCTTGCGGCCGCACGCGCCGGAGGAAAGCCTTTGATCGTAAACGGCCGCAAGAGTTTCGGCCGCAAGAAAATCCTGGTTGCTATTGAATTGCTCCGGGAACCCTCTCTGCAAGGCTAAAACCGAGCCGCAGCTTACTTGCAGCAAAAAGGTCCCGCAGGCACACAATTAAGCACATAACAAAGCCATAATAAAGCCATCCTGCACTCTGACGAGACTATAAAGTGATTGTAGGTGTTAGCATTCATAGCACAACATTCCCCTACACTCAAATCCGTAAATATATTTTTTTTAAATTTATGTCACATATCCATGTAAAAAGTCCAGAGGGCTTGGAGCACCTCAGACCCGCCCACGCTACGGCCGGAAAATAAACAGTTAATTAAATCTCGGATTTGGGCTGATGTGCAAGCTTGAGAGGGGGTTGCTATTAATCCTCATGTCCCCCATTATGATCCCTAGCATTTACAGAGCTTTACAGTGCCGTCTTGAATTTATTTTTGCTTTTAAAGTTTTCTGAGCTTACGGCCGGTTGCAAGATATACGGCCGGCTGTAAGGGGATATCCTTGCGGCGCCGTCTATTTGAATTGCAAGGTAACGGGAGCCCCGCAAGGAATCGCTGCGTTGCGGCCGATTTACGGCCGATAATAGAATGAGGGCCATTGTGTGACAAACAGCATTTCAACACTTTCTTTTATTGACCGTCATTTTTTGACGGGCAAGTCGCTAGTATATATATATATATATATATATATATATATATATATATACACATTCGTTAAACAATGAAAAAAAGAAAACAAGTGGAAGACAGTGGAATCAAACCTAGGACTTAAAAACAGGACACTTACCACTAGCCAACAAACCTTGTTTTTAAAGACAATGTGGATCTATAATACAATATGTAGCAGTTACAGATTCCAGCCTTATTACTGTATATATGCAGATGCCAGTGGGAGAGTTTCAATAGGTATACTAAGATGACAATATCTAAGTCAATTCTTAAACAATTTTTAAAATGTAAACACATTTTACATATGATTTTCCACACTCTAGTCAATAGTGGAGACTACATATGGCAACTTTTGTAATCATTTAAGTCTGTTTTTCTTGCATTTCTACACTTTTAACCTTTTAAAATAAAGTTCATAGTAAAGTAAATATGAAATTGCTATAAACTAAGCCCCAATGGGTTTTCAGTATGTTTGGTTATTTTGTGAACTGTGTGTTTATAGAGGTCCAGATCTAATTGAGTAAATCATCTTGCAGAGCTGAACACTCTTTATAATTATGTGTGAGGACTGGGTCAATGTGAGTCCCTTTTGAGCAGCAAACAGAAATTAATGGTGGAAGATATTTGTTCTCAGAAGGAGAGGAAAGACACAAATAATGTTTATTATGTAAAATATATTAAAGTCAATAAGGATTCGACACATTTTGAGCATGTGTATTTGTGACCTAAAACCACATAACACTTGTTCTCTATACAAAGACACTGGGACTAGCTATGCAATTTTTTTGTGTATTTCATCCAGAATGTGTTTAGGTTTTATGTCCATACATTGTTTGATGTCTACTCGCTTCTCACTGTGCACTATTTGCTGTGCATGGGAGTCATTATTACAGTGTCTGTTTATCTGCTTTGGAATGAGATGATCTAGCATTCTAATACCCTTTCCATTACTTATGAAACTTGTACTTTAGGGTGCATACCATATAGCCACACATGTAAATCCACATTATAGTCTTATCCAGCTGTAACCAAGTTTATTATTCCAGCCAGCAAAGTAATGTATGTATTATATGCAGCAAGGTACATCCAGAGATTTGCTCAACACTTGACATTCATTTGCCACCCTCACACACACCCACAGATCATTCATTATAAGCTCTAATTGTAGAGTAAGCATGAGACTGATAGAGTATACTTAAGAGAGATGGAATAAGACAGAGGCAGAATTGCAAGCAATATAGCATTAAACAAAAGCATTCTCAGTATATATTGTCAACGGGAAGAAGTGGGACCTTTGTTTATTATATCTAAACTAGCACAAGGACATGCATAACATTCTCTCTCTGACTGCAACTGAATATACTATAGATGTGTCCCTTAAATATACTGTAAAACTATTTGAGTTCCTCCCTCCTTTAATCAGTATCTCATATATTTCTGAGCAAATGAATCTGCATTGATAAAAAAATGGTACATGATTTTCCCAAAATGTCTGAAAAATGACATCTATGTAACATCATTTGATTCATGATTTTATTAATGCAAAATTATGTATATGAGTTATTTTAGCATAGAATAAACCCTGAGGCACTGATAACATCCTGAGTGATATGACAGTTGGCAGGTATTTATGGTGTATAAGTAACATTATTAAATCAGAACTGCAGTGATGTGCATTTTGACATTTCCGGGACATTGGACGGATGGATATTTCCATTTACAAAGCCTCATGGCAATTCCTATCTTGGCATCAGATAAAAAAAAGTCACTTTAGCCCCGAGCGTTTATAGGTCGTTAAATATCTTTTTTCTTCCGTTCTGTCCAAAAAATGTCTGTCTTTGGGACGAATCCTCTACAGTTCAAAGTGACAGTTTCAGACATTTAAAAAAGTAAAAAGTGTCAAAAGCCAAAGCTATTTAGTTATATGATACATATTTTTTGAGAGCTATAGGGGCAGCTTTTTATTTATTTTTTTAAAGTTAAAGAAAATCAGTTTCTTTAAGATACATATTTAATTATCTATTTTTTCAATAACTGTTTATATTTTAAATGTCTTTATACCATGTACTATATAATGTAATATTGGGGCATCTATGTAAATAAATGTATAATATGTATAATAATGTAACATCTTATATCACAATAAACATATTAAATTTAACTTCCCCTTAGAAATAATAAAGCTTATTATCTCAACACTTAGGAAATTACATATATGTTAACAAGTAAAATAAATAAATGCCTGGTAAAAGCATAGTTTTGCTAAATTATCCAGATGTTTCTTATTCTAAATTCCTTGGTTCAGATGCCTAGTTACAAGGAAGCTATATTATGTTTAATACTTACAAATGATGAGAGTCAGATAGGTATGTGGGTAAGAGCTTAGGGACTAAAAAATGCCAGTCCCACTAAGAAAGAGGGGGAAATATAAAGTCATAAAGTTAAACTTGGACATATATATACCGTATATACTCGAGTATAAGCCGACCCGAATATAAGCCGAGGCACCTATTTTACCACAAAATACTGGGAAAACTGGGTGACTCGAGTATAAGCCGAGGGTGGGAAATGTGCTGGCCCCTGTGTCCCTTTTGTGCCTTCTGTGTCCCCCTCTCTCTCCCGTGTCTCTTCCCCCCTCTCCCTTCCCTGTGACTCTTCCCCCCCTCATTTTCAACCTCACTCCTCAACCCCACTCCTCATCCTCAACCTCCCTCCTGATCATCCCTCCTCATCCTCAACCTCCCTCCTCAACCCCCTCATCCTCAACCCCCTCCACCTCAACCCCCCATCCTCAACCCCCCATCCTCAACCCCCTCCTCATCCTCAACCCCCTCCTCAACCTCCCTCCTCAACCTCAACCCCCCTCCTCATCCTCAACCCCCTCCTCATCCTCAACCCCCTCCTCAACCTCCCTCCTAAACCTCCCTCCTCATCCTCAACCCCCTCCTCATCCTCAACCCCCCCATCCTCAACCTCCCTCCTCAACCTCAACCCCCCATCCTCAACCTCCCTCCTCAACCTCATCCTCAACCTCAACCACCCCCATCCTCAACCCCCCTCCTCATCCTCCCTCCTCAACCTTCCTCCTCAACCTCAACCTCCCTCCTCAAGCCCCCTCCTCATCCTCAACCTCCCTCCTCATCTTCAGCCCCCCTCCTCATCCTCAGGCCCCCTCCTCAACCTCAACCCCCCCATCCTCAACCCCCTTCTAAACCTCAACCCCCAATCCTCAACCCCCTCCTAATCCTCCCTCCTCAACCTCCCTCCTCAACCTCAACCCCCCCTCATTCTAAACCCCCTCCTCATTCTAAACTCCCCCCTCCTCATTCTAACCCCCCTCCTCATTCTAAACCCCCCCCCTCTCCCCTCACTTACCTGCTCCGGCCTCCGCTCCTTCCTGGTCTTGATGTGGCGCGCATGTGACGTCACATGCGCGCCACGTCATTAGCATATACCGGGTGCCGGTATATGCTAATGCCCCATCCTCAACCTCCCCATCCTCAACCTCCCTCCTCAACCTCAATCCCCCCATCCTCAACCACCCTCCTCATCCTCCCTCCTCAACCTCCCTCCTCAACCTCCCTCCTCAACCCCCCTCCTCATCCTCAACCTCCCTCCTCATCCTCAGCCCCCCTCCTCATCCTCAGGCCCCCTCCTCAACCTTAACGCCCCCATCCTCAACCCCCTTTTCAACCTCAACCCCCCCATCCTCAACCCCCTCCTAATCCTCCCTCCTCAACCTCCCTCCTCAACCCCAACCCCCCTCATTCTAACCCCCGTCCTCATTCTAAACTCCCCCCCCTCATTCTAACCCCCCCTCCTCATTCTAAACCCCCCTCTCCCCTCACTTACCTGCTCCAGCCTCCGCTCCTTCCTGGTCTTGATGTTGAAAAGCCTCCTCTTCTCCTGGGTATCACTTGCACAACACCAATGATATTAACTAATTTTCAGCTACATCTAAGACTGTTCTCTGTGCATATAATAAACTTATATTTTATTATTATGTAATCTATGTGTCATTGCGTTTGTAATGGTTACTGATTTGTGACACTAACATACATTACATTTAGTTGATATGATATGTGTATCCATATCACATTTCAGTATCCCTATCCTGTGTTAACGTATAGTGGATGTATATAAATCATATTTCCAGAAATCATCTGCATGAAGAGATTAATCATATAAGGATAGCAGCATAAACATATTTATATATCAATAATTGATGGTAGTAAAATATGTCTTCATGCATTTAATGACGGTCTTCTTATGCTTCCATGTCATTAATGTTATGTTAATTAGTAATCACACATTGGTTCACACAACACTTAAAACTTGCATTAAGTGTGACATCATGATCAAATAAGTATCTTTATTTACTGTCAAAAACATTTTCATGTGAACAGTACAGGCCATAACAGTGGCTGAATGTTGCCGGAATTAATATGCCAAAAGTGTGCTCAAGCTTTATTTTATATGTTATAAACACCTATTTGTACATTATGCAGGAACAACAGTAATTTTTGTGGAGGTTATACTATCAAATCATTACATTATAGCATTGTTCTTCATCCCCATTCTGCTGAAGGGGTTTTCAACAAATCAAATGTCATTTACATTTTTAAATAAAACAATAACACTAGCTATGATTACTATATTTATTATATGTATACATACTGTCACATGCACAACAGCTATGGCATGGGACTTAACAGGACAGGTGTACCCAAGATTCCTGTTGATGGAGGTAAGTTTATTGGGGCTCTTTCTGCCACTCTACAGCCTCCTCGTGCTCTTGCAGGCCTTCCTTAATACCTGAAACACATTAATGCAATGCCCCTTGTCATCATTTGGCCCTATATTCCTATGTCCCTGTGACTATAACACCCTCTCACATGCTCCCTAAAACAATTCTGTGCGTGGCCTGTGCTATATAGTGATATTCCTATTGAGGTTCACCTCCAGCATGGATGACCAGCCCCCATTTAGCCCCAATCAGTGTCAACCACTTCTCATTTTAATGCCTTAGGCTGCCCATGATGACAGTTCTCACACCCCAGTGTATAACACATAGTGGTATTGTGTACATGATATACCTTCCCATGAATGTGACATACATGATGGCTCTCAGTACTGTGATGTGATCAGGATCAGTGCAGTTAATACAGTTATTGTTTGTGGTGTGGCTATCCCTTTAATTGGTGATGCATTTAGGCACCTGTTGTTGGCCATTTGGGCTTCCGGACTTGTACTAACTTTTTAGAGGTCAAGAATATCCCTGTATTTAGTACTGAAGTCTGTGTTACAATTGCACTTGATATACGTTATGTGCTGGTGTATACAGATTCCCACATGCTTTTTAAAAAAAAATGTAATGCAACATATATGCCTATGGGAATGTTAAGTATTAATTTCTAATGCACTTATACTTTTTCGTGATGTTTTTAGTACAGTACTGTCTCTTTCACAGCTTTTTACAGTTCTCAGAAAGCCTTTTTGGAACCATTGTGGGTCGCATTCCGTACATGTAATTTGTTGTTGAAAAATCAGTGAATGTAAGGCCTTACACAGTTTCAGTAACTTACGAGAGACCCTTATAATGAGATTGTGAAGGACTTTGTGTCAAAATGAATAGAACAGCAGACCGTAAAATGATAATACTGGCCATTTCATCCTATTTTGCAGTGGCTTTTCACAGCTTATAAATTAGTCTGATTTCGATTGAGAAGTTACTATATTATGGTGCAACTTGCTCCATTCTCCTTGCTTAAAAGATTGTGATAGCACCCTTAATAATGTAACAATTCAGTTATTTTTCACCTAAAACAATTCAAACAGTTTAATGGGAATTTTGTGATAAGTCCTTTTGCATTAGGTCTTTACCTGGAAAAAAAACAACCCATCTAGATACACCATATCCAATACTTACCTGTAATACCAGCAGGTTACAAAAGTGGCATATGGTTTGCTGAGAAAATATGCTTAATATCCACAAAGAATATGGTCTAAATACATTATTGATCTGCACCACTCTACTGATAATGGACATCAGTTTAGGTATCTTATTAAATTGTACTACCTGTTTCTTTTGCTCTCTTACACATCAATAAACAAATAGGTGTGAAATGTAAGTGACATTTCCTGGTTTATCCTTTACATACAGCCCTATGTTTTCATCTTTTTGCTTCCTTTTTTCTGTACATTCGATATTTATTTTCATGCATTTTGTGGAATTTGGTTACTGACGCTTCCATTGTTTTCGTGGATATGTTTACTGGTGCTATTAATTTAACTAGCAAACTAATTATTTTATACATGTGCCTTGAATTAATATCCTTATCTAAATAGAGAACCCTTTACTAGATATTACTTCTTTATATGGATCGGCCATATAGATCTTTAGTTATGATACAATTATTGGCAAAACTAAAATGTCTTTTTAAAAATGTTTCATTTCAATGATAAAGTGTACCTTTCAGAAGTAGACATTTTCACGAGATAATCATTATCCTTGGTATCCACATGCTTAAAACAAATCCCTGTTATTTTTGCATTCAGTGAATAATTTAATGTTTTTGATTCCACTCCTGTCCTCTGTAGAAGGTGTTCACTGCATTTACTTTCTTACTATATAATTTACTGCTGTTCTTGCAAATCTCTGGCTTCAGGTATCTACAGGTTTTGTTTTTTGTGCAAGGGATGTTTTTTTCCCTCTTGTAATTTAGAACTTGTCAAAATGAAAAATCTAATATCAAATTTTCTAGTAACAAAATGTGTTCCTACCAAGAAGAAACTCAACTGTGCTTAGAAATACTGAGCTTTAGGGAGAACTGACAGCAATATTGTGTTTACAATAGAAAGATGAAAAGGGACTTGGAGTGTCCAAATGTTCTATCATACATTTAAAAAAAAAAAACATGTTCTCAATACTTGGAAAAAAGTATCAAAAACAAGTGACCAGAAGTATTATTCATACTTTTATCCTGCAGAAAAAAAGTCCTCCCTTTTCATTCCAACATATTTATTTATTAAGCATTCATACCATTGTACAGGTTCTCATTGGTTGGACAAAATAAAACAAATAATTTAATTTGAGGAAGGGTAGTTCTGCGCCACAGAACAATGATTAGGATTTCTAATATTCAAATTACTTTGCTATGTTAAAAAAAACATGAATGTTGAATGTCTTTATGGTGCATAACAGAAAGGCTGGGAATTTACTAATTCCAGAAAAATGAAACCCAAAATATTTAACAAATAATATGGACAAAATATGGACAGCATGAGCAAATAGTCTATTTTATAGAGAAATTATGTAGAATTTAGTTAGTCTTCAATCATTGCTTAATCCGTCCATTCTCATTTTAGATTTATTGCTAGTCTCTAAATGCTTCCTAGCTTCTACAATGTCAGCCTTTTGATGTGTTGGTGAAAACTGTACTTTTCATCCCATGTGGCTGCTTATATAGTAGCAGAATTATACTTGCTTCCCTTGCATCTATAACCCTCTTAATGCACGCTGATATTTTACCTACCTCTACCTCTGAAACTGCTGACTGACATTGAACACTGTAGGTGGTTGCTCTTAAGCATTCCTAAATCTTTTTTGTTATCTCTGATAGCCCTAAATGTGTTCCAGTTAGGTTATAAAATACACACTTTTTGCATTTCTCTCAATTAAATCTCATCTGTCATTTAACTGCCAATTTTTCCATTGTATTTATGTCCCTTTGCAAAGAAAGCACATCTGTCCTGATTTATTTACATTGCACAGTACTGTAACCTCCGCTTACTACAGTAGACCAATTTTTACAACAACATTTTGTTTCTATCTTTAAAATTTAAAACTCATAATTCCTGTCCACAGAATCCATAGTGGTATGCAGGACCGGATCTACCTTTTTGGAGCCCCTAGACAGTGAAGTGGAAGAGCCCCTGCGAATGAGTACGCAAAGTTATACACAGACCCATTTTTACCTTTTCTGTGCATGTAAGTTCCTTTCCTGTTGTGACTCTCTTGTGCTAGGTGGTTACCCCTTAGTAGCCAGTCTATGAACTGCAGTATTTCATTTTTTTAAACCAGGGACTATTCTTTTTTTTTTAAAGTGGAGCCCCTCACATGGAAGTGCCCTTGCCGGCTGACTAGTTGACCTAATGGATAATCTGTCCATGGTGATATGAACTTTGCACTTCACATTTTTCTTAGAAGAGCAAAATGGAAATATTTATATTTTATCATGTATATTCGTTTACTTTATTCATTTTCTTCTACTCATTTACACAACACTTTATAAATGATTATCAATTTCTATAATAATGTTGATATAAAGCTTCAAATATTTTCAGATAGACTTAATTCCATTTAAGAAGTGAAGTAACATAGAGAACATGTATAGAAATGCAGAATAATAAGAAAATGCATGGAGAGAAGGAATTAATGCTCCCTGGAGCCCCATGAAGAAGGTCCTTCCATAAGGATCAGTGAAATGCCCAAGATGTAAGCCACTGCTCCAGGCATGGAGCCTCATTCAATTGCAAGGCTGCAACTCACGGTGTACAGGCCGTATGTCTGCGGGCTTGCTGCGGGTTTGACCTCTGCTACAATTACGGAGCGATTCAGTTGAACAAGCCCACAAGTTAGGGGCCGAAAGTCTAAACAGTAAACCATGCAATCGTATGTAGCATTTCAGAGCGTGAATATGTTCAATAAAGCAAGGCTGTAACTACCCATTTAGAAACAGCCAATAGAAAACTAGACCATCATCATTACAGCAGTATAAGATGGAGGTTACATGTCAATCAATTAGCGTTTAGAGGTCTAAAATGCGATCAGACTTGCAAACCTGCAAGATACAAAATAGTAAAAATGAATGCCAATACTGTTCTAGTCTATATGGGTGGGCTGATATGTATTAACTCATTGATTCCCAAGATCAATATAACCCCAAAATGAAACAAAAAAATAATAATTTTTTTATTGCCGATTTTCGAGCTTGAGACTTTTGTGCAATTAATTCTAATTTCTTTCATCACTTTCCCCATCATTTACAGTGCAGTATTGATTTTTTATTTGCATGTACAGTGCTACAGACACGTCTCTAATCCCTTTGCTGGTCCCATCTGGTACCCGTAGTATTTTCTTCTACATTTGCCATTTACTGGTGTGAAACCATTTGCGGGCTGGCGGAATTGTAGCAATTGAGTAGGGATTTGCCAATTTAGCGCTCGGAACTCTTGCGTAAGTGAAAGATCAAACACCCGTAACACGTAGACTCTTTGCGGCTCACAAAAAAGACGCCAATTTAATAGCAAATTAGTTTACAGGCTCCTTTACGGGCTCTAGTAGCTTACAATTTCTCAATTGAATGAGGCCCATTGTTTCGGAGTTACCCCTAAACAGTTGGCAGCGATATGGAGGAATGCTCTTAGAATTTCCATTTGCAATATCTTATATATTTGTCAACTGATCAAAACAGGGTAGAGCTTGTGATTTCTATGCAGTGGAAATAAAACAATTGAGTTCTACTAAGACTTGTTCAACCAGATATAGCTTGGTTTCAGATATCTTAAGTGCTTTGTATCTGAAATACAAACCTTTATATGGCAAATAAATCAGTATATGATTAATAAAGAAATTATTGTGAAACATAAAAAGGATGTTATGAAGTACATCAGTTGGTATGGGAACTGAATAACTTTGGCTCCAACTTTCAAATGAAAAAAAAAAGATTTTTAAACATATTTTATACACATTCTGCTGACAAGTTACCCAACAACCTTAAATGTTCAAAATAATCATTTTTTTTGTAACAAAACCTGGGTATTATTTGAAACCATGGAATAGTGTAAATGGCACTGGGAGACAGCATTAGGAAATCCTTTATAAATGATCTCTGGTCTCCAGGCACATGTTACTCAATTTTATTGAAACAGTTTAATTACACAAGAAGCTCGCTCAGCAATATTCATTTATAGAGTAACTAGAAGGAAAATCACAAAACACACCAGGGATTCTGTTACCCTTATAAAAGAAAATGAGTATTAAGTTAAAATATATAGATATAATTATAACTAGATTCCTGATATGCATGTGGTGCCTGTGTGCTAGGACGAAGTTTACTGCACAATAAATGGAGAACAAAAGTTTTGTATCAAAAATAGGCTTTTTTATTTTCCAGAATAAAATTGTGATTGTTCTTTGTTTGAAAAATAAACACTAGTTATGTACTGATCAAAATTGTTTTATCATTTATTTAGAAAGTTTGAACGTATCCAGTAGAGCTAAGTACAAACTTGGGATATGTATACACACTGATATATAGACTGTAGAGGGCCTGGTCTTGTAAGAGCTTACAATCTAAGCAAGTTAAAGGTGTGAGAGACAACAGTGGAGATTACTGTTTGTTGGTGGTGTGGTAGCAGAGGAGGTTTCACTGTCTTGTATAAATAGCCAATGTTGGAGAACAATGCCTTGATTGCATGTCCCCTGCAGCAAATCTTGTGAGTGAAAAGTTCACATAAAGGGACACTGTACTAACCTTTTTTAACACTGCATACTTAGGCAGTTAAAACACTTGATTTTTATATATTTATTTTAAAATAAATAAATAAATGAAATGCTCATGTCTAAGGAGCTACCATCTGGCAGAGCTACTTCCGTCTGTGATCCTCCCACTAATACATGTTGTTTTCACCATATGAGGATAAGAAGTACAAAGGCCCCAGGGAGAAGAGTGCATTGAGAGAAAGTAATAGTCCCTCATCACAAGAGGGTGACAAGGGTCCCTGGGGTGAAGCTTAAGGTAGAGAAGGGTGGGCCCTATGCTTCACCCACGATTGACAGAAGCTGTAGAGGAAAAGGCAATAAGAGACTGTTTGTTTCCTGGCCACAAGGTGGCGATATAACACAAATAAGAGACTGTTTGCATCATGGCCACAAGGTGGCACTCTCCGGAGCAGAGAAGCTGACCAGATATAGTTAGGGCGTTCCAGGTCATAGTAAGCCCGTTTATGTAGGATTTTATTTTATTGCTGAAGACAAGCACTGTTTTTGTTCTGTTTGTGCTAACAAATAAATAGCAGTAAAACTCAACCTCTGACAAGCCTGCTATGTCTTCCTCCCTGAATAAACATGAAAGAAAACAGGACGCAAACCCCGCCAGAAGGGGGCGCCCTGTTACACTGGTGGCAGAAGTGGGATTTAATCGTCTGAGTTCACGAGGACAGCCCACAGTACAGTACAAATGATGGAAGACATACTGAAGGCCTGGCTGCAACAGCAGCAACAGCAGCAGCAACAACATCAGCAACAGCAGCAACAGCAGCAGCAACAGCAGCAGGCAATGAACCTGCAGCAGGTAGAAATGAAAAGAGTGATGGCTGCTAAGTTTAAACAGAGCCAGTCCGAGATAAGATCCATTTTAGATGCACAGAAAGTGCAGCTGCAGCAACTTCAAGCTACAGAGAACCTTGCGATTTCAAGTGGGATGGTGAATCCAAATCGCTTTCTAAAGAAAATGACAGCTCAGGATGATGTAGAAACATACCTCCTGAATTTCGAGAAGATTGCTGCCAGGGAAGGTTGGCCTAAACAGCACTGGGCCACAGTCCTGGGACCCTATCTGTGTGGAGAAGCACAGCAAGCATATATGATATTGCCTGAAGAAATGGCAACCAATTATTGCACCCTGAAGGAGGGGATCCTTGAGCGGATAGGAGTAAAAAGAGTACAGAGACCGCACTCCTGGGATTTTTTTTACAAATCTGCTTATCACCATCCAAGGGACATGCTTAGCTACCCAAGTCTTAAAAGCAGTTTCCCTGTCAAGGGATGGAAACCTGGTCAGGGTAAAAGAGAGACCGCAGAGACGGCGAGAGAGTCCGCAAGAGAGACGGCAGAGAGAGCACGTGAGAATGAAGACCGCACCGAAGAGAATGCAGAGTGCACAAAAGAAACTGCAGAGACAGTAACAGATATTGCTGAGAAAGCAAAAGAGCCTGCTGGTGCAGACAGAATGGCCTCAGAGGAGGAACAGCATTCTTTAAGGCTCCAAGGACAATTTAAAGTCAAGATTGAGGAGCTTCAGAAGAGAGAGCAGGAGATGAAGAAAAAAATGGAATCTGTTATCCAGTCCCAAAACAGGAAGGTTCAAGGGTTGCGCAAGCAGCTATATGAAATGGAAGCAGAGAAAAATGTCTGCATGGATAACTTCTCACGTCAGAAGAATGAGCTGGAATACAGTCGTGAGAGAGAGGAGAGACTGATTCTGGAACTGGAGACAGCAGCACAAACAGTAAAAAGACTGGAAGAAGATATAGAATCGGAAAGAGCAGCCCATCGGGAGTCTAAGTTTAACTCTGAAGTTATCCAGTTGCGGATCCTGGACCTTGAGTCTTCACTTCAAGGGGAAAAGGCCAGCTACTCGCAAAGTGCATCCGACTTAGAGATGATAAAAAAACAGTTCAGAGTAGTGGAAGCTGCTTATAACAGGGAAAAGAAACGGGCTGACCGTAATGCAGAAAATCTCAAGGAGTACCCACTGTCCCGGACAGGACATATGACGCAGAGCATGGAGATGTGTCATACCAAACCAGACCAGCGAGAGGTAAAGATGATGCCAGACTATATTCCTGAATGGCGGGGGATGCCTGCATTTGAGGACAGGAATGAGAAACTGATGCCTATTAGGGAGCAGAGGAAGAGTCCTCCCCAGTCTAAGCTGAAAAATAATTACTGCTAGTTGTACAGCCCTCCAAGTACAGATCACCAAGATAGAACAAGAGAAGAGCTCCACCAATGCAGAACTAGAATCCCAGAGATCCCGGTTTGATTCTGAGAAACTGCAGCTACAGGGAATAATTACCAATCTGCAGACATCCCTTTCAGAGAACACTGTACAGAAGGAGAGACAAGACCAAGCGGCTCAAACTCAAGAGGACCAGATGACTTGTCAAATAACCACATTGAAACTGGAAATCTCCAAGCTGAAAACAGTATTAACGCAAAAGGACAAGGAGCTTGAGGGACTCCAATATCGGGTGGAAGATGAGAAGAGGCAGAAGGAGCAGGTGATTGAAAACATGCAAACAAATGAAGAGTCAGCAAGACAAAACATAGCTGGACTCAACCACCAAGTGGACAATCTAAGCAGTATATTGAAGCAAACTGAGGACAAGCCAGCAAAGTTCACCAGGAAACTGGAGAGCGAGGCCCAGCAGATGGTTCCGTTAAGGGAAGAGCACAATAAGGTGATTAGTGAGAGAGAGTCAACTCTTAATGTGTTTAATGAGTACAAATCCACAAATGAACAAGAATTAAACTCTTTAAACCAAGCTGTTGAGACTCTGGAGAAAGGTCTTCAATCAAGTTTGGCCACATCCGAGGAGCTAAAAAAGGAAAAATCAGAGTTGGCAGTTAAAGTGCAAGAACGGGATGCAACCATCCTTGATCTAATTGCTAAATGCCAGAATCTGGACACTGAGAATGAGGCGCAAAGTAAGACTCACGCAGCCACAATGGAGTCTCTAAAGACGCAATTAATTGAGAAGGACAACCAGTTACGGCTTTATGAACAGAGAATCTCTGGGAAGGAGGTAATGACAGAAGAAATCCTTCACCTAAAAGAACAATTGCTTTCTATGGTAGAGACTGTGAAAAATCTGAAAGATCTCTTAGAGAGTGACGTAAACCTCAAAGAGAACAGTAAGCCTTCAAGCTCAGAGAATTTAGAAAAATACCCAGATCTTGGAAATGATCACATTACTTCATCTCTTAAAAAATCAAACCGAAAAGTACTTTCAAAAGAAGAGCTGCGTGAGACCGATTCAAACAAAACCAGTGCCAAGAATGAAGAGACAGAGAAAAAGAAAGACATTATTTCTGTCTCTAATAAAGAGAGAGCGAGTGTAGTCAAAAAAACATCTAGTAAAGTTGAGAGTGGTGCAAAGCAAACTAAGGAGTCAGCTGTGATAAAGAGCAGCAACCTGAAACATCAACAAAAAAGGAGACAAAATCACTTGACACTGAAAAATCTTCTGAAACTGAGAAGAAAACAAGTACTTCCCAACGAGAGCAAGCTGACTGACAGAGCAAACTCAGTGGTTGAGTCTCAATTGACAGAGGATGGAGCTGCAACTCCAGAAGTAGAGAAGTCTTCAAAATCAGAGAAGCAAGCTCCAGGTTTAAGAAATAAACATAGATCTAAGTTAGTACCTGAAGATGAAAACAGTGGAACAGAAGGGAAGGAAATGACATCGGAGAGGCAGAAAGATGGTCTCAAGTTGACAATCAGGGTCTCCAACAAGAGGAAGAGAGGTGACGCATTATTTGTGGCTTCCGCAGTTGCAGAAGCTGAGGAGCCTGAAGCAGAGGAAAGCATAGGCCGGACATTAAGACGGTCACCGAGAATTTCACGTCCCTCTGTCAAGGCCGTTGAAGTCAAAGAGCGTAAACCTGAAAAGAAACCCATTGATGAGGAGGACAAACCTACTGCCCAGAAAGCAGAAAAAGAATTGGAAGAATGGAAACATAAGAGTAAGGAACTCAAGGCAAATCGTTACAAAGATTATGTAAAAGAAACCGGTTGTGAGAGAAATGATACAACCAAATCGCTCTCTGCAGAATTATCTGAACTGCAGGTCCTATTAAAAGAAATTGAAGAAAAACAAAGCAATGAAGAGAAAGTGATGTCGATGACTCCGGTCCAGAAGGATGAGCTTCTGTTGTACCAAGGAAAACCTGTTCTTCTGAAAAGAAAGAAGAGACAGAAAACTGCGTACAATGGTAGTACAGATGACACATGCCTAGATGAGAAGATCAGGAGGAACAGAGTTGTGTGTAACAACCTAAGGGTGTGGTTTGGAGATACTGTCAGTATCCAACCAAGTCCAGGGGGCCCATATGGCGAACAAAACTGTGTGTTCCCCATAGATGATGCGGTGGACGAAATCCATGTTTGTCTATTCGAGGGGTATCTCAAGCCTTACTTCGTCAAAGTTGATGGATCAATTGAAGGGAAAGTTCCCCTGGCTCATGGAAGTATGCGTGTTATTGAGCTCAAGAGGATAGAGCAAGACCCAAGCCCATACTGCATAGTTGCGCCAGAGAATATTATGCCCTATGAAGAGGAGCGCCTTAAACGAGAAGACAAGGGGAAGATTAAGTTACAAGGGAGCAGTCTCGGCCTCTCGGCTCATGTAGCTCAACTACATGGTGTTGAGCTGAGGGGGAGGATATGTGATGGAGTGCCATTAGGGGTCACAAGAGAGCTCTGTAAGACTTCTCCCCTGAGAATGAAAAGAGTTAACTCCAGGCAGTTATCAGAGGCTAAATGGAAGCCCAGCTGTGAACTGCCTTTAAAAGCAGCAGAGAGATGGGTGGAGTCTCTCTCACTTAGGCTTGGGCCTAAGAGCCGTGAGCTGTGTGTGTTGCAGGAGAAAGCCCTGGACAGCTCAGCTGCTGTTGGGATCCTGAGAGCTGGGATTTGTGCTGGAGAGAGACAGTCAGGAAGACTGCTGTATTCCAGAGTTTGCTCACAGAGAAGACTTCTGTGGTATCGGAGATATTCCACTGAGAAAGGATTATCTGAAGACCCCATCCCTAAGAAGCCGGATGCAATAAGGGATAAAAAGGTTGGTGACAAATACATGTTGTTTTCACCATATGAGGATAAGAAGTACAAAGGCCCGAGGGAGAAGAGTGCATTGAGAGAAAGTAATAGTCCCTCATCAAAAGAGGGTGACAAGGGTCCCTGGGGTGAAGCTTAAGGTAGAGAAGGGTGGGCCCTATGCTTCACCCATGATTGACAGAAGCTGTAGAGGAAAAGGCAATAAGAGACTGTTTGTTTCCTGGCCACAAGGTGGCGATATAACACAAATAAGAGACTGTTTGAATCCTGACCACAAGGTGGCACTCTCCGGAGCAGAGAAGCTGACCGGATATAGTTAGGGCGTTCCAGGTCATAGTAAGCCCGTTTATGTAGGATTTTATTTTATTGCTGAAGACAAGCACTGTTTTTGTTCTGTTTGTGCTAACAAATAAATAGCAGTAAAACTCAACCTCTGACAAGCCTGCTGTGTCTTCCTCCCTGAATAAACGTGAAAGAAAACAGGACGCAAACCCCGCCAGAAGGGGGCGCCCTGTTACAATATATATTTATATATATATATATATATATATATGTGTGTGTGTGTGTGTGTGTGTGTGTTCAATCAGTGATAGTGTATGCAGCGCTGAACAAGAGCAAGAGTGACAGATGTATAGATAGATAGATAGATAGATGTAATATATATATACAGTGGATATAAAATGTGTACACACCCCTGTTAAAATGTCAGGTTTCTGTGCTTTAAAAAAATGAGACAAAGATAAATCATTTCAGATTTTTTTCCACCTTTAATGAGACCTATAAACTGTACAACTCAATTGAAAAACAAACTGAAATCTTTTAGGTAGAGGTAAGAAAAAATATAAAAATAAAATAATATGGTTGCAAAAGTATGCACACCCTTAAACTAATACTTTGTTGAAGCACCTTTTGATTTTATTACAGCACTCAGTCTTTTTGGGAATGAGTCTATCAGCATGGCACATTTTGACTTGGCAAGATTTGCCCACTCTTCTTTGCAAAAACACTCCAAAGCTGTCAAATTGCGAGGGCATCTCCTGTGCACAGCCCTCTTCAGATCACCCCACAGATTTTCAATCGGATTCAGGTCTGGGCTCTGGCTGGGCCATTCTAAAACTTTAATATTCTTCTGGTGAAGCTATTCCTTTGTGGATTTGGATGTATGCTTTGGGTCGTTGTCATGCTGAAAGATGAAGTTCCTCTTCATGTTCAGCTTTCTAGCAGAAGCCTGAAGGTTTTGTGCCAATATTGACTGGTATTTGGAACTGTTCATAATTCCCTCTATCTTAACTAAGGCCCCAGTTTCAGCTGAAGAAAAACAGCCCCAAAGCATGATGCTGCCACTACCATGCTTCACTGTGGGTATGGTGTTACATAGTTACATAGTTACATAGTAATTAAGGTTGAAAAAAGACTTTCAGTCCATCAAGTTCAACCTGTTAAGATCTCCTCTGATCTGCAATATGCGGATTAGTTATTAATTATTGTTCTTTTGGTGATGTGCAGTGTTGTTTTTGCGCCAAACATATCTTTTGGAATTATGGCCAAAAAGTTCAACCTTTGTTTCATCAGATCATAACACCTTTTCCCACATGCTTTTGGGAGACTTCAGATGTGTTTTTGCAAAATGTAGCCTGGCTTGGATGTTTTTCTTTGTAAGAAAAGGCTTTCGTCTTGCCACTCTACCCCATAGCCCAGACATATGAAGAATATGGGAGATTGTTGTCACATGTACCACACAGCCAGTACTTTCCAGATATTCCTGCAGCTCCTTTAATGTTGCTGTAGGCCTCTTGGTAGCCTCCCAGACCAGTTTTCTTCTCGTCTTTTCATCAATTTTGGAGGGAGCTCCAGTTCTTGGTAATGTCACTGTTGTGCCATATTTTCTCCACTTGTTGATGACTGTCTTCACTGTGTTCCATGGTATATCTAATGCCTTGAAAATTCTTTTGTACCCTTCTCCTGACTGATACCTTTTAACAATGAGATCCCTCTGATGCTTTGGAAACTCTCTGTGGACCTTGGCTTTTGCTGACGGATGCGACTAAGAAAATTTCAGGAAAGACCAACTAGAGCAGCAGAACTTTATTTGGGGTTAATCAGAGGCACTTTAAATGATGTCAGGTGTATGCTGACTCCTATTTAACACGATTTGGAATGTGATTGCTTAATTCTGAACACAGCTACATCCCCAGTTATAAGAGGGTGTGCAGACTTATGCAACCACATTATTTTTCTTTTCTTTTTTTCTTCCCTCCACCTAAAAGATTTCAGTTTATTTTCCAATTGATTGGTATATATTGGTGGGAAAGAACATTTTAAAAATAAAGTCTTTATTAATAAGGGTAACAACGGCGATATCTAATAAAAACAATACTATATAAAAAATCCTGGATTGGAAAGATAAATGTATAAAAAAGGCTAAATTGGATGTGACCATATAACCACTAGATGTAGTTTTGAACTCTTAATAGAGGGGTATATAGGTTCACAACTAACAGTATTTCCAGAGCGAAAGGTGGATAGCTTATCCAATACAAATGGTCCTGTCCTTGTGATAATAATGGATCTCTAATATCACTTGCATGATGTGGTATTTACTTGATGTATTACATAGAGGTGGCCCTTGTTATTAGGGGTGCACTGTATATAGAGAGCCTGGAGTAATCTAGTTTGCTATAGATATATCTATATTTCTCCTATATGAATAATTATTTTCCACAGTCTCATTAGACTGTATTAATGTGATAAATAGTCAGGGCATAACGTATTAATTATGGCACAGTTAGTCATAGAAGTGCTATCATACCAAAAGAAAAAATACAGTAGTATACCCCATAACCTTGGTATTATGGCAGTCAAACAATTTCTAAGTACAAAAAGTACTAACTTTGAGAAATTTAATAATTTTATCATTCGACTCTTAGAGTATGTCTTAAAATACAATTTCTTTCTATTTAATGACAAATGGTTCCACCAGATAAAGGGAACTGCAATGGGCACTCCATGCGCCCCTAGCTACGCAAACCTCTTTCTAGGCAGTTGGGAGAAGAAGATCTTCTCAGAACCAGGGCTTGAATATCTTACTGCACATGCAATGATTTGGCGTCGCTATATAGACGATATATTCGTGATATGGGATGGAACAAAACTTGAATTCGAAACCCTCATGGACTCCCTAAATAAAAACGAGATGGGTTTGAGATTTACGCATGAAATCCATAGAACAGAGATTCCCTTTCTGGATCTTCTTATCCAAAAAGATGATGAAGGAAACATCTAAACTACCACGTTTAGAAAAAAGACAGCTGCAAACACGTTATTATCATGGGATAGCCAACACTTTGAACCCCTGAAAAAGGGTATCCCAAAGGGGCAGTATCTAAGAATCAGGAGGAATTGCAGCTCAGAAACCAAGTTTAAAATTGAGGCAGATAAATTAAAACAAAGATTTCGAGAAAGAGGATATTCAAACAAATGTTTAAAGAAGGCATATCAATATGCATTGGGATGTAACAGAACGGAACTACTGAATAAACCGCACAGAAAAAATACCCAAACATCGAATAATACATATCCAAGATGTATTCTAACCTTTGGCTACGAATCTGCCTCAATAAGAGATATTATATCCAAACACTGGCATCTTTTAAGGAGTGACGAAGACTTGATAGATATCCTTCCACAAAAAATACCAATTGTTTATCGAAAAGGAAAAAATCTGAAAGATTCCTTAGTGCATAGCTTCTTTAGGGAGACAAAATACAATAAGACATGGCTGAATCCCCCATTAGGATGTTTTAAATGTGGGAATTGTAAATTCTGCAGATATATCAAACCCACAAAAATATACGAGCATCCGTGTAATGGGGCAAGATATGTTCTAAAGGACTTCTCAAATTGTTGCACTACAAGTGTAGTCTACGTGGCTACATGTTTATGTAAAAAAATCTATGTAGGAAAAACGCGACGCCAATTACGAAGACGGATTGGCGAGCATATCTATTCCATCAAGAAAGACCTTGACACCCCAATAGCACGCCATGTCAAAATCTTTCATGGCGGTAACAGTGAAGTTCTCACTTTCACAGCCCTTGAGAAAGTATATCAAAGCCCTAGACAGGGAGACTTGGATAAAAAACTTCTTCAACATGAAGCTAAATGGATCTACCAGTTAAAAGCCTTATCACCAGAGGGATTAAATGAAGGTTTCACATTTTCACCCTTCATTTAAATTTTCATGTTTTGGTTAGATACCAAAATCCACTTAACATGACTATCTATATAGCATAATTGACATGCTACTGTGACTAAATGACCATTCACTATTCTCCCTAGATGGCACAATAATAATCTATACCATCTAGGTTGGTGATGTATATCACTTATTGTCATTTTTCCAATAACGGCTGTTATACAGTCAGTACACTACTTGTCTCTTTCCCCATATATTTATATTTGATCACATATAGGGCCTTCTCTACCACCAACTGAGAGCTTTCCCTATGTCTTGGATTCACCTTACATAACAGACGTTAATCATTCTGTTTTTTATTCACTATTTTTATCCTACATTACACTTCTTATGAGCACGTGTATATACACAATACTAGTCAATATGGTCACCTTGTACTTTATGTACATATGTATATATATAATCAATTTTTTGAGTGATTTATTATAGATTAACTATTTTTATATCTTTTGTTTTATTAATGGCTGTTACACAGTCAGTACATTATTTTTCTCTTTCCCTACATATTCACATTTGACCACATATTAGGGCCCTCTCTATCACCTACTGAGAGCTTTCCCTTTGTCTTAGATTCACCTTATATAACAGATTTCATCTGTTTTTACACACTATATTTATTCTCTATTACACTTTTTAGGAATACACGTATAAACGCAATATTAGTCAATTTGGTTAGCCTGCACTTTATGTTTATATTTATATATACATTTATCCATTTTCTTTAGCGATTTATTATAGATTCACTACTTTTATATCACCTGTATTCCACTTATTCTATTTCATATTTCACTACAGCCCTTTCATCTCTCAGTCTGGAGGCCCCATTTCTATGTAATATTTGGGCTATTCAATGCCTTTCTTTGTTATATTTCTTTGTCATATTTCTTTCATATCCTCCCTTTTATATAGACCCCGTTTTCCTTTATTTAGACTCCATTATACTGTATTTATAGCGCATTAAGCGCCTCCTGGACACACTGCGCAAGTCCGGGCAGTGTCAATTGGTTGCCGTGGTGACGGCAACGTTTAAATAGAGGGCTAGACGGCCCATTACACTTTACCTTGATAAAGACGTCCGAATGACGTCGAAACGCGTCGGCTCCTGATGACGTGGCATGCCTGAGAGTGAAGGGCACGCCGGCGTCTTTCCAGACTAACAGTATTGTACCTTAGACAGCTAGAGTTTGAATGCTTTCCCTCCCTGTCCGTTTCCATATGAGTGCATGTTGTGGTAGTAGATGGAGCACATAATAGATGGTGCATATGAACTATAGAGCTATAGGTAACCTGCTGGTTCCTCATTACTCTTTGACAACCTCTTGGCTTCCATATTAAGACTGCATTTAATGAGGTGTGTGCTAAATAAAAGGGAAACAGCCCTAAGTGGGTATCATCTGTATATAATATTTTTTCTTTTGGTATGATAGCACTTCTATGACTAACTGTGCCATAATTAATACGTTATGCCCTGACTATTTATCACATTAATACAGTCTAATGAGACTGTGGAAAATAATTATTCATATAGGAGAAATATAGATATATCTATAGCAAACTAGATTACTCCAGGCTCTCTATATACAGTGCACCCCTAATAACAAGGGCCACCTCTATGTAATACATCAAGTAAATACCACATCATGCAAGTGATATTAGAGATCCATTATTATCACAAGGACAGGACCATTTGTATTGGATAAGCTATCCACCTTTCGCTCTGGAAATACTGTTAGTTGTGAACCTATATACCCCTCTATTAAGAGTTCAAAACTACATCTAGTGGTTATATGGTCACATCCAATTTAGCCTTTTTTATACATTTATCTTTCCAATCCAGGATTTTTTATATAGTATTGTTTTTATTAGATATCGCTGTTGTTACCCTTATTAATAAAGACTTTATTTTTAAAATGTTCTTTCCCACCAATATATACCAATTGATTACAATAGGGTAGAAAATACCTAGGGAACTTAGCATTCCTGTTATACCTCGATTTATTTTTCAATTGAGTTGTACAGTTTATAGGTCATATTAAAGGTGGAAAAAGTTCTGAAATGATTTATCTTTGTCTCATTTTTTTTACAGCACAGAAACCTGACATTTTAACTGGGGTGTGTAGACTTTTTATATCCACTGTATATATATATACTAGTAATCATATGTTATCTTTAATTGTCTGTGCTGTCTCTGTCTGTACTGTCTCTCTCTCTCTGTGTCCTCTCTCTCTGTCTTCTGTCTTTCTCTGTGCACTCTCTCAATCTCTATCTCTGTGTCCTCTTTCTATTTTTTGCAATTACTTGAATCCATAATGAAGCCCATAAATGTTACTGGTGTTCAATTGGATATATTTTGCTATGAGCATTCCAGTTGCGAGTTACAGTCTCAAAATGCGGTTGTCAAAAATGGACCTCTTTCCTATCTCCTCTATTCATTTTTTAAGCCCATAAATGTTACCAGTGCTAAAAACACAGAATCGATATTCAAGTACAAAAATTCAGGAAAAAATTGTATGAGTACTAGATAGGACCCGCAAGTGGGTTTAACACCTGTTCGTATAATTGCAACACCAAATAAACACTCACTACTGTACTTTGTATAAGAGAAAGTAGCGAGCAGCGGCAGGCGAGAAAGCAAATTAGAGCCACACAGTAAAGAATAGTTTTGCAAAAAAGCTGCATGATGTAAATGTTGTGTTTATTTATTCATTTATTTTTGATTTATAAATTAATTTTTACTTGTTATCAAGAATTAGTTATTCAAAAGACAAAAAAAAAAACAAAAAAAAAAACATTTGACCACAGTGATCCTTTTTAACGCTCCACTTGGAAACAAACCAAGCATTTTAGGAAATCAGTCAGACTACGGTTATTCTTGTACAAAAGTTAAACACTCAACTTGTCAATGAACAAAACAGTTTAGACAACCAGATAGTTTATGAAGCAGAACACTCTCCCTGGTAATGGATGGAGGCTTTAAAATTATCTAAAAAAGAAAGTCATTAGAAATCTTTGGACCAAATCCAATCTCCTCCCATCCCTGCCTCAGACCACTTTGCCTGTCTCCAGCCCCCATGAGCACCAGATACACCCCCATAGTTATACATTTTAATAAATTATATATTCCTCTATGAATGTGAACTAGTGTCTGTATTCAGTTTCGAAATAGCATTCTGCGTAATCTACATTTTCTGCTAAATTTCTTATTGCTGAACACTGTGTGAGTTCAAACAGAAAATGGACTCTTAGCACAGAAGAGAGATTTTAGCTATTAGTAATAAGTGTTCCAATAATTGCACAGATTGACGGAGGGTGGTCAGGCAGACAAAAGACACAGCGTGTGATTACATGTTGAATTCTTACTAAGAATCACCTTGCACTTTATCCATTTGAATAGAAGGAGAGTAGTGGTTTAAAAAGATTGTAATTCCTGTAATGGAATATTAAGTGTGGCGGTAAAGCATTCTGTCTGTAAAGAAAACTTACATTAAATGAACCATTCTTTCTGTTATATATCTAAGTAAAACACATGCATTTGTTGCAGGGAACCTGGTTACAAATAAGTAAACATCTCACTTTATAGCATGCGCAGTTCACTAGTGATTCACCTTAGGCTACAATCTGCCCAAATTGCCAGCAATCATTCAGATTTAATACAGCACATTTCCAAGGTAGAGAAATGGATGGGGAGCTGTAAACTAAGCTCTTAAAATAAAAATGTGTGTATATATTTAGATACACCGCCAGAAAAATGTACACCGTAAAAGCAGGATAAAGAAATAAGTCTTCAAATTCTTCATGCAAGTATTCAGGTTCATAGCTTTTGAATGTATGTGCATATTTTTATTTGTACAAAAAAAATAGCAAGGTTGTGTTTAAAGAGCAAGGTTCAAAATTATTACGTGACAACATAAGCAACTTTGACAGAGAAACTGGTGGCTTACCTAGTCCCAGAATGGGTTAAAACAACACAGCAGGATTTATAGATAGTAACACATTTATTATTGATTGGATGTTATTTTAAAAAAAATAGCTGTAAAGTGTGTAAATTTTCTCTGTTAATCAGTGTTTCTGTTGGTTGCGACCTTACTTTACTCCACATCTGTATGTTATAGTATTTGCTAATTATTGCCTGGAGATTACACATGCTCATAGTCTTTGAGAAACTGGATATAGTTATTAATACTACAGAATCAAAAAGGCAAGGGCTGTGATGCAGTTTAATGAAGACTGCAATGCCTATTCCTTTAGGAATATTCATGTATGTGTGTATATATATATATATATATATATATATATATATATATAAATACATAATATGAATATATATATATATATATATATATATATATATCACATATAATAGTTGTCAAACTGCAAATTTTCTTAACACTTGCGAGCCCCTCGTAGCGAGGCGAGCCGTTGGAGCACAGAAGTCTTCCGAGGTCGGAGCATTTAGCCGATGAGCGCAGAAACTGCGAGCCTCGCAAAGAGAGGCGAGCAGTTGAGGCATTGAAACACACAGGACTTTGGCAGAAATGAGCGCCAAAGGCGCTCGTGCTAGCCTCCCAGAGAGAGACGAGCTGTTGGGGCACTGAAATACGCTGGACTTTGCCTCCAAGCAGTTAGGATACACAGGATCACCTTAGGCTGCAAGCAGCTGAGGAACGCGGGACTTAGAAAAAAAAATATGAGGTCAGAAAAATACAAAGTTAACGGCCGAACCAAACAAAAAACACAAAAGTCACTAAAAATCAAAAATAAAATAAAAAAAATCATCACACACAGCACGGGGGGACAGCCAGGATGTTTGGGAGTGAGGTTGCATGCGAATTTAAGCCGAATTTGCTGAATTTTGCCACTCAAAAATCGTCTAAGCGAGAAAAAAATGGCAGCTGAAAAAAATGAAAACGAGGCTACACGACCCCGAACCGCGCAAAACACCGCCAGACGCGTACCACTTTTACCCAGGGACAGAGGAGGTAAAAAATACACTATTCGAAAATACGGAAAATGCTCTCAAGCCGCGTAACACATAAACAATCAACGCCATTTTACAACACTAACTTACTAATAACATTACGAATGGCTCTTTACCCGACTAAACCAACGGTTTGGCCTCGCGCACGCAGCCTATTTATACTGCACAATTGGAACATTGCTGACACTTTCTCCTCAGGTCAGCAACAGTCCAAATGTACATTGCATGCTGCAGGAATATAAAAATAGATTGTTAGCTTTTCAGGCTATTGATTGCTGGATATATTAATTAGAAATAGGTAAAGTATATTAATTTATTAAATAACTAATTAATTAATTATTATTTAAAAAATTATAGATTTATATATCTGTCTTTGTGATGAGCGCCAAAGATGATCGTTGCAAACCACAAAACTAAAAGGACACGGGGGGAGAGGCTGAGCGCTGAAGGTGCTCGGAGGAGTAAAAGTACACAAGGAGAGACACTCGTAATGAGTGCCGAAGGTGCTCAGAGGAGCTAAAGCACTCGAGAGGAGAGCCTCGCAATGAGCATCGAAGGTGCTCAGCAAGAGGCTCGCAATGAGCGCCGAAGTACAAAAAGCTTTACAATGTGTGGCAAACAGCATTGTCATGGCTTCAAATTTTATTGCCCCATCATTTGTGACGGACAAGTCACTAGTATTTATATATATACTAGCGAATTGCCCGTCAAAAAATGACGGCAATGAAATTGTAAGGTAGCTAAATTAGTAAATGAATATAGTGTACCTATTTTGAAGCATTGTGATGAAGAGCTGGCAATCTGTGTTGATGTTGCTGCAGCATTAGTGGTGTGGAGCTGCTGTGTAAGCGTGATGAATGTGTGCACTGTGTGGTATGAATATCCGTAGGTGGTTTGTGTCGTTTTGCGAGTTTCTTGTGGTGTTTTGCGAGTTTGTTGTGGTGTTTTGCGAGTTTAGAGTGGTGTAGCCTCGTTTTCGTTTTGTTCGGCAGCCATTTTTTCTGTCGCTTAGATTTTTTTTTAGTCTCAAAAGTCTTTTATTTCGAGTAAAATCGAGGTGTAAGTTGCATTTTTGAGGTCCTGGGTGCTCCCTCTTGGTGTAGGTAAGGTTTTTATGTATGTGCTGTGTGTATGTATTGTGTTTTAAATGTTTGTATGTCGGCGTGTTGCGTCCGATGTTTGCGAGGTCGTAATGTGTGGTAACGTGTTTCGTAGGTTGTTTGCGTTCCTCGTAAAATTTAGCGAGTGTCGTAATTTGTGTGTCGTGTTTTTTGAGTAGCGACGTGAAGTTTGCGAGGGTTTGAGGCCCTTGCCCAGTGACCTCACCAGCAACTGAGTCCCTCGCTTCGCGAGGGGCCTTAGTTGCTGGCATGGAGCGCCTTCGGCGCTCCATGCCAGCAACTGAGGCCCTTGCCCAGTGACCTCGCCAGCAACTGAGGCCCTCGCTTCGCGAGGGGCCTCAGTTGCTGACATGGAGCGCCTTCGGCGCTCCATGCCAGCAACTGAGGCCCGTGCCCAGTGACCTTGCCAGCAACTGAGGCCCTCGCTTCGCGAGGGGCCTCAGTTGCTGGCATGGAGCGCCTTCGGCGCTCCATGCCAGCAACTGAGGCCCTTGCCCAGTGACCTCGCTACGCGAGGCCCGCGGCTCGCTACGCGAGGGCCGTGGGCTCGCTATGCGAGCCCGCAAGCGTGAGCAACGACTCGTACGCTCACAACTATATATGTGATAGTAAAAAAAATAGTACATTTGTGTTCACATTTGAACATCAAAAAAAGTTTAAAAAAAACTGCTCAGAATTGCAAGAAATACAGTAATTACATTTCATTCTAGGAACCCAGGCAGGGACATGCAAATGTGCCCTCAAAGGCTTCGCTCTTGTAATCCATTACCGTTTTAAACATGACTTCCTTTAAGCATATGCCTGCTGTATTACACAGCTATGAGCAAAGCTAAGGTTGGACTATACACAAGCAAGGAACCCTACCCAAATACTGCTGTTTCAAGGTTACTGCCTCTCATCAGCATGGCGCCAGTTCCTAGCTTTTGTAGTAGAGTTAGTGAGGAGGTAGTTTACCACAACAATCATTTAATATGTGGTAAAAGAACGATAGAAGCCTCCACCGTACAGTAGTATAGTAAATAAATAGTACATTTGTGATCACATTTAAATGTCTAAACAAGTTAAAAAAACAGTTTCCAATTCAGAACTCTGAGAGAAACAGTTATTACACTGCATTCTGGAAAGCTGAGCAGGGACACACAAATGTGCCCACAAAGGCTTCAAAGCGAGCTCATAAGAACTGCATCTCGCTCGAAGCAAGGGGCCGCATATGCGGTAGGTGGAGGCTTTACGGCGCATGACTTTGAAACAACACCACCCACATACCTCTAAACTCGCATCACTTAGTCCAAACCACCCCACATAACTGTTAACTCGCAGCACTTAGTCCTCTCCTTCCCCTCATCCTCTCCCTCCCCTGTGTCTTGCAAAACACAGCACTAACCCACCGAACCTCGCAAGCATAAAAACACAAAAAAAACCAATAAGGAAAAAAAATCACTAACCCACAGCACGGGGGGACAGCCAGGACATCTGGAAGTGAGGTTACATGCTTCGGCACTCAAGGAATGGCACAGCAAAAAAATGGCAGACGAAAAAAATGAAAACGAGGCTCCACGACCCCGGACCGCCCAGCCACGTACAACTTACCCAAGAAGGGATTCGATATAAGCTCGGAAACCAGCATTAACCCCACAGGATCCGAGATAAGCTTGGAAACCCGCATTAACCCCACATTAACCCTCGCAGTGGGGGTCCCCGATCGCACGAGATCAGAGAGCCTAGCTGCAATGAAAATTCAAATTTCCCGCCTTACGGGTCCTTAAAGGACCGTAAAGGTCATTAAAGAAACCGTAAAAAAAAAAAAAAATAACCCTATCACTCATGGTGCTCTATACAGGGCCCCATCAACCCCTAAATAACCCTGTCACTTATGGGGGTCAATCCAGACCCCCATAAACCCTTAATTAACCCTTGAAGGGATCCGAGATAAGGTCAGAAACCTGCATTAACCCACATTAATCCTCACAGTGGGGGTCCTCGATCGCACGCAATCAGGAACTCCAGCTGCAATGAAAATTCAAAATTCCTGCCTTACGGGTCCTTAAAGGATTGTAAAGGTCCTTAAAGGACCGTAATAAAAAAAAATTAACCCTATACAGTGCCCCATCAACCCCTAAAAAACCCTGTCACTCACGGTGGTTAATCCAGACCCCCATAAACCCTTAATTAACCCTGTTACTCATGGGGGTCATTACAGACCACCATAAGCCCTTAATTAACCCTGTCACTCATGGGGGTCAATACAGACCCCAATAAGCCCTTAATTAACCCTGTCACTCATGGGGGTCAATACAGACTCCCATAAGCACTTAATTAACCCCCTCAATCATGGGGCTCAATACAGACACCCATAAACCCCTAACTAACCCTGTCACTCATGGGGGTCAATACAGACCCCCATAATACATTAATTAACCCTGTCTCTCATGGGGGTCAATACAGACCCCCATAAGCACTTAATTAACCCTGTTACTCATGGGGGTCATTACAGACCACCATAAGCCCTTAATTAACCCTGTCACTCATGGGGGTCAATACAGACCCCAATAAGCCCTTAATTAACCCTGTCACTCATGGGGGTCAATACAGACTCCCATAAGCACTTAATTAACCCCCTCAATCATGGGGATCAATACAGACACCCATAAACCCCTAACTAACCCTGTCACTCATGGGGGTCAATACAGACCTCCATCAACTGATAATTAACCCTGTCACTCATGGGCATCAATACAGACCCCCATAAGCCCTTCATTAACCCTGTCACTCATGGGGGTAAATACAGACCCCCATGAGCACTTAATTAACGCCCTCACTCATGGGGGTCAATACAGACACCCATAAACCCCTAACTAACCCTGTCACTCATGGGGGTCAATACAGACCCCCATAATACATTAATTTACCCTGTCACTATACAGACCCCTATAAGCACTTGATTAACCCTGTCACTCATGGGGGTCAATACAGACCCCCATAAGGACTTAATTAACCCCGTCACTCATGGGGGTCAATACAGACACCCATACACCCCTAATTAGCCCCGTCACTCATGGGGTCATTACAGACACCTATGAACCCCTAATTAACCCTGTCACTCATGGGGGGCAATACAGACCCCCATAAACATATAATTAACCCTGTCACTCATGGGGGTCAATACAGACCCCCATAAGCACTTAATGAACCCGGTCACTCATGGGGGTCAATACAGACCCCCATAAACCCTTAATTAACCCTGTCACTCATGGGGGTCAATACAGATCCCCATAAACCCTTAATTAACCCTGTCACTCATGGGCGGGTCAATACAGACACCCATAAGCACTTAATTAACCCCGTCAAATATTTTACAAATAAAATAAAATACAATACCCCCCTAACTAACATACAATCAATCCTATCTATCTAAAATGCATCCCCCAATCTATCTAATATACAATAAATCCTAACTATCTAAAATACATACCCCTATGTAACATACAATACTATATAATATACAATAAATCCTAACTATCTAAAATGCATACTCTTAACATACAATAAATCCTAACTATCTAAAATACATACCCCTATCTAACATACAATACTATATAATATACAATAAATCCTAACTATCTAAAATACATACCCCTAACATACAATAAATGCTATCTCTATATACAAACCTTAATTGTGAGCTAAAATAAAATAATTAAGACAACTTACCTTTGCAGATGTCCCTTCAGATCAGCAACCTAGGGGAAAAGAAAAAAAAATAGTACAACACATTTACAGAAAATAAATAAACATTCTAAATATTCTACTCACCTTTCCAGCATGTCCCCGCCCTTCTTTTCTTATTCTCCGGAGCTGCCCCTCTTAAAAAAAAACATTACATTACTACAACATACATAGACATAAAAAAATAAAAAATAAACATAATATACATTGTAAAATAAAAACAAAAACAAAAAACTAATGGAGATCTGCACTCGCGGACCTGCCTGATGCTAATGTGCCTCCTAGAGCCTTTTCCGGAAGAAAATAGGCAATGGCGCCTTCTGATTGGCAGAAAAATCTGTCTATCAAATTCAGCCAATCAGAAGGCGCCAATGTGTGAGCCAATCAGAAAGGGATACACCCCAAAATCCCACTCTGATTGGATAATGCACCTGTCAATCTTTATTTAAACCAATCACAAAGCACAGATGCCTTCAGCAAATCACAATGTGACACATCCCCACAGGGTGATTGGCTGGAGGCATCTGCGCATCTTGATTGGTTGCAGTGACGATAGCCAATCACAATGGGATACACCCCCACCTAGTGATTGGCTGAATGTATTTGCGCCTTCTGATTGGATGTTGTCAATGTCAATCAGTATTACAGCCAATGAGAAGGCGCAGATGTCTTCAGCCAATCACCCCGTGGGGGTGTATCTTATTGTGATTGGCTGATGGCAATAAAGCCTTCTGATTGGTTTAAATAAAGATTGACAGGTGCATTATCCAATCACCGTGGGATTTTGGTGTGTATCCCTTTCTGATTGGCTCCCACATTGGCACCTTCTGATTGGCTGAATTTGATAGACAGCGTTTTCAGCCAATCAGAAGCTGCCAGTGACAATTTTCTTCTGGAAAACTCTGTAGGAGGCTCATTAGCATTGGGGAGGTCCGCGAGTGTGGATCTCTGATAGTTTTTTTTTTAGAAAGCATATTGTTCCAGGACGGGGCAGAAGAGGAGCAGGCCGGGGACATCACAGGGAGGTAAGTACAATGTATATTATGTTTATTTTTATTTTATTTTAATGTTTATATGTATGTTGTAGTAATATGTTTTTTTTTAACAGAGTCCGCGCCAGAGAAGAAGAAAAGAAGAAGGACGGGGACATGCTGGAAAGGTGAGTAGAATATTTAGAATATTTAGAATGTTTATTTATTTTATGTAAATGTGTTGTACTCATTTTTTTGTTTCTTTTCCCCTAGGTTGGTGATCTGAAGGGACATCTGCAAAGGTAAGTGGTCTTAATTATTTTATTTTAGCTTAGAATTAGGGCTTGTATATGTAGATAGCATTTATTGTATGTTAGATAGGGGTATGTATTTTAGATATGGTAGTTAGGATTTATTGTATGTTAGGGGTATGTATTTTAGATAGTTACTATTTATTGTAAATTATATAGTATTTATTGTATGTTACATAGGGTGTACGTATTTTAGATAGTTAAGATATATTGTATATTAGATAGATTGGGGGATGTATTTTAGATAGATAGTATTTATTGTAAATTAGATAGATTGTGGGATGTATTTTAGATAGATAGTATTGATTGTATGTTAGATATGGGGGATATTGTATTTTATTTGTATTGTATTGTATGTATTCTATATGTATTTTCATTTCAGGTGTTTCATTTTTTTTCTGTGGTGGGGGGTTGCAATGTATTTTTTCTTTTCTGTAATGTTCCTTTTTTTTATTTTTTGTGACTTAGGTTTTTTTATTTTCTGTAATGTAGATTTTTTATTTTTTGTGAGTTAGGTTTTTTTATTTTATGTAATGTAGATTTTTTATTTCTTGTCACTTAGGTTTGTTTATTTTATGTAATTAGAGTGGTGGGGGTTGATTAGGGGGTAGGTAGGTAGTTTAGGTAGGTAGTGTAGGTGTTAAAAGGTTAGTGTAGAGGGGTGTTAGTTTAGATTGAATGGTTTATTGGGGTGGGTTTAGTGCAGTGTAGTGTTTGTACTTAATGTCATGAGGGTACTGGGGAATCCTCATAGCACTTACGGGGTAATGTTAGGCTTTTTAACTGTCCCGTGAGGGTCTTTAAATACCCTTATGGGACTAATGGGGTTAAATAGAGGCTTATGAACTGTAATTTTATTGCCTTGTATACAATATAAATAATAGCAAAAGTGTAGAGAACCACATATTTAAGAAAAATGTTTGTATCAAGAAATATACATAGGAGGGATCTCACACACATTTTTTCCGCAATTTGCGGCTTTGTCAGTTGTAAAATTACTAATAGATAATGCTACACACATTTCTGAAGTTCCAGCATTGCTGGACGCTATTTAAAAATGTTTAGACGTTCACCCATGTTTTATTGAATAGGGGAAGTTAGGTTAGGTGTAATGAGCTGGGAGATGTTTGCAGCCAATCAGATTGCTAGAATCTCAATGTCAGTATGCGGCTGCATTGAGCATTAGGCACATCGCCAAGCTTGTTCTAACACTTGCATTATTTAAATAGTAATTTTTGGAGTCAAGACAGTAGAATATATAATATGTAGTCCAAAACGTAGAATATATAGGGTGCGGTATACATTTTGGATGTAATACCATTTTTGTCTCCCATTAGCACCACATCTAGTACAGTCTTTTGATCTGTATTCATTGACAATCTTAAAAATTAGTGTAACTGGACAATTCTAAACCTAAAAATTGGAAAATCTTAAGGACCAAATATTAATATTATATAACCTTTACAGAAATCATATCACCTCACCTTTTGAGGCTGATGAATGCAGCAAAAGAGGTCCATACATTACTTCTCAAATCATTAAAATATTTGATACCAAAGGAGGGCAAGGACCCTAGCAGATGCAGAGATAATAGACGAATTTCTTTAATCAACACAGATGTAAAAAATAATTGACAAGAATATTTCAAACAGAATAAACTGTTGGATCACCTAGACTAGATGGGCTTTGTACCAGAAAGACAGGTTGCTGACAATACCAGAAGATGCATAGACCAAATCTCTTACTCAAACACCACAAAATCCTGTCAGAATAAGCATTGGATAGGGCATTATGGTCCTACATGTTTCAGAGACTACAGGCCTTTCAATTAGGTGATGCAATATTGAATTAAATTAAAGGTTTCTATAATTGCCAACAAGAAATGTTGTTATTGGCTGGTACATCCCCAGCTAACAATTTAATGTGGAATGGAACAAACCAGGTTGTCCTATATCTCCCTGTCTCTTTGCCCTAGAACCTTTAGAACCATGCCTGCAGCAAATAAGACAAAAAGTTAATATATATGAATAAGAGATTAGTAATAAAACCTATAAAGTAGTAGCATGAGCAGACGACATCCTGTTATTTAATGATTACAGGAAACCATAAACACTTAAATCTCTACACGCTACAATGTATTATATGACAACACACCACTGCTCAAGCTCCCTCCATGATAAAGTGTGATCAGTGCCAGGTCTACCTTTTTGGAGTCCCTAGGCAGTGAAGTGGAGGAGCCCCTGTGAGTGAGTATGAAAGGTTTGCACAGACCCATTATTACCTTTTCTGTGCACATAAGTTCCTTTTCCTGTTGTAATTCTGTTGTTCTAGATGGTTACCCCCTAGTAGCCAGTCTATGAACTTTTTTAAGCTAGGAACCACTTGTTTTTTTAAAAGTGGCACCCCTCACTGGGAAGTGCCCCAGGCAACTGCCCAGTTTGCCTAATGGGCCATCCAGCAATGGGCAGGGTATTTTAAAAAATACATAACAAGCTGTTCATTTGTTTGAACTTTAAGGAGCAAGATTATAAAACCGTATTTGGGTAGTACATCGCTCCAGATAAATTATTCCAAGCCAAATGTGCTAGAGAGCATGTCGTCAAATAGGTTTTTTGAACATGCCATAAGGTGCAAATATTCTAAAATCAACAAAGGAATTTAACTGCAGAAAGTCTCCAGACAAATATACCATAAGATCCATACACTGTTTTATTATCAAAATTTTTGGAAACATTACACAAAAAAATCATAATATTCTAGTAACTCAAATAGCACTAGCTGAGAGGTGGGCTTTGGCCAGGGTATGGAACCAACAAATGAAAGTTTTACAAAAGATTAACAAAAATGCTGAAATGGAAAAACTGATGGCATTATTAAAATATAATTTAGGTTCAGTCTCAAAGAGAAGGGATAAATGGAATACATTTTTGGGTCTGTAATCTCATATAAGATATCTTAAGAAAAATATCTAAGTATACAATCTAATTAAAATTGTTGGATTATGTTGTAATGCAATTCTGATATGATATGCTGAAATGTTAGATAAAGTGGTAGAAAATGTGTTATATTTTCTTTTAAAGAAGGATATTCATTTACAAAACATTTACTAACAAAAGCTATGTCTGTAACATTTGGATATTATGTAATTTCTTATTGTGCTTTCATTTTGTTCCCCTTGCCCTCCATTCTTCCCCTCTACCTCTTAGTTATATCAGTTTATAAACAATAGATTGTATACACTTTTGTGTTTAGAGGTTTTTTTTTTATTGTATTGTATTTCTTGTTACAAAATAAAAAATAAACAGTTAAAAAAAAGAATTTACATTAGAAGAAAAGGAATCTCAATAAAAAAGGAAACAGGATGAAGGGTTGCACTTGATTAAATTTCGGACTCACACAATAATTAGTTTTCTGCACTCCTACAGCTATGGGTAAAGCTTTGCTCTTGTTAAACATGTCCCACAGTGCAGTGCACACTCTGTATTGATAATTACACTGGGCTTAGTGATAATTCAAGCACAGGTAACAAAAATAAAGCAAAACTGATGAACTCATGAAATAGATTGCATTGTAAGTTTCCCTATGTATGTATATATGAAGTTACAAGATATTTTTTCAAAGACACAATACTCAACTTTTCAATCCAAATATTTTCTATATCTTGATGATGCAAATAGATCACATATATAGTTGTGAGCATAAGAGCCTTCGGCGCTCCATGCAGGCAACTGAGGCCCTTGCAAACTTTAAGTCATAACGCAAACAACATACGAGACACATTACTACACATTACGACCTCGCAAAAATCGCCCGCAACCCGCGGACATCAAAATATGAAAAACACATTAAATACACACAACACATACATAAAAGCTTACATACAGCCTGATGGGGCATCCAGGACCTCAAAAAATGAAGTTACACCTTAATTTAACTCAAAATAAAAGAGTTTAGACACTAAAAAATTCTCTAAGCGAGAGAAAAAATGGCCGCCGAACAAAACAAAAACGAGGCTACAGCACTCTAAACACGCAAAACACCACCACAAACAATCAAAACACCACAAAACACCTACAGATATTCCGCTACAGACGCATACCACACATTAGCCGCCATTTTAGAACAATAACTTATACAATACGGAAGTACACAGCTACTCTAACGGTTTGGTCTCGCGCACGCACACTATTACACTGCACACATTCATCACGCTTACACAGCAGCTCCACTAATGCTCCAGCAACTTCAACAGAATGCATCCTGCATATATTACTTCAAAATAGGTAAAGTAGATTTATTTGATTATTATACACCAAACAGCATAAGCTCACTTACAATTTCATTGCCGTCATTTTTTGACGGGCAATTCGCTAGTAAGTTATAACTATTGTAATTCACAGATGTAAATATTTGTGTTGCTCACAAGGATCAATGTGTTGTATAACATTCTCTATTGAATATCAATGTTTGTATATAGATATATTTAATAAATAATATGAGTTGGAATAGCCAATCTTCTGCAGGACAGTTATTTATAACAAATGTATTTTTTATCTTTATGAGAATTCAGTTTAGCTTACGGTTTAACGTGTCTTTGGAAATACACAATAGTAACACACTTCAGGGAAACTCAAAAAAGTTATCAGAGACTATGAAGAAGTAGTCATGGCTCAGGTACCTCGTGTCAGATCTCTTCAGGTCTTCTCAGATCCTGGATGGCTAACGCTTGGTCATCGGTGCCCTGGGGAAGAAGGATTATTCCAAGAGATGCTAGAAGAGTGTTCTTAAACACTACACACAACATATTTGTACAAAAGAGTCTTGTCACTTTATTCTGAGTGGGATGAACATCTATAGGGGTGAAAACCATAGAAAACTATATAAAAAAATTACATTTATGAAAAAGTATCTTTACATTTCCCTCTTAAACGCAGGTGACCAATCAACCAATCAGCGGGAAACCACCAATGTGATTTCAACTTCCTGCCTTAAAGGGTCGACGTCATCGCTTCTCCTATTGACATGTCGCTGAGCACCCAGTCAGGAAGGAGCTGACAGACCCGGATAATTTAATGATCCCAATTAGCCCAGGACCTACAAAGTCTTCATTTCAATTGGAATACCGGCGCTAGGGTGATGGGATTAGTGGAAGGACTTTAGGTAACAATGGGGCCACTATCAGTGAGGCATCTTTTTGTCCATAGGGTAGCAGGTGGTACTAGGTCAATTAAAAGTACCATAGCCCTTTTCTTTTGTAGTTACTCAAGTTCCAGATGGCATCATCTTTTTGGACAGTTCAAATCTCATGCTTTCACTAAAACTGTCCAATCACGGTGGTGCCTCCTCCTGGGGTTCTTCTATTGACTGCTCTGCAACCACTGTTTCAGCACCACCATGTCAATTCCAATTTTTGCCCAAGTCCCAGACACCCAGTCTCAACATCACCAAGGCCCCGGCTTCCCAGTTAGTCGTCACTGTGAGAGTTCCACCAATCGTCCCTTTGCTGGCAACCTAGGGAATTATGAACCTTACAATGGGTTAAGGACCATGGGTTTTTGGGCCAGCACCTTCCATAGCCACTTTCTTGGCTAAACTTAACCCCTAGCCCAAGGCTATGAAGCTCTTTTAGAGGGCAAATAAAAGTCTTGATGTAATGGTCCATCACAGGGGTCCTCTCAGCGTTGTAACTGGTTTCTGTTCACATTCCCATTAAATTACACATTAAAAAACTAAAAATTGTTGCCTCAGACAAATACATTACAGTTTCTTTGAGTCTAAGTGAATCTGATCCTTTGCTGCTTGTCATTTTTGTTTGAATGGAAAATACTATTACTGTAATACCTGTGCAAAAGCAGATTTTTGGAAAATGAAGACATTCCAGGCTGGTCTGTTTGCAGGTTTGACTCTCCCACTCACCAAGGAAAAGCATCACAGAGGTTGTGATGTGCTTCATGGTGCTTCATTGTGCTTTATCTTTTATGGCAGAAGTTACCATCAATTCCCTTCAGACTTCATAACAGCCCCTGTCATACATTTGTAAATATCCCTCGTACAGGAATTAATTTTGTGTGTGTACCATCACACCCTGAGAGATTTATGAGAGTGTGCGTTTGTAGTTAAGTGGAGGGAGCATTTAGGGAGGAGGGAACAGGGAGAAATCCAGAGCCTTTATTTGTTAATAGTATTAGAGTGAAATTGATACCACACCCCTTCCAACTCACTGGCCCAGAAGCAGAACCCTGGCATCACTCAATGCAAGTATAGCTCTCCGGAAATATAAACACCCCTCTCACACACACACAACTTCCACCAATGTATCATGGATGGATCCCTCCAGGAGCATCAACTTTTATTTAATTTCCCTGATTAAATATTCTCTTAGTCACAAGTACATTTTGTTTTAAATATACATATATTTTCGGTGCCCATTAGTCCTTCAAATAAAATGACATCTTCTTTTCTCTAATACTATGGCCATGAGCCTGTGGAGACTGAGGCCCTCATTCAATTGCAATGTTGCAAATTGAATAGGGGTCTAAATAAGCACATCACATATATTTTTTAAAGAAGTTTTTAGTTATTAAGCATCTATCCAAAAGCACGGTTTTCACTAACTAAAAACTTCTTTTAAAAATATATATTATGTGCTTATTTAGAGCCGTATTCAATTTGCAAAATCGCAATTGAATGAGGGCCTGAGTCTTGAAAAAAATATAAGAATGATAAATTCTAGACTGGCTAATACAGAGCTGGACATGTTTATTTACATTTATTTATTTCAAGTGTGTTTTGTATTTTTTCTTCCTAAATTAACCAATTTTTGGATAAAGGTAATCCACTCTAATTTTGTTGCTATGTCTCTTCCTTGTAAATGCAGAATAATTAATTTACTTTATCTGTTCCTTCTTCATCATAAAAGTGATTCTATACTCTTGGTTTAAAAATCTGCTAATGCTGTTAGTATGATACACACTTGACAAACATGTAGTTATACCGAAAATACAGAGGTTCCTTAAAATGCGTGACAGTAAACGCTTATGCCCTATGTCTCTTTGATATTAACCACACACTTAAGAAAAACATTCTTATCATGCACCTGACAAGCAGGATTAAAACATTACAGATACCTTTCAGGACCTCTGAAATAAATATCTGGCTGCACAAGTTTCCACCAGTAGAGGGAATATCTTAATCTTTCATAGTGCTCCATCACTGCACTTTGTGTAATTACTTAATTAGTTTGAAAAAGGTCCCAATTTTGCACAAAGATTTATCAAGCATGATGTACCCTTTGCAACACTCATTTTTAATTACATAAAACCTTCTTTAAAATGCATGGTAAATTTGTAACAGTTTTAATTTAATGATCTCAAGAAATGTTGTGTCTGTTGTTATAATCATGAGGTCAATCAGCCCTAATAAATTCAAAAGCCCGTAACTCCAATGTGAAGCTCGCAACGGCTGCAGGCTTTACATTTGTCCGAGTTACGGTGCTATCAAACTAGAATGGGCTGCGAGCTTGAGACGCAAATCGTAGCTTGTTTGTAGAACGTCGGATTTGCGGGCTTGCGGATGATCAATTAGTGTAGACCGTAGTGACGGGTTAAGATGGAGCCAATGGAAAAAGAGATCATCATCATCACATCTCTGAAAAAGGGGCGGTTAGATTTCAAAGTGCTACGGGCTACAATTACGTTTTCTATTCAGACCCACATTCCAGAAATAAGGCAATATTAATAAAGCAGTAAATATGATATTCTATTACATGCAGGTTCCATTATATGTATTAACACATTAATTGCCGGGATCGATATGACACAGAAATTGAACAGGAAATAAAGTATTTTTTAGGGCCGATTTGCGAGCTTGAGAATATTGTGCTATTAATTCTAACACTTAATATAACTTTCCCTCTTATTATGAGTGCAGTAGTGTGTTTTTATTTACATTTCAAGTGCTACGTATTGGACTTTACCCCTCTTGCGGGACCTCTCCAGTACTTGATGGGCTTTGGGCTCCATTTGCGAGTTACAGGGTTGCTTGCGAGTGACTTTGTTGCAATTTAATAGCATGATTGGAATTGTAGCGGTTACGGGCTTGAAAGAACAAAGGTTTTGCGGCCGCGAAGCTCAATATTCCACGTCCTGTAGGCATTTTTCGGCCTTGATGCTTCATAACCCGCAAGTCGGCGACGGCCTGGTTTACAGAGCTAATTTAATAGCCGTAAGTCCAAAAATCAACGTTACGGGCTACATTGTCACACATAGCTTGAATTTAATAGGGCTGAATGTATCTCCTGCTGATAAATCATCAGAAAACTGATTGTACTAAAGCCAAAGATATCAGAAACTAAACAAGGGACTGAACAACAGCCAAGAAGGGTGGTTAATATCCCTAAAAATATAGTGGTACATAAGAGTTGAGTATGTAGTTTATGCACAAGGTGTTTTTTGTTTCCTCTTTTGGTGGAGTTTAATTCATTTTTATCTGGCACCTTTTTGAACATGATTAATAAAGTTTATTTCGTATGCACATACCAAATTTTAGTACAGTAGACTTTCAGTTATCTGGCACCCATAGGGATTGGTAAATGCTGTATAAATGTAGTTACTGGTTGCTTGAGAGTCACTATTAAAAGAGGCCTAGATTAGCTACACATAGAATGCTCTGCTAAGTATATTTGTCAGTGAGGACTGTTCTAGCAGCAGCAGCTTTCACTCCTCACACACAGGGGAATGTAACTACACTGGCTCAGTCGCTCATGTCTTACTACTTCCAGGTAACATTGAATTGCAGAGAAGTACAGCGGCTGAAATCTAGGTGCCTGTAAGCATTCTGTGGCATGACAACCTGGCTCCTGGCATTTGTTGAGCTGTGTACATTTTCATTTTAATTTAAAGTACAGTTTTCTGGAGACTTGACAGTTCTGGTTGCCTAAGTTCTGGTTAACTGAGATTCTACTGTATAATGCTGGTGAGCACTATTTTAAGCTATTATTTTACATTATGTGTAAGCTATGAGCATAACTATTTTAATGGATTAGTAAAGCATTCAATATTGTTCTGTGCAATAAACCAATGTTTAAACATCATCGTTTTGGACTTAATTTAAACAATTTTAGTTTATAGGACACAGGCTGAAGGATAGGATTCAAAGAGTCATGGTAAATGGAATTATTTCAGAGGAATGTATGGTTACCAACAGAGTGCCAAGTGCTGGAGCCGGTTTTGTTTAATATATTTATTAGTGATATTAATAGTGGGTTTGAAGGGAAAGTTTGTCCCTTTGTAGATGACACAAAGATATGTAAAAGAGCAGGCATTCCAGGAAGCGCAAGTCAAATGTGTAATGATTAAATAAAACAAGAGCAATGATCTTATTAAAATGATGACGGCAACTGATGAGGAAAGGGACTTGGGAGTTCTTATATTAGGTAAGCAATGCAACCAAGACACAGGGAAAGCATGTGGGGTGCTTAGATGAATTAATAGAATAGCTAAAGAAAAAGATAGGTACTAATGTCACTCTGTAGGTCCCTAAACACTGTGCCTAGTTCTGAAGATTATCAGCCTTAATAAATTGTGATTCAGCCAATTGAATAGGGCTCTATATAAGCACAGAGCATATTTATTTTACAGAAGTTTTTAGTTAGTGAACTTCTATCCAAAAACAAGGTTTTCACTAACTAAAAACTTTTGTAAAAAAATATGCTCTGTGCTTATATAGAGCCCTATTCAATTGGCTGAATCGCAATTTAATAAGGCTGTATATTTCCAGATTACCTTTGTAAATTGTAAGAATGGTGTATAAGTTACATTAAGCTTCCCAGTAGTTCATTCGGAAAACAAAGACATCTATTTATCCTTTCTCTTCATAAATGTAATGTTTTATGGCTGGGTTTTGTCATCTGACCTGACCGGTGAAGCTGGGATTCTGGGATAGAGCCAGAAACCACAGCTATAGAAGAGATATTAATACATTTAAAGATAACTGGGATGCTGAACATGTAGGGAGAACACATACATTTCTTTTATAATGGCAGCCAACTGGTGGAAGTGAAGAAATGTAATTGAGTGGAACAAATGTGACCCGTAACATTCCCTGCAATGTCATCTAACAAATCATGGATATGTCTCAGACATATGCATACTGGCTGCAATATTGGTGGATATTTACCAAGAATTATAGGGGCTGAGATGTATATAGTCATACAGCCTTATTAAATTACGATTTTGCCAATTGAATAGGGCTCTTAATAAGCACAGAGCATATTTTTTTTTACAGAAGCTTTTAGTTAGTGAACTTCTATCCAAAAGCAAGGTCTTCACTAATTAAAAACTTCTGTAAGAAAAAATGCTCTGTGCTTATATAGAGCCCTTTTCAATTGGCCAAATTGCAATTTAATAAGGCTGATAGGCTGCAATTCTTATATCAAATGGAAAAAAACTGCCAAATACAACCCGTCACAACCCCTGAGATAGATTAATAAATGAAAGACCTAATAAAGCACTGGCAGGTTTAGGTGCAACCTTGTGGAGATAGAAACTACCTGTAAATGTAAAGTCTCCTTCCATCTTAGGAAGCTTATGCACAGAGTTTAAAATAGTAGATTCCTGTGCAGCATTATGCCATATAAATAAAAAATAAAGGTTGTATTGTTTTTCTTTTATATACTAAACACATCTTCTGTGTTTTAAAGTTTGGTAATTCAAAAGAGTATAATTTATAAATATGACCTGTATAGTTTTTTTTAAATACATTTATATTAAATAAATGTACATTTGTGAGGCCACTCTTTCTAAAAAGTGGCCTCTTGTTTTTTTAAACGAGGGGTCCCCTATTGTTTTTATTATCTGTGGAGGAGAGATAGAGGCTCTAGTTGTTGTCGGGCCACCACTGTTTTTATGGCAATCTCCTGTCGTTTAGAGGGCATAAGACCTCCATATGATAAAGGAGACTGTCCCGTTTTCCAAGAAGACTCCATTGCCACTCTTCATCATGCAAGAGGAGAGTTAGGGGATGCATCTCCTACACTGAAAGCAAAGTGTCAGTCCCTGTTGCATGTGATTATGAATGATGATGTCATCATGCGATACTAGCTCCTACTGGAGATCTATCATCCTGTCCCACTGGCACATGTGGAAGAAATTCATCCTTCACATTGTAAGGCAGCAGAGTTAGCACCCAAAGAGTTACAAGTACTCAAGATAGCCAGCAAAGGTGAAACATAAAAAACAACAATGTTTAGTGGATATAACATAGGTGTATTTAAGTGTGATGCCTATGTGAATATTATTACTGCACCAGTATCTTCAGACAGTCTGCTTCTCCCTTATAATATGCTGCTCTAGGTCTACGCCTTAACACAGAACTGTTACAACAATTTCACAAGGTAAAGAAATCACAGAGACAAAATTGTATTTACTGTGCTTTGCAAAAGTATACACCCCCTTGACTTTTTACCTATTCTGTTACATTACAGCCTTAAGTTCAATGTTTACTTAATCTGAATTTTATTTGATGGATCAGAACACAATAGTCTAAGTCGGTGAAGTGAAATGAGAAAAATATATACATAAAACTATTTTTTAGAGATAGAAAACAGAAAATTGGCATGCGCGTATGTATTCACCCCCTTTGTTACAGTTACATAGTTACATAGTAATTAAGGTTAAAAAAAGGTTTTCAGTCCATCAAGTTCAACCTTTTAAGATCTCCTCTGATCTGCAATATGCGAATTAAGTATTAATTAATTAGTTGTTAATTAATTATTAATCAATTTTATACTTTTTTTTTTTTTTTTTTTTTTATTATTAATTCATTCAGAGGAAGGCAAACAGAAAAAAAAACCAAGTGAGACTTAGCCAATCGTCTCAAAATAAAAAATAAAAATTAATTCCTTCCTGACCCCAGATACTGGCGATCGGATTTCTCCCTGAATCAATCCAGTCCCCTTTTAAAGTTATCTGTCACCACCTCCTCTGATAGAGAATTCCAAAGATTAACCTCCCTTACTGTGAAGAACCCTTTTCTTTCTTTAAGGTGTAATCTTTTTACTTCTAACCTCAAGGGATGTCCTCTTGTCAGTTGAAAACCTCTTGGCACAAAAAGCTCCCTTGACAAATCTCATATACTGACCCTGGATGTATTTATATAAGGTAATCATATCTCCTCTTAGTCGCCTTTTTTCTAGAGAAAATAAGTTTAATTTGGTTAGTCTTTCTTTATAACTTAGCCCCTCCATTCCCCTTATTAGTTTGGTTGCCCTTCTCTGTACCTTTTCCAGCTCTAAAATGTCCTTTTTATGAAGTGGTGCCCAAAATTGTACTCCATATTCCAAATGAGGGCATACTAGAGATTTGTATAGTGGCAGAATTATATTTGCTTCCCTGGCTTCTATACCTTTCTTAATACATGCTAATATTTTATTTGCCTTTGCAGCTGCTGCTTCGCTTTGAGCACTGTTACCTAGGTGGTTGTCCACAAGCACTCCAAAATCCCTTTCAATATCTGATACACCTAGATTTGCTCCATTAAGATTATAAATTGCATGGCTATTTTTCCTTCCCAGATGCATAACTTTACATTTATTCGTATAAAATCTCATCTGCCATTTAGATACCCATTACTCAATTTTATGTAAATCCCTTTGAAGGGAAAGCACTTCATTATCTGATTTAATTACCTTGCACAACTTCATGTCATCAGCAAAAATGGAGACACCACACTCCAATCCTACCTTTAAGTCATTAATAAATATGTTAAAAAGGAGAGGACCTAATACTGAACCCTGAGGAACCCCACTTACCACTTTAGTCCAAACGGAGTATCCTCCATTTACAACAAACCCTTTGCTTCCTGTCTTTTAGCCAGCTCTCAATCCATGAGCAGATATTTACAGCAATTCCTCTATCTCTTAGTTTGCACAATAGTCTCCCATGTGTCACTGTCTCAAAAGCCTTTGCAAAATCCAAAAAGACTACATCCACTGAGTTGCCTAGATCCAGGTTCCTACTAACCTCCTCATAGAAACTAATTAGATTTGTTTGACATGACCTATCCCTCATAAATCCATGTTGACTCCTACTTATAATCCTGTTCAGAAAGACATATTCTTGTATATTGTCCCTTATTAACCCTTCTAAAAGCTTCCCCACTACAGAAGTGAGGCTTACTGATCTATAATTCCCTGTATTAGCTCTTGCTCCCTTTTTAAATATAGGTATCACATCTGCCTTTATCCAGTCATCTGGTAGAGACCCTGTGTATAGTGAATCTTGAAAAATGTAATATAATGGTTTGGCTATTACAGAACCCAGTTCCCTCAGTACCCGTGAATGTATTCCATCAGGACCTGGGGCTTTATTAACATTTATTTTTTACAACCTCTTTTGGATTACTTCCTGTGTTAACCAATTATTTGGCAAAGGTAGTGTAGCCCCATTATGTTGCAGTGTCCCAACCACTGGTACCTCCCTTGTGTATACCAAAGAAAATAACCTATTTAGCTTCTATGCCTTTTCCTGGTCACTAATTTTCAAATAGCCTGTGTCACATTGTAATGCTCCTATAGCTTCCTTCTTTGCCTTCTTCCCATTAATATACTTTAAAAATATTTTAGGGTTGTTATGAAGCCCATAAAAAGCTCTGGTGCAACCAATTACCTTCAGAAGTCCCATAATTAGTGAAATTATGTCCACCTGTGTGCAATCTAAGTGTTACATAATCTGTCATTACATATACACACCTTTTTTGAAAGGGCCCAGAGGCTGCAAACCCTAAGCAAGAAGCACCACTAACCAAACACTGCCTAGAAGACCAAAGAACTCTCCAAGCAAGTAAGGGACATTGTTGTTGAGAAGTACAAGTCAGGGTTAGGTTATAAAAAAATATCCAAATCTTTGATTACCCATAGAGTTGGGCTTCATGGCAGAGTGGCCAGAAGAAAGCCATTACTTTCAGCAAAAAACAAAATGGGAAGTTTTGATTTTGCGAAAAAGCATGTGGGAGACTCACAAAATGTATGGAGGAAGGTGCTCTGGTCAGATGAGACTAAAATTGAACTTTTCGTCCGTCAAAGAAAACGCTATGTCTGGTGCAAACCCAACACCTCACATCACCCAAAGAACACCACCCCCTCAGTGAAACATGGTGGTTGCAGCATCATGCTGTGGGGATGTTTTTTCCGCAGCCGGGACTGGGAAACTGGTCAGAGTTGAGGGAAAGATGGATGGTGCTAAATACAGGGATATTCTTGTGCAAAACCTGTACCACTCTGTGTGTGATTTGAGGCTAGGATGGAGGATCACCTTCCTGCAGGACAATGACCCCAAACACACTGCTAAAGCACACATTTGAGTGGTTTAAGGGGAAACATGTAAATGTGTTGGAATGGCCTAGTCAAAGCCCAGACCTCAATCCAATAGAAAATCTGGGGTCAGACTTAAAGATTGCTGTTCACAAGCGCAAACCACCCAACTTGTAGGAGCTGGAGCAGTTTTGCAAGGAGGAATGGGCAAAAATCCCAGTGGTATGATGTAGCAAGCTCATAGAGACTTATCCAAAGCGACTTGGAGCGGTGATTGCCGCAAAAGGTGGTTTTACAAGGTATTGACTTTAGGGGGTGAATAGTTATGCACATTTAAAGTCTATTATTTTGTCCTATTTGTTGTTTGCTTCACAATAATAAAAAAAAAAAACATCTTCAAAGTTGTGGGCATGTTCTGTAAATGAAATTATGCAAATCCTCAAACAATCCATGTTAATTCCAGGTTGTTAGGCAACAAAACACGAAAAATGCCAATGGGGGTGAATACTATTGCAAGGCACTGTAAGAAAATATTCAGGTTTGTGCAGTACATAACAAACTAAAATATATTGCTGGGTATATCTTAAATTGTTGGTGTTTTTGGAATCTGACACCTCTTCTAAACTTTATCTGAAGTAAGCAGCTTGCATCAATAACTACAAGCCCTGTCCAGCAGAAGTGTATACATCCCTCTTACTTATGCACCCTCAGCAATGTATCATGGATGCCTTCATGGACGAGAACATATATATTTTTCCTAAATGAAAACTAGCTGTATTCAATTGTCCTGCATATTTATGCTCTGTCAGGCGCACATTGTTCAAACACATTTTTTTTTGCTCCTTTAAATACTGCAATTCAGCTTACTCCAAGACACTGTCATTGTCCTATATCTGTAGTCACTCTCAAAATGTCATTTCAATCTCTCAGAATGCTATTTTTCTATTTCATAAAACCCTGTGCAGTAAATGTATTGTTCCCAAACGTATACAATCCTATTTGACAAAATATAGTTTTCGGCTCCAGAAATTTTAGCCAACGAGGCTTGTCTCCCAGATGTGCTGCAATGTGTCTAAATCTGAAATTTGAAAGCAGGCATTTCTGGCAATTATCCTTTGATATCCAATTAATGATGGAATATTATGGGCTGGCGATAATGGCTGGTGGGATGAATGCTCCTGATCAGCATCACTGGCCTCCGAACAAAAGTGATGCGTCTTCCACTGCCTTTCACAAAGTCATTTGAGAGGAGTTAATCTCTTATTTATGCTATTTTCTTTCTGTATGGAAAAGGGATAGCTATTTCTTCAACAGGGACACTCCATGTATATACCTTGTGAATAAGGGGAATATATATCCTAGGAATGGAGAAAATTCACTTAAAATAATATTGACCCTCACATTTTTTTCATGGCAAAATACATGAATGATCTGTTTATTTTATTTATTTATTTAGATTTTTTTTTACTTTTATTTTTTACTTTTATTTCTTGTACAAAGACAGCTTTTTAAATCCTTAGTAACTCTATGTATTTGTGAATACAAGTGTATGGGACAATATATGTGTCTTATAATGTAATGTAGAATATATTATTCCTGACTATTTCAGGTGCTTAGCACAACTAGTTCCAAAACTCCTCAGACCTAAAACCTTAAAACATCACCTTTATTCATTTGTAACAACGGCGGTATCAAAATAAATTTCTAAAGCGCAATGAATTTTAGACTAATAAAATGCTGAATAGACATCCAAATAAAAAGGGAAGAGCCTATGGCAAGACATATCATAGAAGAATCATATGAACTTGGTGGATCCTTATGCCTGGAAGGCCCACTAACAGAAGCCGCTAAATTCACTACTATAAATAGAAGGAAACAGAAAAGGTATTAATATGGATTTCTACTCGCTTAAAAAATCACATTAATTGAAAAGTAAGATAAAGGAAAGGGGTAACAAAAAAGAGATTATACTACGCGTCATATATCTTATTTTGGGAGTGGTCGCCTGCCAGTATTCAACATATAAATAAACCCCTTCCAGGCTTTAAATTCAGCAATGGTCAATATTATTCTTTCCCTAAGGTCTTTTCTTGAATCTCACAAGTTTGTCAATTTATTCTATAATAACTGAACATGCTGAGGATCACTTTTTCCTACATATAGCCTAATAGCCGTTAGGCTGTATGTTAAATGGATCCCAGGAAAATAAAATCTGTCATTGCCTCCACTTCTTCCCCATCTATATGCCAGGAGCTGATATTGCTGTTTGCCACGAATCTTCATATTTTTAACATTGAACAACAGGCCAGCTTTAGCACTCTATTCTTTTGCCCTCATCAATAGGGTCCTTTAGTTCCTCCTCACTTTCAGCCATCAGTAGTGTCATCCATGTTTCTGAGGTTGTTGATATTTCTTAACGTTGTTAAGGTGAGCACCCCTTGCTATTTAATGCAGTAGCTGTTTGTTTTCAATGTGTATTAATATTCTAGCAGTTATTCAAGCTTATCTTTTTTCAGGGCATTCTTAACATTCTTAGTAAAGAGCTGATGATATTATCTATTTCTACCTGGCAGAGAGACTCGAAACCTTAAAGGGACACTGAGATCATATTTTTCTATGCCGTTCTTTAATAAACAAAAGTTATAATGAGCACATATATTAAGAATGTAAAAAAAATCTCAATCTTCAATTTTTCAAATGTACATGCAGCCTTCTTCTTTCTTTACTGGGCTGTTTCTTGTAGCTACTGTCTCCGGAGTGCATTTCCATGTAAAATAATGAGCTTTCTATTTGTCCTATAGGAAGCACCAGTATTTTTAGATGCCAATTTTCCATTGCTCACATACTGTGCTTACTGTGCATTCAAATTCTCCTCCCCAGTAGAAACATAGGCCTCCTTGTAAATCAAGTGCTCTTAGTTAGGGTACTGCAGTAAATCAAAACTTCTTATGTTAATCTTTTTTTCCCCCAGGTTAGAGCAGTCCATGCTCAGCCGTAAATTCTGCTTTAGACGCAACAGGTTTCTGTGTAGGGAGTAGCCAATTCAAGCTTTACGGATGAGATAGGCTATAGGAGCTAATAGGAAATGCGAACGTCATGAATATTATAATGAGTGGGAAGTGCTATAACAAGTGCCATAACTAGGCTGCGGCAAGGAAACATTAGAGATATATACCAGATGTCCAAGACTAGTGATGCTATATATGCCTCTAAAGATCCACAAGGACAGAGAGAGACCACCAGACAGATCTATAATCTCTGGAAACTGCAGTATGACAGAAAAAGCTAGTTGGTATTTGAACTTCATACTAGGATCATTTGTGATAGATTTGCCCTCCTTTCTTAAGAATACAATGGAGGTGCTAAACAGATTAAATGGGATTGTATTAATTCCAACTACCATACTGGTAACATGTGATGTTGAATTCCTGTACACCTCCATTGAACATACAGCTGGCCTTGAAGCTGTTCAATATTTCCTTCAAACTGAATATTTGGATAATTCTGAAAAGAACATATTTATGCTAAAACTGTTATATTTTGTATTGTAATACAATTTGTTTGTGTTCAATAATAACTATTACCTGCAGACAAGTGGAACAGTGATGGGGACGGCATGCGTTCCCACATACGCTAACATTTATCTTGGATGGTGGGAGTGGGAGAAAGTATTCAATGAGCATAACATAAGGTATACTGATCAGATTATCCTATGAGTCAGATATATCAACGACATACTCATCATCTGGGATGGAGATATGAGTGATTTGAAGGAATTCATTGAAGTCCTCAACACTAATGACTTAAATGTAAGTCTATAGACTTCCTTAACATAATGATTCACAGAGATGAAATGTGTAATGTCAATACTGACATTTATAGGAAGCTGACCTCAACGAAGAGCATTTTGAATAATCAGAGTGCACATTTCCCTCCCACAAAAAAAGCCGTCCCTATCGGCGAGTTCCTACGCATTAGGAGAAATTGTTCTGACTCATATACCTTTCAACAGAGATCTAATGAATTAAGAGATAGATTGAAAAAAAAAAGATTTTATAGCATTTCTTCAATTAAGAAGGCCTATCATTTCTTCAATTAAGAAGGCCTATCACTGTGCCTTACATATCAGTAGAGATGAACTCCTGGTACCCAACAAAAGACAAGTGGGTCAAGAACAAAAAAGATTCATTGGAACCTTTAACCAACAGTGGTGTGGAATCACAAATATTTTGAATAAATATACATATATTCTGAAGACTGATCCAAAATTAGATAGCTTGGTTGGAGACAAAATCAAAACTGGATGGCGAAGATGTATGAATTTAAAAGATCTCCTTGTGAAAAGTGACTCAAAAAAATCGAAAAACCACTGGGTCACTTCTGGATGGTACCAACCCCTGGCGGACACTGCAGATGTTGCTAGTTCATGGACAAAAATACAGAGCTAAGGAACAGAATGGGCAATTTTATTAGACTCATGGGCTTCCACAATTGTGGTAGTCGTGGAGTGATATATTGTCTAAAATGCTATTGCAAATTAAGGTATGTGGGAATCACCACTAGGGAAATACGATGAAGGGTGGGTGGACATATAAGTAATATAAGAAACAGCAACAATGATAAGTAGTGATGTCGCGAACATAAAATTTTCGGTTCGCGAATCGCGAACGCGAACAGCCGCAAATGTTCGCGAACCGGCGAACCCGGCGAACCGCCATAGACTTCAATGGGCAGGCAGATTTTAAAACCCACAGGGACTCTTTCTGGCCACAATAGTGATGGAAAAGTTGTTTTAAGGGGACTAACACCTGGACTGTGGCATGCCGGAGGGGGATCCATGTCAAAACTCCCACGGAAAATTACATAGTTGATGCAGAGTCTGGTTTTAATCCATAAAGGGCATAAATAACCTAACATCCCCCTCCATCATCATCCTCCCCTGTATCTCTCTTTCCCCTCCCTCATCATCCTCCCCTGTGTCTCTTTCCCCCCTTCCTCATCACCCTCCCCTGTGTCTCATCCCCCCCCTCATCATCCTCCCCCCTCCCTCATCATCCTCCCCTGTATCTCTTTACCCCCTCTCTCATCATCCTCCCCTGTGTCTCTTTCCCCCTCCATCATCATCCTCCCCTGTGTCTCTTTCCCCCTCCCTCATCATCCTCCCCTGTGTCTCTTTCCCCCTCCCTCATCATCCTCCCCTGTGTCTCTTTTCCCCCTCCCTCATCATCTTCCCCTGTGTCTCTTCCCCCCCTCCCTCATCATCCTGCCCTGTGTCTCTTTCCCCCTTCCTCATCACCCTCCCCTGTATCTCTTTACCCCTCCCTCATCATCCTCCCCTGTATCTCTTTACCCCCTCCCTCATCATCCTCCCCTGTGTTTCTTCCCCCCTCTATCATCATCCTCCCCTGTGTCTCTTTCCCCCTTCCCTCATCATCCTCCCCTGTGTCTCTTTTCCCCCTCCCTCATCATCTTCCCCTGTGTCTCTTACCCCTTCCCTCATAACCCTCCCCTTTGTCTCTTTCCCCCCTTCCTCATCACCCTCCCCTGTATCTCTTTACCCCTCCCTCATCATCCTCCCCTGTATCTCTTTACCCCCTCCCTCATCATCCTCCCCTGTGTCTCTTTACCCCCTTCCTCATCATCCTCCCCTGTGTCTCTTCCCCCTCCATCATTCTCCTCCCCTGTGTCTCATCCCCCCTCCCTCATCATCCTCCCCGGTATCTCTTTACCCCTCCCTCATCATCCTCCCCTGTATCTCTTTACCCCCTCCCTCATCATCCTCCTCTGTGTCTCTTCCCCCCTCCATCATCATCCTCCCCTGTGTCTCATCCCCCCTCCCTCATCATCCTCCCACCTCCCTCATCATCCTTCCCTGTATCTCTTTACCCCCTCCCTCATCATCCTCCCCTGTGTCTCTTTCCCCCCCTCCTCATCACCCTCCCCTGTGTCTCATCCCCCCTCCCTCATCATCCTCCCACCTCCCTCATCATCCTCCCCTGTATCTCTTTACCCCCTCCCTCATCATCCTCCCCTGTGTCTCTTCCCCCCTCCATCATCATCCTCCCTTGTGTCTCTTTCCCCCCTCCCTCATCATCCTCCCCTGTATCTCTTTACCCCCTCCCTCATCATCCTCCCCGGTGTCTCTTCCCCCCTCCATCATCATCCTCCCCTGTGTCTCTTTTCCCCCTCCCTCATCATCTTCCCCTGTGTCTCTTCCCCCACCCTCCATCATCATCCTGCCCTGTGTCTCTTTCCCCCCTTCATCATCACCCTCCCCTGTATCTCTTTACCCCTCCCTCATCATCCTCCCCTGTATCTCTTTACCCCCTACCTCATCATCCTCCCCTGTATCTATTTACCCCCTCCCTCATCATCCTCCCTTGTATCTCTTTACCCCCTCCCTCATCATCCTCCCCTGTATCTCTTCCCCCCTTCCTCATCATCCTCCCCTGTGTCCCTTTCCCCCCTTCCTCATCATCCTCCCCTGTGTCTCCTTCCCCCCTATCTCATCACCCTCCCCTGTGTCTCATCCCCCCTTCCCTCATTACCCTCCCCTTTGTCTCTTTCCCCCCTTCCTCATCACCCTCCCCTGTATCTCTTTACCCCTCCCTCATCATCCTCCCTGTATCTCTTTACCCCCTCCCTCATCATCCTCCCCTGTGTCTCTTTACCCCCTTCCTCATCATCCTCCCCTGTGTCTCTTCCCCCTCCATCATTCTCCTCCCCTGTGTCTCATCCCCCCTCCCTCATCATCCTCCCCGGTATCTCTTTACCCCTCCCTCATCATCCTCCAACGGAATCTCTTTACCCCATCCCTCATCATCCTCCCCTGTGTCTCTTCCCCCCTCCATCATCAACCTCCCCTGTGTCTGATCCCCCCTCCCTCATCATCCTCCCACCTCCCTCATCATCCTCCCCTGTATCTCTTTACCCCCTCCCTCATCATCTTCCCCTGTGTCTCTTCCCCCCTCCCTCATCATCCTGCCCTGTGTCCCTTTTGTCCCTCCTTCATCACCCTCCCTGTGTATCTCTTTACCCCTCCCTCATCATCCTCCCCTGTATCTCTTTACCACCTCCCTCATCATCCTCCCCTGTGTCTCATCCCCCCTCCCTCATCATCCTCCCACCTCCCTCATCATCCTCCCCTGTGTCTCTTTGCCCCCTTCCTCATCACCCTCCCCTGTGTCTCATCCCCCCTCCCTCATCATCCTCCCACCTCCCTCATCATCCTCCCCTGTATCTCTTGACCCCGTCCCTCATCATCTTCCCCTGTGTCTGTTTCCCCCTCCCTCATCATCCTCCCCTGTGTCTGTTCCCCCCCTCCCTCATCATCCTCCCCATCCTCCACAGGGATAAGTGTGAGGCGTGTTAGGGTGAGGGGTGAGGGATAAGTGTGAGGGGTGTTAGGGTTAGGGTGAGGGGTGTTAGCGATAAGTGTGAGGGGTGTTAGGGTAAGGGTGATGGGTGTTAGGGATAAGTGTAAGGGGTGTTAGGGTTAGGTGTTAGGGTTAGGTGTTAGGGATAAGTGTGAGGGGGTATCTCTTTACCCCTCCCTCATCATCCTCCCCTGTATCTCTTTACCCCCTCCCTCATCATCCTCCCCTGTGTCTCTTCCCCCCTCTATCATCATCCTCCCCTGTGTCTCTTTCCCCCTTCTCTCATCTTCCTCCCCTGTGTCTCTTTTCCCCCTCCCTCATCATCTTCCCCTGTGTCTCTTACCCCTTCCCTCATAACCCTCCCCTTTGTCTCTTTCCCCCCTTCCTCATCACCCTCCCCTGTATCTCTTTACCCCTCCCTCATCATCCTCCCCTGTATCTCTTTACCCCCTCCCTCATCATCCTCCCCTGTGTCTCTTTACCCCCTTCCTCATCATCCTCCCCTGTGTCTCTTCCCCCTCCATCATTCTCCTCCCCTGTGTCTCATCCCCCCTCCCTCATCATCCTCCCCGGTATCTCTTTACCCCTCCCTCATCATCCTCCCCTGTATCTCTTTACCCCTCCCTCATCATCCTCCTCTGTGTCTCTTCCCCCCTCCATCATCATCCTCCCCTGTGTCTCATCCCCCCTCCCTCATCATCCTCCCACCTCCCTCATCATCCTTCCCTGTATCTCTTTACCCCCTCCCTCATCATCCTCCCCTGTGTCTCTTTCCCCCCCTCCTCATCACCCTCCCCTGTGTCTCATCCCCCCTCCCTCATCATCCTCCCACCTCCCTCATCATCCTCCCCTGTATCTCTTTACCCCCTCCCTCATCATCCTCCCCTGTGTCTCTTCCCCCTCCATCATCATCCTCCCTTGTGTCTCTTTCCCCCCTCCCTCATCATCCTCCCCTGTATCTCTTTACCCCCTCCCTCATCATCCTCCCCGGTGTCTCTTCCCCCCTCCATCATCATCCTCCCCTGTGTCTCTTTCCCCCCTCCCTCATCATCCTCCCCTGTGTCTCTTTTCCCCCTCCCTCATCATCTTCCCCTGTGTCTCTTCCCCCACCCTCCATCATTATCCTGCCCTGTGTCTCTTTCCCCCCTTCATCATCACCCTCCCCTGTATCTCTTTACCCCTCCCTCATCATCCTCCCCTGTATCTCTTTACCCCCTACCTCATCATCCTCCCCTGTATCTATTTACCCCCCTCCCTCATCATCCTCCCTTGTATCTCTTTACCCCCTCCCTCATCATCCTCCCCTGTATCTCTTCCCCCCTTCCTCATCATCCTCCCCTGTGTCCCTTTCCCCCCTTCCTCATCATCCTCCCCTGTGTCTCCTTCCCCCCTATCTCCTCCCTCCCCTGTGTCTCATCCCCCCTTCCCTCATTACCCTCCCCTTTGTCTCTTTCCACCCTTCCTCATCACCCTCCCCTGTATCTCTTTACCCCTTTCTCATCATCCTCCCTGTATCTCTTTACCCCCTCCCTCATCATCCTCCCCTGTGTCTCTTTACCCCCTTCCTCATCATCCTCCCCTGTGTCTCTTCCCCCTCCATCATTCTCCTCCCCTGTGTCTCATCCCCCCTCCCTCATCATCCTCCCCGGTATCTCTTTACCCCTCCCTCATCATCCTCCCCTGTATCTCTTTACCCCCTCCCTCATCATCCTCCCCTGTGTCTCTTCCCCCCTCCATCATCAACCTCCCCTGTGTCTGATCCCCCCTCCCTCATCATCCTCCCACCTCCCTCATCATCCTCCCCTGTATCTCTTTACCCCCTCCCTCATCATCTTCCCCTGTGTCTCTTCCCCCCTCCCTCATCATCCTGCCCTGTGTCTCTTTTGTCCCTCCTTCATCACCCTCCCTGTGTATCTCTTTACCCCTCCCTCATCATCCTCCCCTGTATCTCTTTACCACCTCCCTCATCATCCTCCCCTGTGTCTCATCCCCCCTCCCTCATCATCCTCCCACCTCCCTCATCATCCTCCCCTGTGTCTCTTTGCCCCCTTCCTCGTCACCCTCCCCTGTGTCTCATCCCCCCTCCCTCATCATCCTCCCACCTCCCTCATCATCCTCCCCTGTATCTCTTGACCCCCTCCCTCATCATCTTCCCCTGTGTCTCTTCCCCCCTCCCTCATCATCCTCCCCTGTGTCTGTTCCCCCCCTCCCTCATCATCCTCCCCATCCTCCACAGGGATAAGTGTGAGGCGTGTTAGGGTGAGGGGTGAGGGATAAGTGTGAGGGGTGTTAGGGTTAGGGTGAGGGGTGTTAGCGATAAGTGTGAGGGGTGTTAGGGTAAGGGTGATGGGTGTTAGGGATAAGTGTAAGGGGTGTTAGGGTTAGGTGTTAGGGTTAGGTGTTAGGGATAAGTGTGAGGGGGTATCTCTTTACCCCTCCCTCATCATCCTCCCCTGTATCTCTTTACCCCCTCCCTCATCATCCTCCCCTGTGTCTCTTCCCCCTCTATCATCATCCTCCCCTGTGTCTCTTTCCCCCTTCCCTCATCATCCTCCCCTGTGTCTCTTTCCCCCCTTCCTCATCACCCTCCCCTGTATCTCTTCACCCCTCCCTCATCATCCTCCCCTGTATCTCTTTACCCCCTCCCTCATCATCCTCCCCTGTGTCTCTTTACCCCCTTCCTCATCATCCTCCCCTGTGTCTCTTCCCCCTCCATCATTCTCCTCCCCTGTGTCTCATCCCCCCTCCCTCATCATCCTCCCCGGTATCTCTTTACCCCTCCCTCATCATCCTCCCCTGTATCTCTTTACCCCCTCCCTCATCATCCTCCTCTGTGTCTCTTCCCCCTCCATCATCATCCTCCCCTGTGTCTCATCCCCCCTCCCTCATCATCCTCCCACCTCCCTCATCATCCTTCCCTGTATCTCTTTACCCCCTCCCTCATCATCCTCCCCTGTGTCTCTTTCCCCCCCTCCTCATCACCCTCCCCTGTGTCTCATCCCCCCCTCCCTCATCATCCTCCCACCTCCCTCATCATCCTCCCCTGTATCTCTTTACCCCCTCCCTCATCATCCTCCCCTGTGTCTCTTCCCCCCTCCATCATCATCCTCCCTTGTGTCTCTTTCCCCCCTCCCTCATCATCCTCCCCTGTATCTCTTTACCCCCTCCCTCATCATCCTCCCCGGTGTCTCTTCCCCCCTCCATCATCATCCTCCCCTGTGTCTCTTTCCCCCCTCCCTCATCATCCTCCCCTGTGTCTCTTTTCCCCCTCCCTCATCATCTTCCCCTGTGTCTCTTCCCCCACCCTCCATCATCATCCTGCCCTGTGTCTCTTTCCCCCCTTCATCATCACCCTCCCTTGTATCTCTTTACCCCTCCCTCATCATCCTCCCCTGTATCTCTTTACCCCTACCTCATCATCCTCCCCTGTATCTATTTACCCCCTCCCTCATCATCCTCCCTTGTATCTCTTTACCCCCTCCCTCATCATCCTCCCCTGTATCTCTTCCCCCCTTCCTCATCATCCTCCCCTGTGTCCCTTTCCCCCCTTCCTCATCATCCTCCCCTGTGTCTCCTTCCCCCCTATCTCATCACCCTCCCCTGTGTCTCATCCCCCCTTCCCTCATTACCCTCCCCTTTGTCTCTTTCCCCCCTTCCTCATCACCCTCCCCTGTATCTCTTTACCCCTCCCTCATCATCCTCCCTGTATCTCTTTACCCCCTCCCTCATCATCCTCCCCTGTGTCTCTTTACCCCCTTCCTCATCATCCTCCCCTGTGTCTCTTCCCCCTCCATCATCATCCTCCCCGGTATCTCTTTACCCCTCCCTCATCATCCTCCCCTGTATCTCTTTACCCCCTCCCTCATCATCCTCCCCTGTGTCTCTTCCCCCCTCCATCATCAACCTCACCTGTGTCTGATCCCCCCTCCCTCATCATCCTCCCACCTCCCTCATCATCCTCCCCTGTATCTCTTTACCCCCTCCCTCATCATCTTCCCTTGTGTCTCTTCCCCCCTCCCTCATCATCCTGCCCTGTGTCTCTTTTGTCCCTCCTTCATCACCCTCCCTGTGTATCTCTTTACCCCTCCCTCATCATCCTCCCCTGTATCTCTTTACCACCTCCCTCATCATCCTCCCCTGTGTCTCATCCCCCCTCCCTCATCATCCTCCCACCTCCCTCATCATCCTCCCCTGTGTCTCTTTGCCCCCTTTCTCATCACCCTCCCCTGTGTCTCATCCCCCCTCCCTCATCATCCTCCCACCTCCCTCATCATCCTCCCCTGTATCTCTTGACCCCGTCCCTCATCATCTTCCCCTGTGTCTGTTTCCCCCTCCCTCATCATCCTCCCCTGTGTCTGTTCCCCCCCTCCCTCATCATCCTCCCCATCCTCCACAGGGATAAGTGTGAGGCGTGTTAGGGTGAGGGGTGAGGGATAAGTGTGAGGGGTGTTAGGGTTAGGGTGAGGGGGTGTTAGCGATAAGTGTGAGGGGTGTTAGGGTAAGGGTGATGGGTGTTAGGGATAAGTGTAAGGGGTGTTAGGGTTAGGTGTTAGGGTTAGGTGTTAGGGATAAGTGTGAGGGGTGTTAGGGTTAGGGTGAGGGGTGTTAGGGATAAGTGTGAGGGGTGTTAGGGTTAGGGTGAGGGGTGTTAGGGATAAGTGTAAGGGGTGTTAGGGTTAGGTGTTAGGGTTAGGTGTTAGGGATAAGTGTGAGGGGTGTTAGGGTTAGGGTGAGGGGTGTTAGGGATAAGTGTGAGGGGTGTTAGGGTTAGGGTGAGGGGTGTTAGGGATAAGTGTGAGGGGTGTTAGGGTAAGGGGTGTTAGGGATAAGTGTGAGGGGTGTTAGGGTTAGGGTGAGGGGTGTTAGGGATAAGTGTGAGGGGTGTTAGGGTTAGGGTGAGGGGTGTTAGGGATAAGTGTAAGGGGTGTTAGGGGTAGGTGTTAGGGTGAGGCATGTTAGGGATAAGTGTAAGGGGTGTTAGGGTTAGGGTGAGGGGTGTTAGGGATAAGTGTGAGGGGTGTTAGGGTTAGGTGTTAGGGTTAGGTGTTATGAATAAGTGTGAGGGGTGTTAGGGTTAGGGTGAGGGGTGTTAGGGATAAGTGTAAGGGGTGTTAGGGTTAGGTGTTAGGGTTAGGTGTTAGGGATAAGTGTGAGGGGTGTTAGGGTTAGGGTGAGGGGTGTTAGCGATAAGTGTGAGGGGTGTTAGGGTTAGGGTGAGGGGTGTTAGGGATAAGTGTGAGGGGTGTTAGGGTTAGGGTGAGGGGTGTTAGGGATAAGTGTAAGGGGTGTTAGGGTTAGGTGTTAGGGTTAGGTGTTAGGGATAAGTGTGAGGGGTGTTAGGGTTAGGGTGAGGGGTGTTAGGGACAAGTGTGAGGGGTGTTAGGGTTAGGGTGAGGGGTGTTAGGGATAAGTGTGAGGGGTGTTAGGGTAAGGGGTGTTAGGGATAAGTGTGAGGGGTGTTAGGGTTAGGGTGAGGGGTGTTAGGGATAAGTGTGAGGGGTGTTAGGGTTAGGGTGAGGGGTGTTAGGGATAAGTGTAAGGGGTGTTAGGGGTAGGTGTTAGGGTGAGGCATGTTAGGGATAAGTGTAAGGGGTGTTAGGGTTAGGGTGAGGGGTGTTAGGGATAAGTGTGAGGGGTGTTAGGGTTAGGTGTTAGGGTTAGGTGTTATGGATAAGTGTGAGGGGTGTTAGGGTTAGGGTGAGGGGTGTTAGGGATAAGTGTAAGGGGTGTTAGGGTTAGGTGTTAGGGTTAGGTGTTAGGGATAAGTGTGAGGGGTGTTAGGGTTAGGGTGAGGGGTGTTAGGGATAAGTGTGAGGGGTGTTAGGGTTAGGGTGAGGGGTGTTAGGGATAAGTGTGAGGGGTGTTAGGGTTAGGGTGAGGGGTGTTAGGGATAAGTGTGAGGGGTGTTAGGGTTAGGGTGAGGGGTGTTAGGGATAAGTGTAAGGGGTGTTAGGGTTAGGTGTTAGGGACAAGTGTGAGGGGTGTTAGGGTTAGGGTGAGGAGTGTTAGGGATAAGTGTGAGGGGTGTTAGGGTAAGGGGTGTTAAGGATAAGGGTGAGGGGTGTTAGGTGTTAGGGTGAGGGGTGTTAGGGATAATTGTGAGGGGTGTTAGGGTTAGGGTGAGGGGTGTTAGGGATAAGTGTGAGGGGTGTTAGGGTTAGGGTGAGGGGTGTTAGGGATAAGTGTGAGGGGTGTTAGGGTTAGGTGTTAGGTTGATGGGTGTTATGGATAAGTGTGAGGGGTGTTAGGGTTGGGTGCTAAGGTGAGGGGAGGATGATGATAAGGGGGGGAAGAGACACAGGGGTGTCCTTGCAGCAGAGATCAAAAGAGTCCTTCAGGACTGTATTGCACACTGTATACAGTAGCCTAGCTATGGTTTTCCCTATTGATGCAGTATCACCTACACTCAGCCTCCTCTCAGTAAGACTGCAAGTTAGTCATGATTCCAAAATGGCTGCTGTCCATGAGTTAGAAGGCTCTGGAAGGGAGTGTATGCTGCTGATTGGCTGGAATGTGTCTGCTGACTGTGACATGCAGGGTCAAAGTTTGTTCAATGATAAAGTATGGGGGGCGGGTCAAATATCGCAAATGTTCGCAGTTAGCCACGAACGCGAACATGCTATTTTAGCCGGGAACAGTCCGCCGGCGAACTATTCGGGACATCTCTAATGATAAGATCAAAGGCAAAACCCTTACATCATTGGCAAGACACTTCTTAGAGATACACAAATCAATATGCTTGATTAATTGTTTAGTCTTACAAAAACTCAACCTTGGTATTAGAAAAGGTGACATGGAACAGGAACTCCTCAAGGCTAAGACCAATTGGATAACATCACTTAATACAATGATACCTAAAGGATTAAATGAACAACATAACTTTATGGTATTTCTGTAATACATTTTGCAAAGTTTTGTACCCTCCTATTGGCTCTTACTTGTTGGGTCTCCCTTATTGATCCCTAAATAGAAATAATGGAAAGTAATGTATTGATTGATTATCATAGAAAGATTATAATAATTTACATATTGTATTAAGGAGCCACACCCTATCAATGTAGACATCTATCTTATCTATCTATCTTAACTGTGTCACCATTATTTGGGTAATATAAAATATGGATATTGATTATGTATATTATTGGATAGCTTTATAATGGTTATACTTATAGATAGGGGAGAGATAATAGAACCTTATGAATTGATACAGGTTATTTATGTAATGTTATACATTTTAGTATATATGTTAATTCAGTGTCTGATATATGACACTAGTTATCTATCTAAGAACAGTTGTGTTCAAAAGTTTGTATACTCTGGCATAAATTGTGAAATTTTGTAACTTTATTGGAAAATGTGACTGATTATGCAAATGTCCTTTATTGAAGGATAGTGATCATATGAAGCCATTTGCTATCACATAGTTATTTGGCTGATTTCTAAATCATAATGATAACAGAAATCCTCCAAATGGCCCTGATCAAACGTTTACATACCCTTAGTTCTTAATTGTTTATTGCCCCCTTTAGCATCAATGACTGTGTGCAGTCTTTTGTAATAGTTGTCTGTGAGGCCCCTAATTCTTGCAGGTGGTATTGCTGCCCATTCATCTTGGTAAAATGCCTCCAGGTCATACAAAGTCTTTGGTTGTCTTGCATGAACCTCAGGTTTGAAATCTCTCCAGAGTGGCTCAATGATATTAAGGTCAGGAGACTGCGATGGCCATTCCACAACCTTGACCTTTTTGTGCTGTAACCACTGGAGTGTCAACTTAGCCTTGTGCTTAGGGTCATTGCCATGCTGTAAAGTCCAAGAGCGTCCCATGCGCAGCCTTCATGCAGAAGAATTCAAATTGTCTGCCTGTATTTTCTGATAACATGCTGCATTCATCTTGCTATCAATTTTCACATGATTTCCCGTGCCTTTAGAGTTTACACCCTCCCCCAGACATCAGTGAGCCACCACCATGCTTCATAGTGGGGATGGTATTCTTTTGACTATAGGCCTTGTTGACCCCTCTCCAAACATAGCCCTTATGGTTGTGACCATAAAGTTCTATTTTAGTCGCGTCACTCCAAATTACAGTGTTCCAGAAGCTGTGAGGCGTGTCAAGGTGTTGTGTGGGATATTGTAACCAGGTTTTTTTGAGGCTTTGGTGCAGTAAAGGCTTCTTTCTGACACCTTGACTATGTATTGTCGTATTTTGCTCCTTGAAACAAGCAGCCATATTTCTCCTGAGGTTACCTGTGGGTTTTTCTTTGTATTCCGAACAATTCTTCTGGGAGTTGTGGCTGAAATCCTCCTTGGTCTGCCTTACCTTGGCTTGGTATCAAGAGATCCTCACATTTTCTTAATAAGTGATTGAACAGTACTTACTTGCATTTTCAAGACTTCGGATATCTTTTTATATCCTTTTCCATCTTTATGAAGTTCCAATACATTTTTATGCAGGTCTTTTGACAGTTTTTTTCTGCTCCCCATTGCTCAGTATCTAGCCTGTGAAGTGCATCCATGTGAGAGCTAACAAACTCATTGACTATTTATACACAGACACTAATTGCAAATTAAAAAGCCAATTATCCTTTAATTTCCATTTTAACCTATGTGTGTGTCACCTTGTGTGTCTGTAACAGGCCAAACATTCAAGGGTATGTAAACTTTTGATCAGGGCCATTTGGCTGATTTCTGTAATCATTATGATATAAAATGGAGCCAAAAAAATATGTGATAATAACTGGCTTCATATGATCACTATCCTTCAATAAAATACTTTTTTTTACATGATCAGTCATATTTTCAAAATAAATGCCATAATTTCACAATTTCTGCGAGGGTATGCAAACATTTGTGCACAACTGTATGTATGTGGCAATCCTTGCCTATAATGTTTGATACAATATACAATTGATATTTGGTTGAGAATTTATATCAGTTTTCATAAATGAAAATATACAACCAGTCACACATAGCTGTTATAATTTTCTGTATAGTTTAATGAAATCATTATGTGGATGTATTGGAATAAAGATATTGAGATTCCGTCTCTCACTATGTATAATATTTGATATAGTGAAGGGTACAGTATGTATAGTGGGAAAAAGTCATGCTCTCTGGAAAATAACATATTCATAAATATCAATAAAGAATCTATAATATATAACATCAACATTTATACTATGAAAGTCCTTTATTGTTAATTAAAAAAAAAAAATAGAATAATCAACATGTTTTATTTTACATTTAATAATCTGAAGACAAAAACTAAATTTCATCCTCCTATTCCTCTTACAGTATTGTTATACTGTTCATACATGTATCAAGGAGTTCTTGTATAATAAGAAAAGAAATAAATTGTCAAACAAATGCAATGCTAATTATATTTAAAATCTCACTACTCATCCCTGGATTACATTGATTATCTGGACATTTGAGATACAACCTTAATATATATATGTGGATAAAATTGGTTATGTAATTGCCTTATGTTTATGAATATGGGTAGAATAGGAGATTAGTATAGCACATTATAATCGAATATCTTATGGGGTAAGTGGTGGATCCCCACTTGGCCACTTTGTCTGATAATTGTTATTAAATTAATATGCAGTGGCAGTCTCCAAAGTCTTGTAGGGACACAAATGGATTATAACCCACATATATTCACTAAAAGCATTTTTTGCACATGTATTATATATCCTATGGTTTTGCACTGAATGATTATTCAATATGAATTTGTATTTATAAATTGGTGTTAATTACCAATAATATCATAACATTTTTTTTTGTACTAGTCATAAATGTACATACTTTGGTGTTCATATAAGATTGTTGCTTATATTAATATAAGATATTTAATTTTAGAACATATACTAATTGTAGTATGATATAATATATAATTAGATTTTTGCACAGACACAAGAAGTGCAATTTCTAAGTACACATTAAATGCACTGCACTTATTGCACTTTATATAATTATTGCACTAAAATATAGTCTATAAACATACCCATACTTATATTGTCAGATACATTTATTTAAAGGAAGGCTACATAATGAGACAATAGAAAAGGTGGTATTGTAGTAATATGAGACAGTCTATATGTCATTAACATTATTTTCCTTTTAAAATCTTAGTTTTTTAAACATTTTTAATAAAAGTTATGTCTTAATTACTTTATGATCCAGATCTGATTATTCTCCTATTGAAATACATTTATGAGAGTGGTTATATCCAGGGAATTGAGTGTCTTTTCTCTTCTCGAGAAATTAAATGTTGTCTTTACACTCACCTGGAAGTCAAATTAAAAACATTTTATAGCATATAATAGCAATATGGTAAATATTGCTTGAGAATTAGAAATATTTTCTTAATAAGCCACAATATAGGATTAACTATAATCTTTTTTCACTAATATATAAAGAAATTGTTATTTAATGATTAATATAATGTTATATTAATTATATATGACAATTGTATTTATAGCTTCAATAAAGATGTGTATATTTTGTGTTGTAACATGATAAATGTATACAAAAAACATTAGAGTATTTGTTCCTATTCAACACTTATTTTGGTAAATAAATATTAACACAGCACTGTGCAATGCCACAAAACAATACTAACAATATGAGTATAAGGTAATATCTATGTGATATATTGTCAGAAAAAAAACATAAATTAATCATGTTGAAAATGTTTTTATCAATGGCCTCCTACATTTCACCTAGAAATCCTCACTCCTCTCAGTTTGTGTTTCGTCCATCCTATTAGACACAGCAATATGTTGGTTTACCACAAATAACTGATCATTTAGTGGGTCTGCATTACAGATTATTCCTGTGTTGAAGGATTTGTAAAATGTCTTCTAGAGGTTACATTATGGAAGAACATATTATTAAAATATGGAACATTTTTCTCCAATCCAATACTAGAAATAAGAATTTTTGACAATTTTTCATATTACTCCTTTTGAGAAACTGTCATCCCATGCATTACTTTTCACAAGTGGGTTTAATATGTGAGATGTATTGTTCTGACATTTTGATATTGAGCAAAGCTTTGTATGAAAGACAAAAGATTTCTTTAAAACTAGATTGGATTTTTAAGAAATACATATTGTCCTTCTGCTCTGACTGGGAATGAACACCATCTAACAGGAATTTGTCATACTGCTAGAAACTCCTAGGACATATTGCGTTGTATTCTTATTGGCAACCATCAGTTTTGAGCCATAGAAAAATAATTGGAGACATATGCCTGAAATAATATATTAAACCAAGTGTGCCCATTAACATAAAATGTGCACTTACTGTTCATAGACATTCACACTTTTGTATATCCTAAAAATCAAAACTAACAGGATGCAACATGCGATTTTACAGTCTTCATAAAATCCCTTTTCCCCCCACTATCCAATGAGGGGAATTCTTCATTACTATGTTCTTTATATGAAACTTTGGTGGCATTTTAGGGGCCTATTTAGGCTTTTTGTTGCCCGAGGCTCATTCATATTTATGTCACTCCTCCACGCCTCCTCATTACTCCTCCATTCCTGTTGCTTTATCCTGTGTATTTGTTTATATATACAGTAATTCAGAAATTGTCAGTGCTACGATCCAGGGGTAAAAGCTATTACTGCCCAGGGCCAACTGCTATAGACTAAAGGATAACCACCCAGAAGGACCATTGAATTCTTAGCAATCGCAGCACCAGCACCCTGATATCTGGCTTCTGTATCAGTCAGAGTCTCTCCATCAGGAATCAACACTTCCAGGAGTTTCAGTAACCTTCCTGTAGTAGTGACCAGGAGAAGTTACTTGCAGGGTGGATATAGGTTCAGTATCGCAGCCACCAGGAGCAAATAAGAGAACATACCATTTCTATATGTCTCAGCGGTGAACTGATTTATTTGTGGAACGTCAACAATATTTATAGGGGTTAGATACGGCAAGGATGGGGTGGATACAACACAACAATGACAGGGAGTGGCAGACAAACACAGGAGATTGACTCCACATGGGTTCTAATAGTCTGGCATCCTGTCTGGCACCTGTGAACAATAGGTCAACCTCCAAATACACATAATACTGTCTCCATGTCTAGTGGTCACACTAATTATCTTAGATAGTTTTTCTTTTTAACACTCCAGCAGACCCATTGATCTAATAGAAGTTTTATTAAAATAAATTTGCATACCTCACATTATTTTATTTACTTTTTTATAGTATAGATATTTTTGCATGGTAAGAGCAATAGTTATCACTAATATATTTATTTAATTCATAAGTCTTCTGAAATTAGAGTTTGTTCTTCTTGTATATATGTAAGGACAGCATATACTTAATTACCAGGTATATTTTTCAAAATAGTGAACACACAAGATTAATATGATGTTTTTATTTATTTGTACTTTGGTTATCATTTATGCCTTTCCTCTTCTTCTCCGGTTAACAGAGATATGTATGATTATGGAGAATAAAGTTGCTTTTTCTTTTTTTTTTTCTTGATAGTTGAATGAAGATTGTACTCCCATGATTAGAATTACCTGAAAGACAAAAAGCAAGAAAAGGGTTAATCTGCCAATTACACTTACCTATATTTAAAATGCGTCGGATGAATTCTGTCCCATGCTGATGATGTCACATGGCAAGCCTTACTTGAGAAGCAAACACAGCAAATGAATAATGATTCTGTACTGATAGTGTGTACCTTCAATCAATGGGATATGTTTATTGTATTTACAGCATATAAACGCTATATTGTAGGTGAATTTATACTTTTGATTATCTTACAGAAAATTAATTGTGATTAATTATGTGATTGACCATATGACATATACACTCTTAATGAATGAGATAATCCTATTTTACGGCATATAAATGCTAATATAATTTAAATTAATTTACATTCATGATGCTGCAAATGAATTGTGATTAACTATAGGATTGATTAAAGGAACAGATGTATTCAAGTAATTGAGGCACCATGTTATATATCCCAATTATTCTACAGTGACAGTGTGCCCTTATATCGATAGACATATATTTACCATATGTAAAATACAGAAAAAAGATTATTGCACAAATAAACTCAGATTTATTGATTATCTTGCATTTTTCGTGTAGATACGCCTTGTATATGTGTATGTTAAAAATGAATTAAGATTGGTTATGAAAGAACAGAGCACATGTGGAATTTACTTAAAAAATTTATCTAATTAATGATCATATGGTGCAATTTAATATATGGTGAGAACAATCATTACTATAATAGCTTATATACTTATGTTGTCAGATATAGTATAGATAGGATTGTTTTCTGTTCAGACAGAGAGCAAGTGACGGATCCTTCTCCAAACTCTGTCACATATAAGACCAGGGACTTCTAATTTCCACCAGATATAATCTTCTGTTTACTTATATTTTAAATTGTAATCGTTGTTTTTGGTTATGATATATCTTTTTTATATGGAAGGAATAAAAGCTATATTTTGTTATTTTGGTCTGTATTATCATTGCCGCTAATATTTTATCTATAGAGTTGGATTAACCTTTGCTGGTTTATAAGGTGTTTTTTTCTTTTCTTTCTATTTTTGGAAAACAATGGGACAAAACAGATTACATTACAATGTAATACTTATCACATAGTCCAGTGGCCGGAGCCAAGCAGTCTGTCCTTTATGGTGATCCAGAAACAGGAAAAGGGGTCAGTGACAGTCAGGTTTTCATACAGCTAGAAATATCGCTGCAGCTAGACATTTCTGTGCATATACAAACAATTTCCGGTGTTAGCAACTTTGGCCAACCTACAGTCCCTGCAATATATTCTGCCCTAAACCTGGGTCTCATGACATTTTTCTTAATACTAATTGTATTGCTAATCACTAAGTAACACTTGTATTGATAATCAGTAATTAACTGTAATTAACAAACAGAACCCTAAACGATGAGCATAACAGTGATACTCTACGAACAACTGCAAGCCGATAGTAGTACATATATATGTTTATACAGGAAAGGACAGTTATCCCCGCCAAATGAAAACAACAACTTCTGTTTATCTAGTATATTCCCAATATCCAATTTCAATATGGCAGCATTTTATCAATGAACCATAATATTCAACAATATTCTTTTCACAGCACACATTTATTTGAGGTCGCTTCTAATGTGTACTGGTATAATTGACTTGATTTCCTATAATGTGTTAAATGTAAATTTTTCACAAGTACCGAAGAGTAGAACCAAGGGTAGGATCCTGGCAATTAGACTGTGCATAAAACATAATCAATCTGTCTCCTAATTATAAGCCCAACTCTCTGTAATTATCTATATGTTATCTTCAAGTCATAAGTTACAATATACATTTGATACGTGCTTCACTTTAATGTCTGTTCATTAAAAGACTAGTCCAGAAGTACGTTAATTAACTGTTGTTGAATGCTATCATACTAATTAGGTCCAGCAAATGTCAGACAAGACAAGACAATTTCGGTTTTGGCAAAATATTACGCAAAATATTGAAATATGCTTCAACAGAAATTCATAGATCATTTTTTATTAAATATACTTGTAATCCTTGTCTTAATGGTTCATCTTCAATAACATTTAAATAGAAGAGATCAGTATACTTTTCAAATTATTTTGATTATTACAAGATACTGATAGCAGTACATACATGCACTTCCCTGCAGCTTCCCCATCACTGCCCTCATTGAGCACACCATATTTAGCATTGCGTGTTTCAACCCCACGAAAGTAATATATTTTATAATAGAAGGCAAATATGGCAAATGAAGGCAAAACTATTTACGTTTAAGGTAGCATAAATTATTCCTGGTTTATGGAAATATTAAGCCTTAATACATATATATATATATATATATATATATATATATATATATATATATAGATAGATAGATAGATAGATAGATATCTCAAATATAATTTAAATTTTGTTTATATATAAATATATATATATATATATATATATATATATATATATATATATTCAAATATATAAATGTGACAAAGACAGCAAAATTAAAGTTTATCAATTTTTCTTTTTAATATTTTCATAATATGGTTTCCAGACATTCATTACAAACAAAAATAATAATAATTAAAAAAAAATAATAATCACATATATAATTGTGAGCATGCGGGCTGTTGCTAACGCTGCAGGCTCGCACAGAGAGCCTGTGGCCCTCGGAAAGCGAGGGCCGCAGTTGTTGGCATGGAGCGGACCTTGCCAAATTTACGAAACCAAAATACGAGACACGTTACGACCCATTACGACCTCGCAAAAAACGTCCGAAACCAGCGCACATAAAAACAAGAAAAAAACAATAAATACACAAAACAAATACATAAAAAACTTACCTACAGCAAGGGGGGCACCCAGGACCTTGAAAACTAAAGTTACACCTCAATTTAACTCCAAATAAAAGAGTTTAGACACCCAAAGCAAAATAAAAAATGGCCACCGAAAAAAACGGAAACAAGGCTACAGGACCCTAAAGACGCAAAACACCACCAAACACATACAGATTTTCCGAAAAAGACGGACGCGATCGAAGAACAAGGACGCCAAATCAGCCACAGACGCGTACCACACATAAGGCGCCATTTTACAACACTTACTTACACAATGCGGAAGTACACCGCTACCCTAATGGATTTTGCTCGCGCACGCACACTATTTACACTACACACTGCACACATTGCTGACACTTACACAGCAGCTCCACAGCACTGAAAACACACATTGTATGGTGCAGCAACATCAAAACAGATTGCCAGCTCTTATTCACAATACTTCCTACATATATTACTTCAAAATAGGTAAAGTATATTAATTTATTATTTTATTAATTATTTCATTAGCATTAGCAAAAAAACAATGCTCATAGCACACAAACAACCAACAGCCTTGCAATGAGCGACGAAGGATCTTGGAACACCAACAAAATTAATGTCGCAAACACCATTACCTGCCTTACAATCTTATTGCCGTCATTTTTTGACGGGCAAGCTGCTAGTAATAATAATAATAAGTGGCTCTGTTGACAATGCGCAAATATGTTATCATTATACCGGGTTTATTGTTAGTATATGTCATTGATAACATAAAGTCAACTATTGTGTCTTTGTCAACCAATGTGATGTATTTGATGAAGCATGTGCAGAATCTAAATACATTATGCATACCATTATGTTTTTATTATATACAAATGTGCCTACTCTGTCAGAAACATCTGTTAAATTGTGTACTCTTGACTCTGAATGCGTTACTCTGTTTGTGATGCTTAAAGGGATGGATACGTGTTGGATACATAATGCTACATTGCACATTACTCCACAAGTTGAGATAATGCACACTATCCAGGGGTAGATCGCATATTAAAGGTATAGAGAAGTTTCCTGGGTTTCAAATGTTTCCTAAAAAACAGCACCTGATTAGTAGAAAAATATAAATTATATTGAAAAGTTGAATGTACTGACATATTTATATGCTGGGTACTTCTATCTGCAATTGCACACCACTAGTAAGCTTACATTACAGTGGGTACAGGTTTCACAGCATCTGGGTACAGTTTGGAAGTACTGCAAGTCACATGGTTGCTGGGGTCACAGCTTATTTCTCTCTGCCTGTCTCCTTGGGGTAAATGTAAACACCAGCAGCAGTGATGCATGGAACAGACAAGTGCAGGTGTAATCTATAGTGAATGTGCTGCACAGATTGGCACATGTTATAAAGTACTATTTATTTTCATATGTGTCTGGCTACATTTCCCAGGCTGCTTTACAGCACAGACAGCAACCCCAAATGTTTCAGCCTCTGCTTCCTCCTGATTGGCCAAAACATTTTTTTAGATGAATGCTCATTTAGCCTGGGTTTGGAGAGGGTGTTATTTTGGTAACTTAAGGGCAAGTGTTCAAATGTTTATTTTGGTATTTTTTCATGCAAAAAAATGATTGCTCGCAGTACTGATTCATAATCCAGCTCAATTAGATATGCCTTTATCACGCAACCTCTTAGTAAATTCCCCCCAACAACTATAATGTTTTTTAAATGAATCAAGCAAATTTGATCCTGACTGAGATGAAAGAAATAGTCTAATTTTTTTTACATTTCTTGATAAAAAGAGATCCTCCTTACAAAATATTTTCTATGTATGTAAGAAATTAAATCAATTATAGCTAAAAAGGCAAAACATTATTTAAATAATGTATATGTGGCATATCTTTAATAATTCACTTATCTCTCTAGACCAGAGCTGTCCAAGTTCGGTCCTGGGGAGCACCACACAGGCCTGTATTTGCGGATATCCTTTCTGTGCACTGGTGAGTCAATCAGGATGACTGAAGAAATGATTCACTCACCTGTATACAGCAGGGATATCATCAAATCCTGGCATATGTGGGGCTCTCCAGGACCGAACTTGCCCACCCTTGCTCTAGACTATAAACATGCCATCTCCTGGCAACCTGTATACTCTCAGCTCTCAAAATAAAGAGTGGAGGACTAGCTGTCTGTCATAAGAATGTCATATTTTATTTAATACATGCATTAATCGATATAATCAATTTTTTATTCTTCATATTTTTTTTATTAATTATTTCAAGCTAAATTACCATGGTGGTGACCTGTGAAAAAGTGAAAATTAATAAATTTACTATAAGCCTGTCCAGAGTTTGTCACATTCATCTGTATTTTTATTACGCTAATAATTCATAATCATAACAGGGAACGGTATGTGACACTTGTCTAACAAGAGAATTTATTGCACATACTAAAGAACAGTTCCCAATGGGACTTTATTTCAAGAGCTTGTCTACAGGATGGAAATGATTGTGTAAAATACAACAGACTGTCTATCTGAACCCTTCTTTCAAATGTGGTTTTGAAATGTATTGTTAAGATGTTTATTTAATATTACACTCACCTCACTTTTCAAAGATGTTTTCTTTCCCCTTGCCGGATTATTTAGATGGTGTTTTATAGCTCCAGGTTATATTTTTTGTAAACTATCACACTGTTTAGATATTGTAGTAGTTCTTAGTGGAAATGTGCCCACGGCAGCAGATCTGATTCTATCTAAAGTCTAAGAATCAAGAATCAATGTAATCATATTGTACAATGTATTACTACTATACAATGCTGACAGATACACATTTATATATTGCTTAAAAAGAGCTCCAGATAATAATTATTTATTGACCTCAAAGGGTCACTGCAGTGGAGAAAGAATAAGGTTTACTTTGTCTATTTAGTAACTGATAAGTAATAAAATCTGGATTTTAAAGGGACTCTGCTGAGATTTTCGTTTGTTTTATTTAATTTTTTAACTATGTTGAATTAACTTATTTGATCCTTCTCAAAGTCATTTTCATATAAAATATACACTTCATTTACTTGGAATAGCATCACAGCTCTTACTTATATGCTGTAACAGCAATACATTATTAGATACAATTATTATGGCTAACAATCCTGTTGGTTGAATTATAGTAAAAATGAATTGGGGGGTTATGACCCTTTGCCTATACCCTACTACCCCCTGGGACCTCCTCTCAAAAACTGGAGGTGGCATTGTGTTCTCTTTCCCCCTCCCCCACTTCTTTTGTTTTGGTCTGAGTGACCATTATCTCCATAGAGACCTTCATGGTTCCAGGGGTTTATGTTGGTTGTTATGAGGTCCATAGGATTAATGGATCTACCCCAAAGGACAAGCAAGTTGAGGCGGTTTCAGAGATACCCAGGCTCATGGTGGGATACCTGGGCTCATTTTTATTTAAATATAATTTAACCTTCCTGCTTTAGGAAGAGTTTTAGATAGATAGATAGATAGATAGATAGATAGATAGAGGGGGATGTTAGGGCTAGTGTAGGGTGTTCAGGTACGGGGATGTGGGTATCATTCTGTAGCATTGCTATGGAGACTGTTGAAATTTGTCTACATATCTAAATTGGGCTATGAGCCATTCACCTTGAGTATTAATCAGTAAGTATTACAGAATTTTGTTTTGTGGAAGGACTGAGGTAGCCACCTATGGAGAGGGCTCAGACAGTGACATTGGCCCCCCAAACCATTCAGCTAAGCAGAAGCACTCAGCACCTGACATATTTTCCAGTTCCATTCAACATGAAGACTGAGGTAGCAGCCCAGTAGGACCAGACAGTGACACTTGGCCCCATACAATCCATCTAAGCAGAAGCTCTCATCACTCAAACCTTCCCAGGACCATTCACAACTTGCCATCTCCATTAACCTCAGTATATTTTACCTCCAGGTCTAGAGTCTCACACCCCCCCATCTTCTCTTCTGCCTCTGAACTCATCTAACATGCCCTCCCACCCACTTATGGTTTGTGTTACTTTCGTTTCTTTCACAGCCGCTACACTCACAAACTTGATCAGTAGAGAACCCACCAATCTGTTTTCAATTACGTACCAAGCCCTTGTTCCTCAATTTTAATTCTTTCACCTTTTGTTTCATTCATTATTTAGTCTGTCAGCTTTCCAAAGCACTTGTATAAAAGTGATTGTTATCTCAAGGACAGGGTCGTCTGTCAAATTATGTGTTTTCACACACGTTTTATTTGTACACCAGTGCTATGGAATGTTTTGTCGCTATATAAATAAGAGTTATTAATAACAGTAATGCAATTGTCTTCCTGCAAGGGGTGCCTCATTTGCATATCAGAACATTTACATGTCAGTTTGTTCATGGTTCATACATGGACCTTGCCTTCTCCTGCCAGGTGCAATGATCATGTTCTTTTGTGTGGGAGGGAGATGAGATGGTTGTTGCATATATTATTGGAGTCGAGCTTGCAGAATCTTAAGCATTACCTTGCTGGATTGTGAAAAGAGCGTAATTGTCGAAAACTGTGAACTCTATGGCACTGCATTTTTTGGGGGACTGGGATGTATCTCCAAATATCTTCAAAAGGATATTAACAAATTAGAAACAGTTCAAAGGTGGGTGATTAAAATGGTGCATGATCTCATAAACAAAACTTACGAGGAAAGACTTCTTGACCTTCATATGTATAATTTAGAGGACAGATGGTAGAGTGGTTATATGATAGAAACAAAACTTAAAAAATATCAAAAGATTTAATAAAGTTCAGAAATGAGCTGTCTCCAGAAAAAGAGAAATGCAAGAACAAAAAATCTTGATTTAAAGTTGAAAACTGGAAGATTTTGGGGGTAATGTGAGAAGGTTCTACTGTACAAAAAGGGCAGTTGTAAGCAAAAATTATTCTAATGTATGTTTTCTTCCATTTTGTATTTTGTATTCCATTTTGTTTGTTTAGTCTCCATCTTGTTATTTACCGTACTTTATTAATTTCTTTGCTGTAAGATAATTATTATTTATTACCCACAGGAATGTGTTAGTGGGATAAGTTGCCAGATATTCCCAGACACAAACTAGCAGCATATCTTTAACATATTTACTTGCTTCTAGTTTTCAGATAATTCATCTGTCTTCACAGTATATCGGTCTCATTTAAATGCGATTTGTCCAATTGAATAGGGCTCTATATAAGTACTTTTTTGTTTTACAGAAGTGTTTAGTTAGGGAAGACCTTGCTTTTGGATTTCACTAATTAAAAACATCTGTAAAAAAATATGCAATCTGCTTATATAGAGCCCTATTCATTTGGCCACATCACATTTGAATGAGGCCCTATGGCAACTGTCTGCTGTTAGAGCTTTCCGCTTACACGCTCCAATAAAAAACTATTCTGCTCGGTTGGATCAGACTCACTTATTGTTTGGATTATCACAAAAAAGTAACTATTTCAGTAGTAGTTATGTGAAACAGCCTTCCAATGGAAGTGGCAGGGGATTTAAGCATGCTTGGGAAAATCAGAAGGCCATCATAAGGCTTAATAAAGCCAAACTTCAAATAGATAGAATGGGGAGACTAAATGGACCTTTATTGGTTCTTATTTGCAGTCAAATGTATGTTTTTTTGTAGGTGAAGCAGTGTTACTATTATGGCAGATGTTTTTATTTCAATAAGTTTTATATTTGGATTAAGGCAAAGCATGTAAATATAATTACTGTATTGGTCCGAATATAAGCCGCACCCGTAAAATTGGAGAGAAAAAGACTCTCAAAGTGATCAGCCATTGCAAGAAACAGGCTTTCTGATTAGCATTGTAGCTTTTTTTGCAGGTTACAGGACTTACAGGATGTTAGAATCACTAAAATCGTAAATCGCTATTCAATACTGCAGTCGGCACCCTTAACTCACAATCGCGCAAATCGGCAGTAATTTTGCATTCACGAATAGAAGTCGCACGCGTTACAAGCAAAGTTCGCAAATCGGCAATGATTTTTTGACGGTTGCGAATATAAGCCGCACCCATAACTCGCAAGCTCAAAAATTGGAAAAAAGGTGCGGCTTATATTCGGACCAATACGCTATTATCGTTTATTTACAACTTGCTGACATCTTCCGTATAATACAATATAGATAGGGCATCTTTACAAACCTATCATGTACTTGTTTATATTTACAAAGATAATATTAAATGTTAGATAGACAGTTACACAATTTAATTTTGTTTTTAATTCTTGGTTAATCACTGTTAGTTTTTGCCATAACCTAATAGATTTTTTTATTTTTTTTTAAGATTAAACTAGAAGAGAAAAGCAATTTAGATCAATAAAAACAACTTAGGTAAAAAAGAGAAGTGGGGTAACAAATAAGGTAGTCTCCTGTCATTGTTTTCCTTTACGTTGCTAGTTTGGGGTAGGGCGAACTCATCTTCATTTGCCCCCCTCAGCCCGGCCACTACCCCACCCCCGCCTCCTTCAGGGGTTCTTTAGAGTAGTTAGCTAGAGTGTTGCAAGGGACTTGAGATTATGATTGGGAAAATGCTAAGTGTAATGTGAGTCTAGCCAGGAGATCCAGATTTGCATGAATGTAGGGATAGAGTCTTCGATGACGTGTGTGAGCCTTTTGTTTATCAAAATGTAATTTTATTTATTTATAACCAGTTGTAGGCTAAGGGTGCAAGTTTTCCATTGTTTGGCAATATGGCTCTTTGTTGCCAACATTAGGTATTGAAGAAGTTTGTTTGGGAGGTAGAAAGCAATGAGCTATTGTGTCCTAATAGGCAGACCTCTACTTGTGGATATAGCTGTGAGTTAAACATATCAGAGGCTAATGAAAAAACGTCCCTCCATAAGTGGGCAGATCCACCAAATATGTAGGAAGGATCCATGATAGATGTTTGGAGGTAACGGCCCAGTCACATTATTATAAACACCAGCTAATATCCCAAATAATTTCCGGACAGCAGCTAGACGACTTGGTAGTGAGTCAAATGTATAAGTTTAATGTCAGACAATGCGGACAGAGGAATCTCAGATATATCTTGAAACACAAGCTGTTCCTCAGCATTATTAAGAGAAATATGTTTGGAAAATTCAGTATATTATGACCTGACCTCCCTTGGTGATCAATAACACTATTCTGTTTTAACTTAACTTTACAACATAACTTTAATACTATCTGCCTTGTTTATTAGCACAACAATATTGAGTCACTTTGCGTGTTATTATCTAACTTTCTGACAGTTGGATCAATCATGCAAATTACATTTTCATACAGCGAGAGACATTGTACGAATAATAGTAAAGGGATTCTGTATATTGGGTTAATAAATCAAAAAATCATACAGAGAATGACAGATCCAAAGTTATTTTTGTATTTTTATGAAACTTTATGTTCCTCTGTTTAATTCCATTTTAATAAACACACCTGAATATTGAAAACAGTTGTATTCTTTTTAAAAAAAGTAAGAAAACTGACCTAGTTAAACTTCTTATGTATTGTCTAAGGGCTTTACATAAGAATACATATTTACTCTTCTGTGCTCAAGATACAAGACATACTGGTTTAGTTACCAATGTAATTCAAGATATGAAATGGTGGCTACACCCAGGATTTAATTTGATTGGTTCCAATTAACTAAAAGAAAATGTGTTGGTAATATGAGATATTAATGGTCTTCTTGGTCGTTCCTACTCCAGCTAAGGTTACTCAATATAATGACAAGGAATTACTTGAATTTCACGTCACTAATGAATGCATTGTACATAATAGGAATGCATTGGTTTACATATATATATATATATATATATATATATATATATATATATATATATATATATATAGTGTACAGTGCACTACATTACGTAATACATATGACGAATGTGATTTCATAAATTAACACAAAGTCAGTCATGTAATCACTTAATTGCACAGAGTTTAATAGAGCTATGTAGTAGTTTTCTATAGAAGAACTATCCACTACAGAAATTATTAGCAGACACTGTTTGAAAATGGTATATATACCCACTAAAAGTTGGGAAATTGGAGACATATCTTATATAATAATAATGAAATGACCCATGTAAATGATTTGTACTATATCTCATGAGCTGAATTTATAGACGACACAAAATGCTTCAAAGCTTATGAAATTAGGAACTCAACTCACTCACTCACCATTCTCATGAAAATCACACCTTACCACCATCTTGACAGTACATCACCCTCCAGTAAAACTAACCTATTATGCATGTACATCCACACAGATGGGACTTGTTTGCAAGAAATTGTAAGTGTCTGGGAAGGCAAAGGGACTTTTGAGCTCTGGTAACTTTAGAGACATTGATGATGATTATTACTTGATAAGTAAAGAAAGAAAAAAATATAGGTTTGTAATTAATGAAGATTATTGCATCTACCATGATAAACAGCTAAGATTATGCTAATCAGATATTCTGTTTCATACACGGACTGTCCTACCTACAAGGTATTCCCTGTCTCTCACAACCTATTTTACCTGTGGGAAATATATATATTAATACATTATATCTATAAATAAAATAAAAAAAAGTGGAAGAAAGGAAGAAGCCTGGTGAAGATCATGCAGATCTTCACATGTTCCTATTGGGACAATCTCTGCAACTACCATTATTAGACTGTATGAGCTCTCTACAAGAGCAAAGGAGTCAGTAAAGGCCTCATCAGTCAGGAAGAAGGAAGGAAGAAAGATGGGTTGAGCAACATGGAAGACTTTGATTTTTCTTTCTTCAGTTATATTTTTTTTCATATAGAGGGAAAAAGACAGATAGAGTGGGGTAATGCAATGTAATGTGGGGATAGAGAAGAAGGAAGACAGAAAGACAACGGAGCAAGCAGAGAAAAGTACTTCCCAACTGTATGCCTGACAGCTCACTAACATGTCTGAATTTGTATGATATCCTTACCCAAGCAGCTCCCTAATAACTATCTTATAAAATAAGCAGGAAGACACCGATAGTTACATTGATGTTTGCCTGATATTCTAAACTGTTAGGAGAAGCTGATGAGTCATCAGACAGCACCCACTGCAGCTCTATTGGTTGGGCTTGTTCCTACACACCACCCCCATCCTAAAATCATAGAACTACTGCTCCTCAAACTAAATCTGAGGGACAAGAGGGACTGTAGCTCTCCAAAGCTCATGTGTCAATGTGGGCAACTTCACCCAATGCTCAGCTATCACATGCACACTGGAGATGGTTGCAGCTGCTTGTCATCTACAACAACAATGTGGCCAATTAAAAATCCATTATCACAGGTTTGAAATAATATACTATTATGTTCAGTGAGCTAAATGGGGACAAATTTCTAATTTCAAGTTCCAGACACAATACAAACAGATACAATAAAATACAACCAGATAAAATGAAGAAATATGTTATTAATGATCAGGGTTATGAAGTAAAAGAGGAGCAGTCACTAATTTCCTGATATTATTCATGACGTAAGCCATATTTTGTGACGGCAGCTACCCCATTGTCCTTATGAACCAGCTACCCTGCCCAAGCTTCCACACAAAGCTTGCAGAGAGAAAAACAAGTGAAAAGATTTTTCAATGTGCAAAACTAAAGGCGACTGCCTGTATGACGTTCTATCTGTCTGTCCATTGGGGCTATTGTATGACTTAAAGCTTTAATAGATGTTGAATTATGAAATTTAATTCTACCACAAATTAACTTTGATTTTCTTTTAATTAATAAGAAACCCATTTTATTAGTTGCGATATTAAAGTATACTTTAGCTGTTAGTGCCATTTCTCCTTTTTTACAAGATATATAGAAGCTTTAGCATGAGTTTGGGACATAGTATGGTTTTCACCAGTTTTGTTACTCTAATGTCCTTGCCACTCCACAGAGTGGAAAAACATGGAATAAACTGCAATTACATGACAAAAAAGAAAGTTAGGAAACCTTCTGGAACAAAAGTGCAGCAGAAGGAGCTGACCTTTTGCTCACATGAGCTCGGAGAAACGTGAAACCTTGTCAGTGGTAGAAGGGATTTATTTCACCTGAATTAGACATCTTCAGCACCGCAGTTTATTTAGAAAAAGGTTACTACACAGTCAAGATTTCTTTTGAAGGTGATCACAGTAATTGGATGTTAGATTCTCAGTTTGTTGACGGTAACTGTCAGCCGTGTCAGAACTCTCCTGCCAACAAGTTTTGTGCAAAAGCAGAAAGACATTTATTTTTCTGAAAGTACAATACAACCTAGTACTGTCGCTGTGTGTATGACCTATCTCACTGTGTGAAACATGATGCACTCCAGATTAGGCCATGTAAGGCATTGACCTGCAACACAACTTTAATTTGCTGCACATCAAAATATTGCAGTTTTGTTTGTCTAAGTGTGTCATTATTTTTATTGTGTTATCAATGTACACAGTGCTTTATAGTGATAATAGACTAACAATATAAAAAATTATAACTGAGGAGGTACAATATATAGAAAACCGCCAGACAGCTGAAAATCTATCTCCTTTTTTTGTGTTTGTTATATATTTTTATATCAATCACATATATAGTTGTCAGCAATATGGGTTGTTGTTAACGCTTGCGGGCTCGCGTAGCGAGCCTTCCGCAACTGCGGCCCTCGCAAAGCGAGGGCCACAGTTACTGGCAAAGAGCGCCAAAGGAGCTCCTTGCGCTGATGGACATGAGCGCTGGTGGACGACCCCCTACGACTTTCGGACCTCAAATGTGGACCTTCGCAAAGCGAGGGGCCGCATTTGCGGAGGTGGAGGATCTACGTCGCCTCACAACCGGTTACAAATGACCACAAAAGCGGGACGTTGAAAAAAACAACCAAACACGCAATGACTAACTACGGACTTACAGAAAAATTGGAGCCGCGAGACTTAGAAAATAAAAAATTGCAGACTTACACAAAAAAAAAATACGATCTTAATGGACAACCCGCCCACATTAAAAACACAAAAATAAAATAAAAGCTTTACCCACAGCAAGGGGTACACCCAGGACATCTGCAACAAAGGTTAAACCTCAATTTCAGTCAAATTTACAAAGTTTAGACACTCGAAAATCCCCTAAGCAAGAGAAAAAATGTCTGCCGAAAAAAACGAAAATGAGGCTACACAACCCCTAAAGCCACTAAATACCGCAAAGCAAATACGCCTTTTACAAAAATCCCTTATGACCTACAACATACACCATTAGCAAGGATGTTACATCATACAAACCCGCCTACCACATACATGTTCGCCGCCATTTCACAACACTAACTTACAGAAAGCGGAAGTAAACAGCTACACTAACGGCTTCCCCTCGCACACGCAGCCAATTTGCACACATTAATTAATTAATTAGCATAAAAATAATTAAATAGACTCAGAACAAAAAACAATTAACACCACACTAGAGCAAACAACCTCAAACACCTTCACCGCGCCATCCACAAGGAGCGCCAACGCTGCTCATAGGACACAAACTACACCAGGGGAGAGCCTTGCAATAAGCGTCAAAAACAAGATCACTGCGGACCTTACAATAAGCGCAAAAGCGCCTATCATAACAACAAATACACCAACCCTAGAGGCTCGCAATGAGCACCAAAGGTGCTCATTGCGAGACACGCGATGAGTTCCAAAGGCGCTCAGCATTAGCCTCGCAATCAGCGCACAAGGGGTCAGACCACCAAAACACTTACTCTCTGTGGCAAACAGCATTACCTTCCTTACAATTTTATTGCTGTCATTTTTTGACAGGCAAGTCTCTAGTTCTATATAATAACACATGGAGATAAGTGGCACAAAAAGGTGAATCCTTGTAAAGCCTGTGGTTGCTCCACAGAGGATGGACCTACAGAACTGAAGTAGAGAACCAATGGACGAGCTCAGTGGAAGACAAGATTTTGGGAAGAAAGGTGGCAAAAGGATGAAGTAAGCAGCAATCAGAGTAGTCAAGGTCAAGAGTAGAAGGTGGCAATAAATAGAATAGTTGAAACTAAAAGTCCACTTAAAAACTGGAGCGGACAATAAAAGACAACATGCAAGATGCATTTTAAAAACATGTTTTAAAACCGGTTATACTTAATTAGAAAAAAATGAATCTTATTAATCTGGGAAAGACTCAGATTTCTCAGTTGTGGTTTGATTTTTATTTACAGCTATGGAAAATGAAAATAAATATCTACAATGATGATATGAAAGTGTTTCCTGGGAATTTTACATTATTTCTTCAATGGTACCCTCTGTAAAATCCTGTGTATGTTGAAATCCTTCTCTGGTGACTGTAGCAAATGGTTGGGTGAGATAACATTGCAAGAAGAGATCTGGCACCACATTAACTAAAATGCTCTGAAATAATAATAGAAAAACATATTAGAAAGTAATATGAAAAATAATGTCTTGATTATCAACTGGAGTACACCTTGTGTATATCCTTACTCTTTTAGAATACATCTATATAATTTGGTTTCAGTTCAGAGGTTCTCGCATTTGACTCCAAAGATCAGATCTCTAAAAACATTTTATCCATGATCAAGTCTGATTCTTTGAAATAGCATATTGAAAATGTATAACTTCAGTATCCTTATACTAAAATGGAAAAGAATATGAGTGTTAAACTCAACCTTCTTTTCATTTTTTACAGGGTAAGTTTAAATAAAATGCATAGGGGCTTCTGAGACCCTTTAGGGCCATCACAATAACATCCCTAAACTTGCCCCTCTGGCATCCGGTACCAACCAGCCAATGCTTCACTTTCTGCTGACTGAGTGATTCGGCCAGGAGTGAATTCCCTCTCCATCTCCTGAATTATGGCTTCAGCCCCATGTATGAAAACACATTATTCTTTTTGCTTTTATTATCAATCACAAACTCTCTGTTTTGTTTTAGGTAAGGGAATATGATAATACGACCTGTGCAGATTTTGTTCCTTAACAGGCTGGTTAAAAAACACTTGTGTATATCTTAAAGGCATAGACATCAAAAAAGTCTTATAATGAAGTTTCACAATGTTTTCATATTTTTATACTACTCTTAAATGAGAGGGAGAAATTGATTTCTGAAGTCTAATCCCCCACCCCCACATGTTCCTAGATACATTACACCCTATATCAACTGAATTAAGAAAGCATGAAACACGAAAGCTATATCTTATATTTAAATGAAAACTGTTTCTTACCACATTACTGAAACATACTATCAGCCTTATTAAATTGCGATTCGGCCAATTGAATAGGGCTCTATATAAGCACAGAACATATTTTTTTACAGAAGTTTTTAGTTAGTGAAGACCTTTCTTTTGGACAGAAGTTCGCTAACTAAAAACTTCTGTAAAAAAAATATGCTCTGTGCTTATATAGAGCCCTATTCCATTGGCCGAATCACAATTTAACAAGGCTGTAAGTTTTCATGATTTCTCATGCACTCATTAGTATTCTTATTCTTATTGTTATTCTTTATAAAACACCACTACTTTCAATAGAGCAACTGGATTTGGAGAAACCGCTTGGGTGGAACCCAAGATTCCACCATTTAATTTTGGTATTAATAAAGGTAAAGAGGTACCCTCATAAACAAAATGGTAGAACAAATATTAAGGTACAGGTGGTCCCCAGGTTAAGGATGAGATACGTTCCTGAGAACGTCTTTAAACTGGATTTCTATGTACCTCGGATCCTTGAATAATAATAATGATAATAATAATAATACTGTAATGGCTCATATGTGCTAATAATAATACAGTGTAATATATTAATAATACCCCTGTACTGTAACATAAAAACAAACTCATACAAAAACCCTTAGGAGCCCATTCTTAAGTATGGGGCGTCTGTAAGTCGGGACGTCTGTAACCTGGGGACAACCTGTATACAGATATCTGAACACAATGCAGTACAATAATAAAAAAAAAATAATGTAACAAGAGTGTACAGTTGGGAATGTTAGACAACAGATTCATTATGGACTGGGTCAGAAGGCTGCAGTTGCTGGAGGTGGCTCTGTCCTATGGACTGTGTCTGAGAGAGGAACTCATATCATTCTTTGGATCTTTTTATGCTTTTTGAACATAAAAAGAGCTAAGGAAATAGAGAAACTGTTGCAGTCCATTTGTACACTTTCTCTCGAATTTCTTTCAATAGCGTGGTAAGACTAAGGTAAATAAAATGGATTGCAACATTGTATCATTAAGAGCTAGACTGTAACATTTCAGATAACATTATAAAATAGACCATTTACACAGCTGAAAACATACACTGTAACATTAGTGATCATGTATACAGTGCAGGTGCTTCTGCTGATGCAGCAGGTACAAAACACTGGGGTCCACTCCGGGCTAGATTAACCTTTATGGAGCCCCTGGGCAGTGAACTCTAAGGTGCACAGAGGAGCATGTAGCATGCAAAATATTTAGATTTATGGATCTGATATCTATCTATCTATCTATCTATCTATCTATCTATCTATCTATCTATCTATCTATATATCTATCTATCTATATCTAGATGTACACATATACAAGTAGATATATAAAATGCAGAGAAAGTGTGCAAATTACACACAATATATAACCAGGTTAATACACCTGGGTTTGTGGGAGGGTCCCCTCTCCCTCCACTCTTTATAAACCCCTAGTGCACACCTACCTTTGCACACGTTCTCCAGCGCTGTCATGTCTGTTGCCACGCTGCGTGTGCACGCTCTCCTTTCTAGCCCTTCATTGTCTCCTGTTTGTGCTTGTAAGTTTGCTTTTCCCTTCGCCCCTCCATTTCCCTCTGTCTCCCGCCTTCCCTTCTCTTCCCTCTCCCTGTCTTCCGTGCCTCCGGTTTTCCCCTTTGTGCTTGTCTCCCTCTGCTCCTTCCCTTCTTTCTTCTCCTCCACTTGCCTACTCTGTTCCTCCCTGCTTCACCCTGCCCGCTCGTTCCGTTTCTCTTTTGGCCTCCTGTAATGTATCCGGCCTTTCTGCTTCTCCTGCACGCTGCAGCCATCTCTTTCTGACGCTATCTCGCTGTCTCGGCAGAGATCTTGCGTCTTGCGAGATTTCAGTCTTTTAATTTTGTTTTCCATTCCCTTACTGCATATGCGTCCTGAAGTATCCTGCTTCAGTGTATTTACCCCTGCCTGTTCTAAAATCAGTACTATTATCCTTAAAGTGCACCAAACAACATCTTCAATAAACTATACCCCCTGATACCATCTTCTCTCACGTTCCCCTTTAACATATTTTCTCCAATTAACACAATTCTTTCCCTTCACGTCATCTCCCCACCTTTACTCGCCTACTCTCTTTCGCACTCCTCTCGCCTTACCTTGCCATCACTCTTTCTGACCTCTCTCCCAGCCACTTGCATCACCTTTCCACTCGCCATTCTATACCATCATATATAAACCCTTACTCACTTGCTACTAATCAAGCACGCCGCAATCAACCCACCCACCCACCTCTCCCCTCTTCTCTCCTCTCTTCCCCTCTTCTCATCAATCACTACTCCCCCATTGGCCGTCTTCTCAGACTGAGATGACGTAGCTTTGGCTACACTCCAGCTACCAGGGGAGAGGGTCCCAACTACAAATATATATACATTATCTCACAAAAGTGCATACAGCCCTCACATTTTAGTAAATATTTTATTATATTTTTTCATGTGACAACACTGAAGAAATGACACTCTGCTACAATGTAAAGTAGTACATGTACAGCCTGTATAACAGTGTAAATGTGCTGTCCCCTCAAAATAACTCAACACACAGCCATTAATGTCTAAACCGTTGGCAACAAAAGTGAGTACATCCCTAAGTGGAAATGTCTAAATTGGGCCCAAAGTGTAATTATTTTCCAGCACTGCCTTAACCCTCATAGGCATGGAGTTCCCTAGAGCGTCACAGGTTGCCACTGGAGTCCTCTTCCACTCCTCCATAATGACATCACAGAGCTGGTGGTTGTTAGAGACCTTGAACTCCCCCACCTTCCATTTGAGGATGCCCCACAGATGCTCAATAGTGTTTAGGTCTGGTGACATGCTTGACCAGTCAATCACCTTTACCTTCAGCTTCTTTAGCGAAGCAGTGTTCATCTTGGAGGTGTGTTTGGGGTTGTTATCATGTTGGAATATTGCCCTCTGCTTCAGTATGTCACAGTATATGTTGGCATTCATGGTTCCCCCAGTGAACTGTAGCTCCCCAGTGCCAGCAGCATGCAGGCCCAGAACAAACATACTGTATATACAAATATGTCTATATGTGTATATGTTTTCTATAATATGTTGTGTTGATTCCCCCTATATACATTATCTTATGATGTCAGATGCTGCCTCCACTCTCTCTGCATCACTGTTTATGTTCAAACTGAGGGTTTCATCTCATATCAGTGGTTTTGTGATCTTTGTGCCTTTTTCCGTTTATCTGTCATTTAGGGATTATTTCAGCAACCTTTCCTCAGTATAGATGTATACTTTTGGTGGTGGGACTGTCATGGTCTGGGCCTGCATGAGTGCTGCCAGCACTGGGGAGCAACAGTTCATTGAGGGAACCAATGCCAACATGTACTGTGACATACTGAAGCAGAGCATGATCCCCTCCCTTCAGAGACTGGGCGTCAGGGCAGTATTCCAATATGATAATGACTCCAAACACATCTCCAAGATGACCACTGCCTTGCTAAAGAAGCTGATGGTAAAGGTGATGGACTGGCCAAGCAAGTCACCAGACCTAAACCCTAGTGATCATCTGTGGGGCAACCTCAAACAGAAGGTGGGGGAGTGCCTGGTCTCTAACATCCACCAGCTACGTGATGTCATCACTAATGAATTGCTCCAATTACCCTTCTGTCAAGACTGCAAATGGCTAAACTTGAACCACAGGTTACTGGGACCAAGGAGATGTCGCAAAGGGCTTACCTACAAATCAGAGCACTTTAAATGCAAATTTAAAATCAATCCAGCACTGTAAATGATAGGGAACACAATGGTTGACATTAGAATAAAAAGCTCAACATTATCAAGCTCAACCTCCAAGCCCATAGGACTTTGGAATCCAACCTCCATATTTTATTGAAGTCCTACGGGCTTGAATAATGAGTTATGATGTGCTGTGATGTCTTTAATTTATTTTTGCATTTACACTGCCCCAAGTTTGCGAGCTTGAAACACGAGTTGCGGCCTTGATCATGTGTTCAAGCCTGTGAATGCTTACTGCCGATAGCATGGTTTGCGATCAGCTGGAAGGAGGGCTAACTTGCGTGCTCGGCCAATTGAATAGCAGAGTAAACGTAGGGCAATGCGTGGACGTAACCCAATTGCAGCAAATCGTCGATTTGCGATCGAGTTACGCCCTGCAATTGAATGAGGCCCATAGTCATCTACCTTGCAAAGAAGAGTTGCAATGGGCCCAACTTTTTTGTACTAGGGACCAGTATTTAATAGCTAGGCCCCTTATTTTTTATTGCATTTTCTTTAAATAATTAAAAGTTACAATATCAGTAATAATAATAATACTTCCAGTTTTGCTGCTTTAATATTTAATTGCTTTTACTTTTACAACCCAAGGTTATATTTACTAGACAATACAGTTTTGACAAAGCAGTGTGATATTACAATGACACAGGCAACTATACTAGTTTGAATGTAAAGGAGATAAAAAAAAACTGTACCCAGGAAGAAAAGACAGACAGTATGTGTCCTTCTCCATTGTTGGGTAGCCACAATTGGAATTAATGAAAGAGTTGTATGTTAATCTGTGCTGAATCATATTTACAGACAATGGTTGGAGAGCCTTGATTTAACAGTTATTCTCTGGAATATTTAACACTTACTTTAACTATTGATATAACTACGCCTTATAATATAGCCAGCAAGTCAACTTAAAATACTCATAATAACTAAATATGAGATGTAATATAAAATCCAAATATAGGCATATGTAACTGAACTCTCAAGTGCTATTACTATGAAAATCAGAGACTGAAATACATGGTATATTAATTTAAATAACTTAAACCATTATAACCGGGAATTTTCCTCAATAGGATGCAGATACAAGATGTTCAGACGTGATGATTAACCCCTTGTGACCTTGTGTGTTATTATTTTAAGAGAGATTCTTAATGAATCAGGTGCTTTTAAATCTAAGGCACAGGTATGTTATATGTAATTTATTTTAGCATTGTTGACAAGACGCTTTAAGTTACATTTCATTTGAGCAAGGCATTATTTTTGTACTTGTTTATTCCATTGTGAAATGAACCAAGCTAATAGTCTTGATGCCTGTATTTTCCCAACAACCCACTAGGTGTCAATGTTGATTAATACAAAGCATACTAAAATAAATCTATATTATTTTAAAATTTTCAAAATGAGCAGATAAATACAAAACGCGTCAAAAAGCTATAATGAACATGTCAAATCAAAACTTTTTGGAGTTTATTTTTTTTCTAAGAAATAGTGTTAAAAATGTTGAGCAATGAACCAGGAATCACACTGATTGCACAATTTATAGGAAACAATTCTCCATTTTACCAGATGTGCCCCAATCATTATTAGATATTCCATATATCTTATCACCTCTAGGTTGCCTTTGAGCAGGTCACTCCGTGCACTCTTTGTCTATCACAACAAGCACATATCCATGCATGCTGGATCATCTTCATTTAACTGGAAAACAGAGATGAATGAGCACCTCCATGGGTGACTACAAGGTATGTGCGGGTGAGTGTCAATAACAAAACCAGAAAATATATTTAAGTAGTCTGATTAGTAGTAGTCTCCTCAGATCAGATCACCTTTCTACAAAAAATAATTATCTGCCTATCTCCATCAATAAATTAAGAGTAAATTAAGAGTTTCCATGTATGCCCAGCTGCTTCAGGTGGCAGGACTCCTCCTGCAGTTGCCCTCAATGTAATAGTTAGAGGGCTGCAGTTGTGTTCAGTTTTAACTGGGGTAAAAAGGAATAAAAAGCTTCTAGTTCTCAGAAATTTAAAAAATATTGCTACTTAAACCAATCACCAGAGAGTATATATTTCCTCTGGTTACTATCAGCCTTATTAAATTGCAATCCGGCCAATTGAATAGGGCTCTATATAAGCACAGAGCATATTTTTTTTTGCAGAAGTTTTTAGTTAGTGAAGACCTTGCTTTTGGATAGAAGTTCAATAACTACAAATTTCTGTAAAAAAAATATGCTCTGTGCTTATATAGAGCCCTATTCAATTGGCCAAATTGCTATTTAATATGGCTGTATGTCAGTATCATGCGTGAAATGAAAGCAAAATGCACTGGGATCCAGTTGAATCCTTCCAAAATGTAATGGCTTACATTAAAATGACATGATATGTTGAATGCAGGAGTGAGATAAGGTATCCATGACATGGTAGATAATGGGTAACCCAACAAGGAATCTTAAAAAATGTGATATTTAGATTAAGTAATTAATTGGTTATTGAGATGATTTGACCTATGTTTGTAGCGTGAACGTACACTGTGTTTCTGGGGCATAATAATTCAGAGAGTTCTATCAAAAGAGTCATATAGTGGAACATCTATTAAGAGCATTGATTACAATGTGATCATTAAAGGTATATATACGTTTTCTGGGTTTCAAATGTTTGGTAAGAAACAGGCAGTGATTATCCAAAAATATGTCTTATATTGAAACGTTCAGTGTACTTACAAAGTTATGGGCCGGAAAGTAAAATCCAGCTTTGCACACCCACAAGAAGCTTACATAACCAAGTATCCAGAGGACATACATCCCGATACAGAGTTTGATCTTCTGGTTGAGACCAAAGGAAGTACTCCTGTAAGGTGGTATCACATGGTTGGGCGAAGGTCTGAGCTTACAGCTGAATCAGAGCACAAGGGGAGAGAGAGAGAGAGAGAGACTACATATCCCAGGCTGCTTTGCAACACAGGAACCTCAGAGTATGATACAAATGTTTCAGCTTACCTCTGCTTTCTCCTCATTGGCCAAAACAAATTATGAATTTTTTGCTAATCTTAGCAGGGATATTGAGGGGTGTCGACTAACAAAATCTGTTGCTTGCAAATTGAAAAGATTTAGCAAACATCAGTGTGAGTTTATAAATGTTTATTTTGGTATTGTTTCATGCAAATTTTTTTTGCATACACTAACGATTCTCCTCTATCAGATGCATTCAAAATCCAGGACACTTAGATATGACTTTACGTGTATACACATAAGTACATGCACACACACACATCGCAAGTCTGATTGACTTTAATAATTAAAATATATGAAAGGTCTGCTTTAACAGGTTCCACTTTATTCTATACTGAAAGTATGAAGCCAGATTAAAAATCCACAGGGGATACACAATGCATAATCAGAGAAAAACAATCTAACTGTGTGGCTGTAACAAATTCATATCAGGACACTAAAATAATAATTACTAATGTATATATTTTTGTCATATATGCAACTTTATCCTTGTGTGTCTTCAAATTGATTTCACTATGGTGCTATTGTTATTTAATATGCAGCATTTAACCCATAGTATTGGTGGGAATGTAGTCAAGTTTCACAGCAGTGTCACCATGTAAAGCTGCTCTTTTTATTTAAGAAAAGATGCATATAAGTTTTTTAATGCTATACATTTATAAAGAATATTGAAAATGTATGATAGCATAGAAAAAAACTGGTCAGGCTGCTGATGGGTCTTGTACTGTAGTAGTCACCAGACCTGTAGCTAGAAGGAGTCTATCAGTTCTCTCACTAGACTTACTGGACTTTTCCCAAGCTCAAAGTTTATCGGTTCACAGGAACTCCTTAAGAAGTTTGGATCGGCTAAGGACTAACAAGATCTTGTACAGAAGTACTCATCCTGTATCCCCTCCCACATAAGGGGAGATACACAGGTCTTGTGTTAAAATATCACCAGGCCTCTACTCTACGTTCAGATCGAGTCAGTCTTAACCCAATGTTAAATGTAAAATACAATAATTAAAATTAAGCAGAGACTGCTCCGATCCAGCAGAAAAGTTTTTTTATTGCCCCTTGTACTTGGAGGCATCTCATTGCTAACATCACAATTGGAGATGTCTACCCAATTCTAAATTACAGAGAATCATATAGACAAAATGACCTATTACACTCACATCTAGCTACACTTATCTCAAAACTACAAACAATACTCATCTCAAGGTTATGTTATTTTGTGTTTGGGAGCATCTTGCCTCCTAACACATTCTTTTGGCTATTGGACAAAATAAGCTTACAGCACGAATGCACATAGTATAAAGTTCCTGATGAATAACAATTGGAGCTTAAAATATCAACATAGCATATTAAATACAAAATAGCAGAAACACACAAAATGGGGATTTTTTCCTTTTTCAGTTCCTAAAGTTGATAACTCCCTCTGACCCTATCCTATACTGTGTTTAGTCCTTCTTCCACTGGTTTCCATTCTTTCCCTTGCCTATGCTTACACATATCTAATACTTACACTGTGCTGAACTAAAGCATATACTATCATCTTGGCTCTTTGCTGTCCCTTTAAAAAAATGTTCAACAATTCTTGAACAAAGATGTTTTTTATAGATTGTTAAAAAAATAAATCATAAATTAAATCAGCAGATATGAAGACTCACAAATCTTTATTCACTGGAATTTTTCATTATCTAATTCTTTTATATTACTTTTGAGAATTGTGTCAATGTTGATTTTGATAATAAAATGTTACTATTGTGATGTTCAATAACTGAATAAAAACATTGACAGTTCATTGCACGTGTAATTTCATTAAATGTAAGTTTTATGACTTGCTTTAAAAATAGCGGAAGATGATCCAATTTATACTTTAATCATCTATTAAATATATATAATACTTACAAAAGCAAATATGAGTTGTGAATTGCCCCATCTGTATGAGTTGTGAATTGCCCCATCTGTACTGTAATTATGTCTGAATTATTCTTGAATGCTTCTCTAATGGAATGAGTTACCAAATGGCCCACCTATAAAGAGGGCATGATTTTAAAGTACTTCTAATCAGAAACGATCTAATTATTTCAAACTATGCTGAAAGCAATCTCTTTGATTCTGAAACATAATAAACATTACCTAATTACTAGGGTCCTCCTTCTGGATTGTTACCTTGTCGTGGTGAAGGGGATTGCGTACCTCAATGAAACTGTGGGCTACACCATGTAGGGTCGACGAAGATGGACAGGTCATATCAGAGAGGTCAGAAGGAACTGGCAACCCACTCCAGAATCTTTGCCAAGATAACTGTATGAATAAGCCCAATTAGAGACATAAATATAGGTGTGCCTGACAGGCTGCGGTCCATATTGTCACAGAGAGTAGGACACAACTGAATGACTAAACAAAATGACTAGGGTAAGGTCTACTAAATTTATTAGTTTTCTGCTGTATATACCCTATCCACACACACCAATATAAGAATGTATAACATGATTAAGAAACCAGTGAGTTCAAAATAATTCTAGATAGGATAGTGCATATGTGATCAAGGGTGGAACTCAAACCAATTAAGTACCCAGTTTGTAAGAGAACACATCATAGGTTGAATGATTGTGAAACAATGCTAGGAATTCAGTTGATATTAAACTATTTGATATGTGTACATGATTCAATTGTGCATCTTTATGATAACTAGCATCGTAAGTAACCATTGGGCCATATTCTGTTAACAACTTGCAAATGCCTTGAACTCATAAATTTGGTTTGGGTGCTTTTTTATAAATGTTTATATGCATTCTATTGAATTAAGAATTCATTAGTGCCAATAAGTAATATTTGCTGAATATGTAGCAATATTGAGTGATTTTAAGTGTGTATAAATTTACGAATTGGACAATTGAATCTGGCCCATAGTGTGTAGGAGGTTTAACCTGAAAAGTGTTAATTGTGGCCAGGATACCACTCAGTTTATTATTTACTTTAGTAAATTTAGTGTGATTTTGTATTAAGAACCAGTCCATGGAGATAGATAGATAGATAGATAGATAGATAAAATACATAATGTAGTAATCGGTGTACTGACTGATTGCTCTGTTGTAAACTCTTCCTACATAAGTCTCAAAAAGAAGCCAGATCCAAGTGGTTGTCCCACTCTATTTGTTCCCTTTTATAGTGAGGATCCCATGGGAATCCCATCCCATCACACCAGAGTACAGTTACTGTAGATTTATAAGCTTAAACATAAATTAATTGGTGCTTGCTTACACAGAATCACCAGGGCATACTTTCTTTCATTGTATTACTACTCATATTGGCCCCTATTCAATTGTCAAAATCGCAATTACTTGAACCCGTAATGCAGTCCGTAAATGTTACTGATATTCAGCTGGATACATTTAGCTACTCGCATTCCATTTGTGATTTACAGGCTCGAAAGCACTGGGGTTGTCAAAAACATAACTCTGTTCTATCTCCTCCTTTGATGTTTTGTACCCGCAATTGCCTTCAAACCCCTAAATAGCAAATGTATCAAAAAATTATACAAGTACTAGATAGGACTCGCAAGTGGGTTAAACACCTGTTGGTAACACTGCAAACGCAAATAAACACACACTACTGTACTTAAAAATACTGGGAAAGCATTAGCGGAATTAATTGCACAACAGTCTCAAGCTCGCAAATCTGCAATTAAAAAATATTTATTTTAAATTTTATTTCCGTGTTTTATCGATCCCAGGATTCACTGGGTTGATACATATTATGGAACCTGCATGGACTAGAACTGTTGCTTTATTGATTTTTATTGATTTCTACATTTCTGGATTGCGTGTCCAATTGCAAATGGTAGTTATAAACACTAATTAATTGTAGTTTAAACTCCATGTTTTACAGACGTCATGATGACAGTCTCATTTACTCTAATTTGTAACTTATGGGCTTGCTTATATATTGTCAAATCATATGATCACACCCCTAGAAAGCTTACGAACAGAGGTATGGGTTGCGTGTGGAGGTTGTGCACCTGTAATTGCGGGCTTGAGTCAATTGAATGCATCTAGATATTTAGAAAATGTTTTAAACTGTAGCCAAAATGTTGGATTCCGTGTAATTACGGGCTTGCAATTTATTGGGCCCATTGTATCTGACATCTTAATTACTGCCGTTGTCAAGGAACAACTGAACATTGAGAAGTCCAATATTTTATCTTAGGTCATTACAGAGTACAATGGCAGATCCACATAGAATTCAGTTACAAATATTTATTATTACTCTTTATTTATTAAGTACCAGCATTTTTCGTGGCTCTGTTTACAAAGTAGAATAAAGTACAGTGGGTACAATTAAACACATTACAAAACTACAGTCAAATCAGGTAAGTAGAACTACGAGTATATGTACAATGCAATACAAATATAATACAAATGGGTCAGTAAGCAGCTTGGTGCAACAGAGTTGCTGTAATACACTCACGTGTAAGTGTCAGAGTATTTTAAAAAATGTAAGCAAAAAGGAAGAATACACGAATGCTTTTTTACATTATGAATGCTTACATTTAACCCTTGAATTACAGAAGGGGTTCAGATTTACCCTATTTTCCGTACCACCTGACACAAAGTGATTATAACATTAGAACTTTTATGGGACTCATTTGACTGTTAGTAGATTATCAAATTGGCAGTGCATGTTTTAGTATTCAGCGAGTAATAACCAAATAAAGGTTCCCTATAAGATATTAGCAAGAGGAGCTTCTTATTTTATTTAAGTATTGATCATTAATAAAATTCATATTAAATCATTTACTATGGAGAACATTCCATATTCAATTCACTATTAAAGATTGGAGTTTCAGTCTCCAGAGAGACAGGTGTAAAGGTTTTTAAAAACAATCAGATTTAATAAGAGAATAAGCAATGATTCACAGGCTGCTTCCACAGCAAAAGCTTGTTCCAGAAGAAACCACAGTAATATGACAACACAATTCTCCAGCCATTGTTTGGGTACACTTTGTATCTGTAAATTTAGCAGCTACCCCCTAGGCAATGGCATCTCTCCACATTGACCTTATAACAACTGCATATTAACTTTAAAAATAGGTTTAATGTTGCATATTGCTTTTTTAAATCATTGAATATCATTTTTTTAATGGTCAATGCCTAATTAAGACATCTATTTTATATTGTTAAGACATTATAAAATCTTGTAAGGAGTGTTGGGAAAAAGCACATTCTACATAAGATTCTAAGCTCAAAAACTGGGCCCTCCATTCTTTTCATTTTGTTAATATTGTATGTTGCCTTGTTCTTAACCCCTGTATAGTGATACAGAATATGTTGGCACGTTACTAATACAAGTTAATAATAATAATAACTATTATTATTATTATAGTGATCCTTTAAGCACTAAGATCTAGTGAGTGACTGCAGTGACCTATGACATATCACCTCTGAATGTGAATGGAAGATTCATTATAGGGGAGTTGTCTCAGCAGCAGAATAAGAATTTAAAAATAATGAACTTCTTCAGGCTGCTGGGACTATGATCATGACAAACCACCTATTTAAATATAGGGGTCCCACTACAGAAATAAAAAAAAAACGCTTATATTATGCTGAGCCGCACAACTTTACAGTAGACTTACAAGGGGTTAAAACCGAAACAACTGAATTATTGGAATTAATACACAGACTCTGAACATTTGCTAGATTTATCATGTTAAAAGTTTCCGAAAAAGAACTTTACTTGATTGCATCCCATCTATTTTATTGTACCCAGTAATAATATGAAACATTAATAAGCAACTGCCACAAAAGAAAAACATGAATTTAATTGTATTTCCATTAATACATACAATGAAATAATTATACAAAATTATATTTTGTTTTTACACATGAGAGCTTTGCTCATTATTTTATACCACATGCAGACATTATTAGTTTACTTAGCAGTTTATTTATTAGTTTTATGTGCATTTTTCTGATTATTCATTAAGCGCATACAATTTAGCAATTAAGAATTTGAGGGGGAACCTGCTGTTCTCTCCATCAATATACCCATTACATGGGGCTTTCAGAACAACAAAATGAAAGCATATTTAAAGGCATAGAGCCCGATTCAATTGAGCAATTGTTACTTACAGTAGCCCGTAATGGAGGCCGTAAGTCATTTTGCTATTCAATCAGCCTCTTTCGGCAAGCTACAAACGGGTTACGGGTTACGGCCTTGAAATCCTTGCAGTTGTTAAACCCAGAATTTACAGTCTATCAAAGCCTTTGATCTTTTACGTCCACAAGAGTTCAGAGCGCTAAAATCGCAAATCGATATTCAATTGCAATAATTCCCCATGACCGCAAATGTTTTAACACCCATAAATGGCAAATGTAGAAGAAAACCCTACAGGTACCAGATTGGACTCGCAAGGCTGTTAAACAACTGTTCACAGCACTGTAAATTCAAATAAAAAATCAATACTGCACTGTAAATGACGGGGAAAGCAATAAAAGACATAAAAATTAATTGCACAACAGTCTCAAGCCCGCAGATCGGAAAAAAAAAAAAAAAAATTTATGTTTCCTTTCAGGGTTATATCGATCTCAGGAATCAATTAGTTCAAACATATCAGGCCACCCACATGGACTAGAACATTCATTTTTTAGTATTTTGTATTTTGCGGTTTTGCGATTCTGATCGCATATGGGACCTCTAAACGCTAATTTATTGACATGTAACCTCCATGTTTTACTGACTTAATGATGACGGTCTCATTTTCTATTGGCTGTTTCTAAATGGATAGTTACGGCCTTGCTTAATTAATCATGTTCCTGAAATGCTACATACAAGTGCATGATTTACGCTTTCGGACCGTAACGTGCAGGCTTCCTCAATTAAATAGCACCGGAATTGTAGCAGAGTTCAAGACATATTGCTTATATACCAGGAGATGCGGGCTTCAAATTGAATCGTGCTCATAGTCATCGGGAAAATTGTAGTTTTTAAACAGAAAATTAATGAAACCCAGCAGAAACAGATTTACATATGTGATATACATAATTATGACAGGTTATATATAATCATGAAAGGTTTCATTTGTTTATGGTGAAAGAATTGAATTTGATATCTACCCACTTCCCCATCAACCTGATGTAAAGCAATCAGGTCACAATAGATGTCCTTCAAAGAAATGTAAACATCCCTCTCATACGGTAGCATGACTATTGCGCAGGCGCCATATGCGCCCCCCGACGTCTGCATGCCGACATTTGCACACACCACAAATGCACCCTGGATTCAAAGTGCGCACACCCAATAGTGCGCAATAGGTTGCAGCGCATTTATCCTAGGAAATGATTAGGTGCCCTGGAGCAGTGCTGCTAAAGTAGGGTCGCATTATTAGCAAAGTACATAACATAACACCCCATACTGGATCTATAAAACAAGAGTATGTGCAGCTATGTGGCAGTTTAGAGGTTTTAACTACCATTATATATTGCAAATAGCCAAAACTATAATAAAATAACTTTCATATTATAGCACATCTAACTTTACATTAGCTCTTACTAACCCAATCTGCTTATAGAAATTTCATGGAAATTCACAAAATTGAAGTTAGAACTTTAATAATAATGGTAAAAATATGTTTTTGTCGCTTTCAACCACTTAATTTCATAATCTATTTAGTAATCTTGATTCTTTTTGATAATGATCTTATTACTTTATTCCTATAACTACTTTTTAATTTAATTATACCACACTTATCTGAATGACTGAATGACTACTGTCTTTTATCCATCAGAAAACCAATAGTTCACCTGTCTTATTTAAAGAGTCATTTATTTGAAAAGATAGGATTAATCCAATAAACTTGCTAATATGACTACGGTGAATTGTCTTCTTTGTTGGTAGAATAAGTGGTGAGTAAAACATATAACACCAGTTGCTGGAATGGAGTGGGAATTTAAAAACTATATTCTTTCACACACATGAATAATACTAAAAACAAAACATGTTTCTAGCCTTGTTATTTTCCCCTATGGGGCTTTGAATACACCTGCCAAGGAATATGGGATATCAGTGAAGTTATCCCTGTCTTTAACACCCTATTGGGTATAAGTAAATGCTCTATTCGCAAAAGATTCCATGGCAGTCTCAGGGCCTCATTCAATTGCGATTTGGCCATTTGAATAGGGCTCTAAATAAGCACATATAATATATTTTTTAAATAAGTTTTTGGTTAGTGAGAACCTTGCCTTTGGATAGATGCTTACTAACTAAAAACTTCTTTAAAAAATATGTTATGTGCTTATTTAGAGCCATATAAAATTGGCCAAATTGCAATTGAATGAGGGCCTCAGTATTTAAGTTGCCTAACGGGTATTGCTGTCCCATTTCATCTATTTTAGGCTTTTTCATTTAGCATTTAAAAAAGCCTAAAATAGGGTGTTAAAGACAGGGATAACTTCATTGATATCCCATATTTTCTTTGCTCTCTTAATCTGTTCTCTCTCCAAATCTCTTCCACTGTCCCTCTCTACCTACTTCTCCCCTCTCCTGCTCCTCCTCTGTTCTCTTCCCATCTCCTTTACTCTCTGTCCTATTCTCTCTCTATTCTGCACTTTCTTCTCTGTTCCCTCTCCAACTCCTTTGCTCCCCCCCTCTGTTCTCTCTCCCCATTCCTTTCCTCTACTCTTCGTTCTTTGTTCTGTCTCCATCTCTCTCTTGCCCATCTCCTTTGTTCTCCCTTTTGCAGCTTCTATGTGGACTTCTCCTCTCTCTCCAAGCAGAACACACAGGGAATGTAATGTAAAGACAATTTTATATCTGCAGGCTCTAGTTTGCCTTTAACCTGAACCTATTTTTGTAATGTGTATACATGAGCCTGAACCTTTTCCCTCTGCTGCATTACAACACAAGTGAACTTGGATGGAGTTACTGTTTTTATAAACCCATGTAACATCAATATAAAGCTGCTCTAAAAAAAAAAAAAAAAAAAAAAAATATATATATATATATATATATATATATATATAAATAAATTTGTATGTATGCATACTCTTTTTTGGTCCATATGCTCTTTAGATATCTAAAGCCTTAATAAATTGCAATTTGGCATATCTAAAGGGCTCTACATAAGCACATAGCATATTTTTTTTAAAGAAGTTTTTAGTTAGTGAAGACCTTGTTTTTGGATAGAAGTTCACTAACTAAAAACTCCTGTATGTTATGTGCTTATTTAGAGCCCTATTTAATTGTCCAAATTGCAATTGAATGAGGGCCCATGTAGGTCCGGTCCCCGGTGTAGGAGCAGCCCAGTCCTCAGTCAATGCTCTATGGGTAGTGAAGACCCTTGAGGTGCTCAGGTCCTAACTGGGAACCCTGAGAAGCTGCTGTAGGTGAAGTTTGGATGAGGTGTCCCCAGGGTGGACAGGCTGTATAGGGGTGCGGAATACAGACTGGCCAGAGGCAGGAAACCAGCCTTGGGGAATAGCTGAGACACTGGAGTTGAATGGGACATTGATATGTCCCTACCCTGGTGGGGCACCAGTCTTGGGTGTTCCTCTGCCAGGAGGGCATCGATTCGGAACTATGTGCACTACAGGATGAGGAGATCCTGGGTGGGATGGCAATTCCAGGGGGTCTGTATTGTGCTGGCTTTGTGTGCTACTCCCCATCTGTCCTGGTACTTTATCTTTCATCTTTAGCAGCACTGCTCCAGGGCACCTGATCCTTTCCTTGGGTAATTGCACACATGCTAACTGCGCAACGAACTACCGGGCCGCACTATTGGGCGTGTGCAGTTTGAATCCAGGGCACATTTGTGGTGTGCACAAATGTTGGAGTGCTGATGTTGCTATAGACGGGGCGCCCTCTCATACACACCTTTTACTGAGCATCATGGATGCTTGCACGCACCAACAGAAGTGTCAGAATGTATCATTAATTTATTTAAAAACAGCTTTATGACTTTTCCTTGCCACAAGTTTTAACATTTTTCAAACCTATATATTTTTTTTTCATTGTAAAGTGATCCTTAATTCCGTCAACTTTTTGGACGATGCTGCAAGGGCTTGTTAGCTCTATATTAGAACAGAGTTTCAGTAGTTTTATTTGAAAAGTTATTGTAGGAAAAACAATTCATAGCAAATTGTATTTAATTCAATGTACTTCTTAAGAGACCGCAAGGTGTACACATAATAAAAGAATATAATGATGCTGCTTTTCTTAGAAATATTTAAACAATACTTAATGAAAATGTAGGCGTTGCTTTATTTTTTCCACTCGCCTATATTTTGAACTGCGTTACCTTATTAATGGAGTCAGAAAACCAATTAAACAACTACATTATTCCTCCCTAAACGTAAATTGGAATGTTGAATGTGAGAATACTATTGTCAAAAATACAAGAACCATCAGTATTTAATGTCATCATTATAGGATTGACTGTTCTGATGCACTGTGAACAGTGTACATTTTAATTAGCAAACGTTGATATATCCAAATGAAAATGCATTGTTTACTTGAAATTGCCTCCCTTTAATGAATATATTTTGTGTATCATTCTGAAAATAATTATCATGCCTGAATCCAATAAATAAAATATTCTTGCCTGTGATCCGCTCCATTATGTCAGCTTCAGACTGATGTTGGGGATATAGCTCTTTCCCCTCTGTAACAGGTTGCGCAAAAACTTAAGTTGTGAAATGTGCAACAAACTAACAGCAGTTCTGTAAATCATGGCCTTTAAAACATTTTCAGAGATAATGTTTATTTTAGCAGTCTCTACTAGTGCATGGAAGTTTCCATGATAGTTATAATTTAACTAGCGTATTGCCCGTCAAAAAATGAAGGCAATGAGATGTGTATGTTTTTAAAGTTGTTTAGTTATTAATATACATATGGAATTGTAAGGTAGCTAATGTTGTTTTGTGTGTACTACTGAAATATAGAATTCAAATTAATAAATTAATATATGTATTTTTATGCATTGTATTGAAGAGCTGGCAATCTGTGTTGATGTTGCTGCAGCATTAGTGGTGTGGAGGTGCTGTGTAAGCGTGATGAACGTGTGCAGTGTAATAGTGTGCGTGCGCGACCCGAAACCATTAACGTAGCTATGTACTTCCGCATTATCCTAAAATGGTGGGTAATGTGCGGTATGCGTCTTAGCGGATTATCGGTACATGTTTTCTGTGGTTATAGTGCTGTAGCCTCGTTTTCGTTTTGTCCGTCCGCCATCTTTTCAGCGGCGCTCATTGCCAAAGTACTACGGTTTAACGGCTCGCCTCGCTGTGCGAGGCTCGCCAGGCGATGATCGCCTGCGGCGCTCATCGCTAAGCCCGCTAAAGTACTACGGTTTAACAGTAAATATGGTAAACCGGTAAAATGACGGTCAATAAAAATTAAATGTTGTGAAATTTGTTTGCCACACATGACGCTACATTTGTCCCTTTTTTTTTCTTAAAATAAATACACATTATTTTTTTTTTACTTTTTATTTTTGTAACTTTCAACTTATATTTCATCAAATGCGTTGTTTTAGGCGGAAAAATCCGATGTTGCGCGAGACAAAGGCGTTAAATCTGTGTTAATGCGTAAATCTGTAATTGCGTTTCGTAAAATGTACTCGCTACTGTCTTTTTACTCATTGCGCGGTTAATCCGCATCCTTTATCTCGTTGTTTTTCAAACACATACGTCTGTGGCTGTGTTTTACTCAGTTCGTAGTATAGCCTCGTTTTCATTTTTTTCGGCGGCCATTTTTTTCTCGCTTAGCCGATTTTCGATCTTTGTAACTCGTCTAAATCGATGTAAATTGGAGTTCCAACTCACTCCCAGACGTCCTGCCTGGTTCCCCATGCTGTAAGTGACCTTGGTTTTATTTTTTAGTGTGTATTTAGTGTTTTTTTTACAGTTTTTGTTCCGCCGCTTATCTCGTAATTTTTTTCATCTTGTTTTTTTATCTAAGTGCTACGGTTTAATCGTAATTATCCGTATATATATATATATATATATATATATATATATATATATATATATATATATAACAGTATATGGATTATCCGTAAGTGGTTTTCGTGGTGAGAGTGCTGTAGCCTCGTTTTCATTTTGTTCGGCCGCCATTTTTTCTCTCGCTTAGCGTTTTTTTAGTGTCTAAATTTTTTTATTTTGAGGTAAATCAAGGTGTAACTTGCTTTTTTGAGGTCGTGGATGCTCCCTCTTGCTGTTGGTAAGGTTTTAATGTATGTGCTGTGTGTATTTATTGTGTTTTGTTTTTTTGGGATGTTCGCGAGTTGCGGACGTATTTTTTTGCTACGTTGCTACGTTTTAACGGCTCGCCTCGCCTGCAATGAGCGCCTGTGGCGCTCATTGCCAAAGTGCTCCGTATTAACGGCTCGCCTACGGCGCTCATCGCTAAGCCCGCTAAATCAAACAGACCACACAAACAGCGTGACGACGACTCGTAGCAGGATAATTATAATATGTGATTTCAATGCACAAGAGGGAAGTTATAGCGCATGTCAAGCAAAGTTGCCTCTTCCTTCCTCCTTCTTCCACTGAGCTGCACTCAGTTTTCACGCTAGAAGGAAGTCGGGAAGACACAAACGTGGCATTCTTCGACCACAAGCAGTATTAATTTATTAAATAAAATAGCTTTAACACAGCTGTTAAAGTTATTGATTTGTTAAAAACTTCAAAAACATCTGAACTTGATGTTGGGAAGTTTGTAGAATGTATTTCACAAAGGGGGAATAATTAAGGTTAAAAAGAGGCACTAAATATCCCAACTTCCTTTGTCTTCAACTGAGTCTATTTATCAAACTGGGATAAATGGTATTTTGCTTAACAGGTTCATAGTAAATTCAGAAAGGATATTTTAGGATTTATATCCATGTAAGATGATATTATTCTACTTATCCCCATTTATCCCACCTAACTTCTCTTTCCACTTTTTACTCTATTTGATAAGTATACCCCATGACTTCTCCTTTACTTAAAGCTGTATGTCTAAATTGTGTTGATGAAAACTCTATTGAATAAAAATTACTATATTTCTCAGAAATTAAATTAATAAATTGGACAATGATATTCCCATAATCTAATAAAGTGTGTGGGGGAGTCATTGTCATTACACTATAGTCCAGTCAAGTCCCTGCAGAGGCACTTCCAAGATAATTCCTATTGATTAGATTTTAAGCTCTTATGAGAGGAAAGCCTCTACCCCTTCAGTACCAATAAATGTAAACTTTTGTTATGGTTGTCTTATGTATTCATTATGTATATTTAGTATTTCAAATATGTTGGTGCTTTAAATAATAATAATAATAATAATACACATATTAATAATAATATCAATATAGGAACAACCACCCTTTAAGAAAACCAGCAAAAGGCATAATTTCAATATTAACATAGGACCAACCATGGTTTAAACCCGGAACAGGGCATTTTACCCCATTGGCAACGTTTAGAAACACAGTAATTCCTGTAGTAACTCCAGTAGAGTTAAAGAACATTAATAAATATTTAGCAACATTGCGCCTATACAGCTACTTGTTTCCCAATCAAAAATTGACACATTGACGTGGTTTATTATTCTTGCACATCAGCATTGCAGTTCAGAGACATTATATGTTAATTTCTAACAGGGACGTGAGTGAGTGGCAGGTGAGAAGACATTTACCCCTGGGGCTCTGTAATAATCAGGTGTGACTTTGAATTAGTTGGGTGTTAGTGTGTAATTGTGTAAGCAGGTATTTGTAATTGACTTGTGACTTAGTTGATTGTTTTTAGTATTTTGTTGTATAGGGCTAGGTTAACCATTAGAAATACTTCTTTTGTAGCTTCAATTTTATATTATTAGTGTCCTGACAAAAATGCTTCTTTAGACTATTTTGTCTAGTAAGTGTTCTCATAAGGGTTTTATCTGCTCTTGCAGTAGGTTGAGTTTACATCTAATGATTTGTCTCAATGTGGGCATTCTCTAAGCCTTACAAGGACACATAGAAAGTTCAGTTACTCTTTTGGTGCCATGTAACAGCACTTTAGGTAAAATCTTCCATTTGGCAGTGAACAGTTCATACATTGCAAACATTAGTAAGGGCGTACTCATAAGAATTTGCTACTAGAAGAATTTACGGTAATAGTTATGTGGCACCCTATGTGGAAAGTTCACTTGCAAGATTTCTTATGGGATCCATGTAATCAAGTGCTAACATGGTAGATTTCACAGCAGCATACTTGCATATTAATGTAATAAATTAGAAGCTGTATGTGCATCAACATATATATTGTTATTTATATATAACTTTTCTTCAACAGTTATACCATTGCATCCATTTGCAAAACTATTTTAACTGGAAAAGGGTAAAATATGTCATAAGGAAAGGGATAGGGTGGGTGAGGTAAAAGAATGAGGGAGCTGTGATAAGTTAGTAGAAAAACAATAAAAGAAAAGGAAACGTCATTAAGTATAGCAAAGTAGAAGTTTGGAGATAGTTGTGGCACACACTGCACCTGGCTGTCTACATGACACTAGCTATAGTTATAATACTCAACATGCTTTGAAATGTAAATATATGAGCAATTGAAGCTTTTGCTATTGCTTTTGTTTTTATTTGAGAGTATTTAATAGATCAGTGGTAGTCAATCTGATCCCTACCACCCCAGAGTGGGTGATTCAAGCTTTCATGGTGGGTGGCGGGGTAATTGCTAGGTGGCATCGCTGATAAGTGACGTCACACGCTGAAGACCTGCAGAACCACGCTTGGCTGGTTGGAGAGCTGGCGATAGAGCCTAGGGACAGCCGTCAGGATCGGATCACTATCTAGAAAGTACAGGATGATACATAGCTAGGGTCATATGGTTTAAGTAACCAGAAATGAGAAAGGGTAAACTGAGTTACTGCGGCACCAGTGGGCAGTACGGACATTTTACCATCAAAAGTGGGCGGGAGGTATTAAAAGGTGGAAAAACCCTGCAATAGATGGTGTGTTCTAAAACATGCTTTGATATACAAGTGATTTAAAAAATCTGTACAATATAATCTGGTGTGATAAATTAATACTAGCCAGTTTCAGGAAAGAAATCAGTGGGTTAGTAGTCAAGCTAATCAATAAACAACATTTATGAAGTTTATTTTGATTGAGTTGGGTTCTGACTTATAACACGTTAGAACAGCCAACAAGTGGCTCTATGATTGTATTCACCCAGCTGCTGAACTGAATGGCTTCTTTTGCCCATAGCATACTTTTGCGGCACTGGGAATGAGATATTGCATCCAGCATGCTGGTCACAGCGGTTGTCCATGCTGAATGTTCCTCATCCGTGTTCCTGACGTGATGTCTCTGTTGTCTCCTGTTTGGCTTTGCTGTTGTTTTACCTATACATACTCTTACTTCCTTCCCATTGTCAAAGCTATAACTCACATAACTGAACTTTGTTATCCCCAATGTGAATAATTTTGCAAAGTTTTTCTGCATGTTACTTTGGATCACAACAACACATAATGTTGATGCAGAAAGAGCAATAATAAGGGTCACATCTGTCATAGAGCTGAGCACAGAAATAGAATGTGATCCTTTCTTAGATTGTACGGATATTAAGACTTTCTCCAGTGCAGCTTCTTTTTCCCATTATAACTAGGTGCTTTGGAAAAGTAATTTACAAATCATTTAATTCCCTGGGTGTCATGGACACCACGGCTCCTGTGACAAGGTAAATCACTGCCAGTTATAGCTCCATACTCACATTACTATGGTAACTCAATTTTGCAATGCCAGAAAATAAAACATCTGACAAGCTTTATGAAACACTTTCCCTGCATGCTAAAATCCCCAAAAAATGAAGCGTCTTGAATAAAAAAAAGACTTCCTGTAGCAGGCATTGAACTTAGAGATGTACAATAGAAAAACACAAGATCTGATACCATGTAAAAGAATATTGCAAAGTGTAAGTGATCATACCATGCAACTATATTTGTTGATATAGTTATTTATTAGCAACAAAATCATTACTTGTAGAAAAAAATCAATGTCGCTTTTAAATCTTACATTTGAATAAAAATGATTTTAGACTTCTGCTTATATACTGCTCTCTACCCCCTTTCATAAGTCCAAGGTGAGGGAGAAGACCCGGGGGACTGTCATGATAGAAGTATTTATATTTTATCCTGATAACATTATTTATCTGCCGCAATGGGTGTAGGAACTGGGGAACATACATAGATACATACATATGTTTGTATGTTTGTATATATGAGCTGTATCCTACATGGGTCAGAAAAATCATGTCTATGAGACTTCTGGGCAGAACTTCTTTCACCTCCTAGACACTTAATAGGGGTGGGGAGAGACAGATCTGTATTTTTTGTTAAATACTGGTTTTATTTCTCATCAGTAACTACATGAACAAATAAAACTTGTTGTACGACCACTAGAGTGGCTATTTAAATGAATGGATAATATTAGGATTTTTAATAATATACAGTGATACTGTGTAAACGTAGCAGAAAATGAATAATATTCAAATCACCATATAAAAATGTAACGAGAAACCAATTTAATGCATCATAGGATCGTTATACAACTCACCATCTGTGTGTTGTGGGATGTAGAATCCAGCACAGTTCATAAGATATACATCAATGCAGTAATTACATATCACCAGTGTGAGGATACTGAGGAATTCGTTATTTAGCAAACTCAGAGAAACAACCAGTAGACATATCTGTCTCGGTGTACTCGTAAGCCGCCAAGATATTGATTATTTGGAGAAATGGCTGAGATGTTCATTGCTTCAGTTAATTACACACAAAGAGATGAATCAGTAGTAGGAACCGAGGGAAAGGAATAGATGCTAAATAATTCTTATATCTTTAAAATCCCATTGTGGTCAAATTATGCAAGTAATTTCCAGGAATATAATGACATTTACTAATACTCTTTCCTAGCATATATTCATGTGCAACACAAAGAAAATCATGTTTACTCATAGTGTTATATTTTCTCTATCATATTCTTGTACATGATTCAAGAATCCACCCATTTCTCTCAGGTATTAAATCCTGTTAGGAACAAATGCAAAATGTATGCTCCTGTTAAAGTAAAATTGAATATAACAGGAGTTTATGGCAAAATGTTGCCAATTGTCAAGTCTAGTTCGTTAAAAGAGCTTAGTCTAAATTTGACACTTCACTGGTCCATTTATATTTTTACCAGTATTCCATGACACTTCCTATTATGTCCTTTTTAATATTTGTAATGTTTTCAGTGCTAATCCAAATAATCCAATTATCAGTCTAGTTATTGTTATCTAGAGCTCAACAGTTGTTACAACAGGAATAACAGTAGATACGTCAAATGGACTAGAAGAAAAACATTACATTTATTACTTAATCATAAAACGGGGCACACATCAGACACCTGGGGCCTTATTAAATTAGCCTTCATAGTTCCCTCGTTCCTCGCAAAAGGAAGGTTTTTGCTCTTTGGGATTACTGAATCCCCAATACTTCCCTCGCAGCCTGCTACGGAGTAACACGCAGCCTTAAAACTATGAGGTGAATCTCGCACCTCAGAAGAATCCCTACGGGCACAAAAAAGTGCTAGCAAGGGCTCCTAAATCCTATACGTGCTGCCTCGGAGCAGCCCGAGACAGCCGTGTGATGCTCCCCCTGCTCCATAAACACATCACCATGATGCAGGGGTCAATATCGGGACCCCTGCAGCCCCCCCACATTAACCCCTTGCCGTGGGGGTCCCCGATCGGCATAGATCAGGCCCCCGCTGCATCTAAAATGTTGAAATTCCCCGCCGTGGCTCCTTATAGGGGCGGCGGCACACTATTAGCCAAACCAGGCCTTGGCATCTAAAATTACCCCCCCCTCTATGCTTAGGGCCCCATCGGAACCCCCGAAGTGTCCCCACATTAACCGCTTGCTGCAGGGGTACATAGGGACCCCAGCAGCCCCCACACATTAACCCCTTGTAGCGGGGGTGCCTGATTGGCACAGATAGTGACCCCGCTGCATTCGGAATTTTAAATTTACCGCATCGCGGGTCCTTAACGGACCATAAAGGTTTTGAAAGGACTTGCGCTAAAAAATATTAACCCCAGGCAACTAAAATTACCCCATAACTCATGGGGGTCAATACAGACCCCCATAATACATTAATTAACCCCATAACTCATGGGGGTCAATACAGATCCCCATAAGCCAATAAATAACCCTGTCACTCATGGGGGTCAATACAGACCCCCATAAGCCAATACATAACCCTGTCACTCATGGGGGTCAATAAGCCTCTTTTTAACCCCATCAGTCCATACGGGTATATTATGACCCTTATGGGGCAGTTACAACCCTAACATTAACCACATAAGTGCCACGACGGTCCTCAAGGACTCTCATGACACTAAGTACAAACACTACTCTGCACTATACCCCCCAATAAACAATTAAATCACAATTAACCCCTCTACACTAATCTATTAAAATCTACACTACCTACCCACACTACCTACCTACCCCCTAATAACCCCCCCACCACTCTAAGTCACAAAAAATCAAAAATCTACCTTACAGAAAATAAAAAAATGTAAGTCACAAAAAATAAAAAAAGAAATTTTACAGAAAAAAAAAAATACATTACAACCCCCCCACTACAGAAAAAAAAAATACACACCTGAAAAGGAAATACATATAGAATACATACAATACAATACAAATAAAATAAAATGCAATACCCCCCTATCTATCTAACATACAATCAATCCTAATATACAATAGATCCTATCTATTGTATATACCTCCCCCAATCTATCTAATATACAATAAATCCTATCTATCTAAAATTACATACCCCTATCTAACATACAATATATACTATATAATATACAATAAATCCTAATTATCTAAAATACATATCCCTATCTAACATACAATATATACTTTATAATATACAATAAATCCTAATTATCTAAAATGCATATCCCTATCTAACATACAATATATGCTTTATAATATACAATACGTCCTAACTATCTAAAATACATACTCCTATCTAACATACAATATATACTATATAATATACAATAAATCCTAACTATCTTAACTACATACCCCTATCTAACATACAATAAATGCTATCTACATACACAAACCCTAATTCTAATCTAAAATAAAATAATTGTTCCAGGGCCCAGCCGGGGCAGAAGAGGAGGAGGCTGGGGACATCGCGGGGAGGTAAGTACAATGTATATTTTATGTATATTTTATGTATATATTTTTTTGTTTTATGTTTATATGTATATCGTATTAATGTAATGTTTTCTTTTAACAGGGGCCGCGCCCGAGAAGAAAAGAAGAAGGACGGGGACATGCTGGAAACGTGAGTAAAATATTTAGAATGTTTATTTAGTGTATGGAAATGTGTTGTACTAATTTGTTTTTTCCCCCCTAGGTTGGTGATCTGAAGGGACATCTTAATTATTTTATTTTAGGTTACAATTAGCGTTTGTCTATGTAGATAGCATTTGTACGTATGTATGTTAGATAGGGGTATGCATTTTAGATAAATAGGATTTATTGTATATTATATAGTATTTATTGTATTTATTGTATGTTAGATAGGGGTATGTATTTTAGATAGTTAGGATTTATTGTATATTATATAGTATATATTGTATGTTAGATAGGGGTATGTATTTTAGATAGGTAGGATTTATTGTATATTATAAAGTAGTGGGGAGGGGGGTGTAATGTATTTTCTTTATTTTCTGTAATGTTCCTTCTGTAAGGTAGGTTTTTTATTTTTTGTGACTTAGGTGTTTTATTTTCTGTAAGGCAGATTTTTTATTTTTTGTGACTTAGGTTTTTTTAATTTCTGTATTTAGAGTGGTGGGGGGGGTTTATTAGGTGGTAGGTAGTGTAAGTAGGTAGTGTAGGTGTTAATATATTAGTGTAGAGGGGGGTTAGTTTAGATTTAATGGCTTATTACGGGGTATAGTGCAGTCTAGTGTTAGTACTTAGTGTCATGAGGGTCCTTGAGGACCGTCATGGCACTTATGTGGTTAATGTTAGGGTTGTAACTGCCCCATAAGGGTCATAATATACCCTTATGGGACTGATGGGGTTAAAAAGAGGCTTATGAGGGTCTGTATTGACTCCCATGAGTGACAGGTTTATTTCCTGGCTTATGGGGGTCTGTATTGACAGCTATGAGTTATAGGGTTAATTAAGGCTTATGGGAGTCTGTATTGACCCCATGAGTGACAGGGTTAATTAAGGGCTTATGGAGGTCTGTATTGACCCCCATGAATTATAGGGTTAATTAAGGCTTATGGGGGTCTGTATTGACCCCATGAGTGACAGGGTTAATTAAGGCTTATGGGGGTCTGTATTGACCACCATGAGTTATAGGGTAAATTAAGTCTTATGGGGGTGGGTATTGTCCCCCATGAGTTATAGGGTTATTTAAGGCTTATAGGGGTCTGTATTGACCCCCATGAGATATAGGGTTAATTAAGGCTTATGTGGTTCTGTATTGACCCCCATGAGTGACAGGGTTAATTAAGGCTTATGGGGGTCTGTATTGACCCCCATGAGTTATAGGGTTAACTAAGGATTATGTGGGTCTGTATTTACCCCCATGAGTGACAGGGTTAATTAAGGCTTATGGGGGTCTGTATTGACCCCCATTAGTTATAGTGTTAATTAAGGCTTATGAGGGTCTGTATTGACCCCCATGAGTTATAGGGTTAATTAAGGGCTTATGGGGGTCTGTATTGACCCCCATGAGTTACAGGGTTAATTAAGTCTTATGGGGGTTTGTATTGTCCCCCATGAGTTATAGGGTTATTTATTGGCTTATGGGGGTCTGTATTGACCCCCATGAGATATAGGGTTAATTAAAGCTTATATGGGTCTGTATTGACCCCCATTAGTTATAGGGTTAATTACGGCTTATGGGGTCTGTATTGACCCCCCTGAGTTATAGGGTTAACTAAGGATTATGTGGGTCTGTATTTACCCCCATGAGTGACAGGGTTAATTAAGGCTTATGGGGGTCTGTATTAACCCCCATTAGTTATAGGGTTAATTAAGGCTTATGAGGGTCGGTATTGACCCCCATGAGTTATGGGGTTAATTAAGGGCTTATGGGGGTCTGTATTGACCCCCATGAGTTATAGGGTTTTATTAAGGTATATGGGGGTCTGTATTTACCCCCATGAGTGACAGGGTTAATTAAGGGCTTATGGTGGTCTCTATTGACCCCCGTGAGTTATAGGGTTAATTAAGTCTTATGGGGGTATGTATTGACATAGAGGGGGGTTAATTTTAGGTCCCGGGGGGGTAGTTGGAGTACCCCCCCAGGCAGGGCTTATGTGTGGGACTGCTGCGGAGGTCCCGTTTAGGACCCCCGCAGCAATTGATGAGGTGTGGGAGCCTGCGAGATCATCTCGCAGGCTTTCACTCCTCATGTAGATTTTCTCTGTGTTGATACGGATGGCCCTGCTGCGTAGCTCACACGTTGTTCGCAGCAGGGCTAATTTAATAGCGTTGTACCTTTTATAAATTTGCAGCACGAAGGGTTTAAGTAGAAGCCTCTTATCTATGAGGCTGGAATTTAATAGGTCTACTGATGTCTTGTGTTCATTCCTCTTGTATGAAGTCAGTTGCTTATCCTGGTGACATAACGTGTAGTGATGTTCTCCAAAATTGCATAAAAGATCACCTTCATCCGGTTCAACCTGTCACTTAGATTTAAGAAAATGTATACAAATATTCAGTCATTGGAGTTTCACAATTTGTAAAATGACAAAATTTGAACTAGCCACTGGATTAGATATAAATCCTCATTCCACCAATTCAAAAGTTGAGTACCAAATCTATCCAACTTATATGAAGCTTTTCTGAATGGGTAATCATGACATTCAGATTATATAGAAAGCATTTTATAAACATACTGTGTATTAATATAATACATTTATATGAGTAAATCATCACTCAATATTTGAATGTTATTATGGCTATACTTTGCTAAGACTGAACACAAAAATTATTTCAATACATTCATACCATAAATCAGATACATTGGAGGATTTTCTTTTCTCACACTAGAAAGATAACATCATTTAATTTCTCATAAATATACAAGTTGGTTCTATATTATGGCAATTTGCTACATTTCTAATTAAGTAAAATAATGTAGATTTTACAAAATATTGCCATTTAATAATTTTTAATAAGTAAATAATTTTCCTCAAAGTTATCAAATCTTTAGAAAATCGTTTTCTAAAGACTTGATAACTCCAATAGGAATAGTTGTTACGTCGTACTGTTGTATCATCCAATACATAATAACATTCTATTTTGCTTTAACAAATACTGGAGTCCAGTGAAAATAATGGGTTTTAATTATACTGGAAGTCTGGAAGAAAATAGTATTAACAACAGGTGCATTTTGGATCATTGCGTAGACTTAGCTTTATTGGCATTCATTCTTATATGACTCCACATTCCAGTTTTTCAACCTTAATTTAATCCAAACATCTCGCCCCCACCAGTCATAGAAGGTTTAATTAGGTACAAAGATCTCTCTCTGTAATTAAATGGGGATTCAGGACACATTATGTTCATTACCTTTAGTTACAAGGTATTTAGACTATGTTGGAACACAAATTCTTGTTTACCGAAATGACTCTCTCTTAATTAAGAGCAGGACACACACTTCCTTAAACGGAAAACTGAAACAGGCCTTTCCGAAAGCATTTTTTTGTATATGTTTAATGAAACAATCTCCCAAAAAAACTATTGATCTTGGCATTCATACCCAAATGCAACACTATTGATTACGAAGCTACTGATGACGGAAAGTCATTTTGTGTCAGGGCTACTTTCCAACTTTAATATTCATTAATGTTTCTAAAGAAAAAATAATTAAATATTAAAAATAAAAAAGTTTAGATAAGCACACTTAACAAGACAAAATACTTTTTAAAACTATAATGAATAGTCTTCACAGCTTCAGTCGATGTTAATTAAGTCATCTCACTTTGATTTCTAAATACAGGGCTTGATTTCAGATTAATTAGTATTGTAGCACTGGAACACAAACAATCCTTCAGACCTGACACTGTAGAAGCAGGAATCATGCCCTAGGAAATTATTAGCTTCTTCTATTGTACCTCATGCAGGGTTTTTAAATGTAAACATACAAATAAGCAAACCAAATGCATATATAATTGAAAACATTAATATTATCTGCAATCAGCACAGGGAGGGATTTCTTTTGTAAAGAGTGAATGGCCTTAACAACTAAGAATCATCAAAGCAAATTAAAATTTATCACCAAATGTATAATTTTTTGTAAAGACATTCAAGAAACAGAAACTCATCCAATTAAACTGCTTTAGTGATAAAGTGTTTTTAAAAACATAAACAATATACTTTGGATAGATTTGGTCAAACTTTAGTTTATTTGATTAGCGAACATTTGATCAGACCATAGAGTCACGGAGAGTCTAACACGTCTGAACGACTGAACACATACACACATACACGAAAAAAACACACGCACACACACACACATAAATATATTTTATATATATATATATATATATATATATATATATCTTCTAAGAATGGTTAGAAGAATATTCATATATATTAAAAAAACATACTTCTACTAGAGATGTTAAATTTCCCCATAATATATTGACAGATTCCAACCTTCTTTCACCCACATCTCTCAAAAAAGGATAATGCTACAGAATGCTACAGTCTCTAAAATAGTGAGTTTGGAAACGAATACAGGTTTGAGAACGAACACAGCATACAACAGGTATAGAGAGCACTCTCGAGAAGTGGAATATAAAACTAGAAACCAAATAACATCATATACATAGTTAAACTAGTTAAGCATATCAGATATTCAGAAAATAATTTGAAAGGGGTGTAGGGAGATCTCATATAGGCAATTGGCCTCCCTCCTCATTTTTACAATCTAAAAACCTAGGGCACTATTAAATTGTCAAAATCACAATTACTGAAGCTCGTAATGTAGCCTGCAAAAGGTACTGATATTCAATTGGCATCCTCTAGCTACCCGCAATCTATTTGAGGGCTACAGGCTGAAAATTCCTGTTGTCAGAATTGTAACTCCGACCCATCTAAGCCTTTTATCTTTCAAGTCCGCTATAATAATTTTAATTGCAACAATTCAACAAGCCCGCAATTGCCTTCAACAAATTCTATGAGTACTAGAGAGGACTCATAAGGGGGTTAAACATCTGTTCTTAACAATATAAAAGCCAATAAAAACACAATACTGTAATTATAATTAATTGCACAATCCTCTCAAGCTTGCAAATCGGATTATTATTTTTTTTTACGTTTAATTTCTGTGTTATATCAATCTTGAGAGGAGTTAATACATTTTAGGCCAGCCACATGGACTATAACAGTTTCTTCATTCATTTTTATTGATTTTTACATTGATGGATTGCAAGCCCGATCGCATTTCTGACGTCTAAACACTAATTGATTGACATTTAAACTCCATGTTTTGCTGATGTCATGATGGCGGTCTCATTTACTATTGACTGTTTCTAAAACGTTACTTATCGGCTTGCTTAATTGATCATGATCATGCCCTGAAATGCTATGTACAGTTACATGTTTTACGGATATGGCTTTCGGCCATGTAATTGCGCGCTTGTTCAATTAAATCGATCTGTAACTTTTGCAATTTTCAATCCGCAGACTTATGACGTGTATGAAGGCAATTTAATAGGGCCTCTAGTTTATGTAAACCTGGGGCCTAGGATGACAGAATTGATGGAGTGTCACCTGTGTTGGAATCCATGATTTTTTAAAGTGAATCTCATCAACAAAGGAATGAATCACATTGCCTGGAAAACCATACTAAAATTCTCCTTACATTGCTGTATATTCTTTCGACCACATGGGTCAGTGTATGAGAAGACAGTATATCTGTACTCACTGGTGAGTGAGCCTAATTGGATGAAGCAGGAGGTACCCTAGGTCCCATCCTGCCTGGTGCACTGTTTCCTCTGGGACTAGCCCTATGTAACAGTTCCCTTTAAGTTCCACTCACCACACAATACAGCTTCCAATAAGAATATGGTGTTTTCAATGGACATAACATTCAGCCCCTTAAACCCTGGTGGGGTTGGAGGAATTATCCCTTTATTGCACCAAGGATTTTCAGTTTTAAGATGAGAATCAGATCTACTTAGACTTTACTGATTGTGGGGAGGATCTGCAAATCACCCACTAGAATTTGAAAGCCTAGAAACTTTGGCAGAGTGTGTGCATCCTAGGGAAAGAGAGAGTGCAAATTAATTAGCACACTTCATCAAAAAGTCCTGTACCTGCAGCAAGAAGAGATATAATCTACCAAGACAGGATTAAATAAAGATTGTTGTGGCAAATCATTTTGAAACTAGGAGTTTAAGTGGTGTAAGTATTTGGTCATAAATACGGCATACGTTTAGTTTATATTGTATATTTTTGAGGGCCACAGAGAGAATACATCTGTGAGTGTGAAGAACACTTTTGCAGAGAACATTGAAGTCACTTATTATTTAATTTATTGGTTCATTAATATTTTTTTCTTCTGGATTGACAGAAAATGTGGCAGTTTCTTTTGCTTTCAGAAATAGAGTAGAAATAATCTTTGGGAAAGAATTAGGCTGAACCAGAGGTAAAAAAACAAAAATGGGAAGGGAACTTGAGGAAAACATTTAAAGACCTGTCTCTATTTTGTTGATGTCCGTACCTTTTCACCAGCTACATCCTAAATACATGAGGAAGTCAGTTTGTTAGTCAGGATGGGAGCAGTAATGGAAGACCAAATGTTCTGAATGGCCTATGTGAAGTGTGCTGAAATGAGTGATGTAATAGTCATGGTCCCACTTCTACCATTGAAGGCTCTTCTCAATGCCCAGTAGGATGGTCAAGCATGAAACATTTAGTGGGCATTGTGATGACCCAGAGTTGAAGGGCCACATGCACCTCACTTTTCCCCCTCTGGTTGTGCCTTTTGTGTTAGGTGAAGCTTATCACTTTATGATCTGAGGCCAGAGAGTGGATGCCTGGCCACTCTGAGGGGCCATATAAATTCTTGCAAAAACCTTGGGTTTAACCCTTTGCTGTCCCACTGACACAATATGGCAGGAAGTTTATCTCTTTTTGTTACCGGTAAAATAACATTATTACAGTGCATATAATGTAGTAACCCCAACATTAATTATTGTGGCCCACACTACATTACACACAAAAACAGCACATCACAGTCCTTACAATAAGTATCATGTGGGGGCTTGGGTACTTCAATGAACCTGTGAGATATACCATGTATGATCACCCAAGATGAGCAGGTCCGAGGTTAAACAAATCATGTCCTGTCTAGGGGGAACTGCCAACCCACTCCAATATATTTGCTAAGATAACCTTATACTGGGATGAACACAACCAAAGATATAATGATATGGCACTGGAAGTTGAGCTCCCGTGGTCAGAAGGTGCTTACCACATTACTTGGCAGGAGCAGAGGGAGAGTGTGAGTAGCACCAGATCTTATGAAGTGGTTGGGCCAAATTCAAGAGGACACCCTGCTGCAGATCTGTCTGGAGATGAAAGGAAAGTCTGCTGTAGCAAATAACAATTCAGCATAGGAACATGGAATATTAGAACTATGAACCAAGGGAAAATTAATATGGTGAAACTTGACATGATAAGATTAAATATTTATATATTGGGAATTAGGCAACTCAAACTGACTGGATTGGAACATTTCATATCTGACAACCACCAGATCTGCTACTCTGGACAATAAAGGGAGTAGCCCACACTATCAATCAAATGGTGGCCAATACAATGCTCTGTTAAAACTCAATAAATGACAGAATGATTTCAATTAAAATTCACAGCAAGCCATTTAACCTCACAGTGATCCTAATCTATGCTCCAACAATGGCTGAAGTTGTCCAATTCTATGACTTCATAGATATAACACAAATTGCAGAGGATAGCGACAAGGAGAAATTCTATAATGAGTGACGTAAAGAGACAGAAGATAACAGAATGGAAAAGTCAAGAGATCTCTTTAAGAAAATTGGGGATCTCATTTCTGGTCAGATCTGCTGAAAGGTCTTAAAAAGCAGTTTTTCACTCTGCTTGCATGGTCAGTTTAAATGTACTGGTTTGTAGCACTCTGGTGCAACAAAAACACGGCACACTTTTAACTTACTCCACACCACCAATTACTACTGGAGACAAGAGCATCTTAACTCTTCCACATGCTACAGAGGTCTTACAGATAGGTGATTGCCTAATATAGGCAAGTACAGTGAACAGTGTACTCAGTTGCCCCCAGTTTGGACTTTGCAATATAGCACTTTATGAAATTCTAGTTCCACTACAACTGCCTTAGATCCCAGCAGACATTTGTAATTTGAATGCTGTTTCTCCTGTACATTAACTGCTGTCAAATGCTCTCAACTTCTACTGCAAGAAAGGGAAAACAACTGCAAATGATGGGATAATTGGAAGGCAGACTATATGTACTTAATTATTTTACAATCTGAATTGTTACTCCTGATTTCTGCCAGTTCCATATTTGGAAGAATTAGTGATGAAAAGATGTTTTTAGAATTAAAAAGAAGATCACATGGCAGGGTGATTCTATGGAAAGTTTTAATTCCATTTAATCTGATTGCTAAATAGTAAGTTATTGTGGAAGCCTTTAGATAGGTAATATCATTGGATAGAAATCTTAGATTCCTCACAGGGGACTAACCTGGTTAGGGAAAAATATAAACGACTCCAGTAAAGGACCACTGAATATAGCAGTAAAACTTTAAAGTCTGTATTTATGTTTTAACAAGTTCTTCAAAAGTGCATATTATAAGTAAAACCCTGCAGTGGTCCTTTAAAAAAATGGACATTTTAGCATAAATCCACTTTATCATGTGTTCAAAGATAATTCATATTTACTAAATCAATACTGAAAGTGTTTTGTACAACATCATGCATCAGTCACTACAATATAAACTATATCTTTGTTTGTTTAAAAAAACAGATTAACAGCTAGAAAGATACTTTAATCATTATAAGGTAAAAATAACTGTAACTTATGTTTGCATGGAATATTAACAAGTCATTAGTATAATTTTTTTTTAATTTGCACCTAATTGTAGCAATATATTCATGTCAGCTTCGTTAGCTGAAGTCTCCAGCCTGACTAATGAGAATGTGTTTGCTACTTTGTGCTTTATGCAGATCTCCTGTTTTCCAAAATGACCCTGCATAGCTATAAAGTTCTGATTCCTTTTGTAAAATAAGCTGAGCACAACTTCTATCATTAACTACACTACTTACCACTTGCAGCATGAAGAGTCCAAACAAATTGTGTGTTAATGTGATATGTTTTATTACTTGTGAACAAGATCAAGTTTGCAAGAGAGGGTATTTTTCTTTTTGGCTTGGGCAAACACAATATAGCCAGTGCCAAATTGATCTTTTTGGAGCCCCTAGGCAGTGAAGTGGAGGTATGCACGCACCTATTTTTCGGTTTTTGTGCATATACAGTACATTGCTCTCTTGCTGTATGAGCAAATCAAAAACATTTGCCCATTTTTACAACATAGCTACTCATACACATGACGTACTGTTACTTGTTTATTAAAAGCATTTGATGGTGGGCCATATTATTTATATTCGTCTATGGGAGGGCAGGGAGCACATGTTACACAAACACATATCATGATCACTTGTATCGCAAATAAAAACGGAGTAATTATAAGTTACAGGGCTACTGCACAATGAAAACTGAAATTTTTTGAAAAAAATGAGTCTGACTGAGAGCATACGTACTCAGGAAAAAAAAAACATAAGCTAGTTTTTAATTAGATAAAATAGTTTTTGATGCATCTGCTGGACCCTGGCAATATATATATATATATATATATATATATATATATATATATAATTCAAAAGTCTACTGCCCTCCCAGTTTAACATTTCACCAGCTGCCACTGGGATTCCTACAAATAAATGTAATTCTGTTCAGTCAGGATCACTTTTATTAAACATATCAGACCAGGCCCTCTTAATATTATATCAGCATTCACTCAGGACCCACTATAATTATAATACAAATATATACAGAATCAGCTAGTGTTCCCTACATTGAAATAAGTATACAAATATACAGCTATGGGCCTGAGCAATCAAATAAATATGTACAAATTTACATATTTAAGTCCCCTCTAAAACTATATATACACATATTCAGCCAGGGTCTCCTATATTCATATTAATGTATAAATATTCCGAGAGTTTCACCTGTAATCATCATAGTAATTCTATATACAGGCAGACCCCGCTTAACACTACCCATCTTAACGCTCATTCGCTATAAAGCTGTTTTTGCCCAACACATCCCCGAGTAACACTGATTTGATGCTTGTGTATCATTCCAAAACACCAAGAGCCATGGAAGGAATTTTAAAATCGAGCTTACCTGTGATTCACCTGAACACTGTTTTGTTTAGCACTTGGTCTTCTAGGAACGCATCTACAGAGTTAAAAGTGGTATGTCTGTATTTATATACAGGTATACCCTGTTTAATGCTACCTTTTTAGCGCTGTTTCGCTATAATGCTATTTTGACCTATAAATTCCTGTTTAACGCACTGCCAAACCCTTTTTATTGCTCTGATTCTCAAAAAAAACAACAACAAAAAAACAGAATCCAGGATGAGCCAGAAGCTTCAACATCACAAATTTTAAGTTTATATTCCTGCTAATGTTCAGTTTGTGATAGTGTTATGTTTGCTGTTTGTTTGAAGTTTGTATAAAATTAAAAAAAAGTTTAAATTTCAGTTGCAATTGTGTATTTTTTTCATGAGTTCCCCTATATTTTGTATGGCAATACGCGGCATAACCTGAAGATGCGAATAGCTCACCACCCACTTCGCAATGTGTGGTGTTTGCCCCATGATCATTATGCCCAATGCACGCTGTAACCAGACAGACTAGGGAGAGACAGGGGAGAGGGTGGGATAAAGACATGGGGTGGGAGAGATACATGGGGAGAGAGGGGGAGAGACAGGGGAGGGGGGAGACAGAGGAGAGGGGGAAAGAGACACAGGGGAGGGAGGAGGGAAAGAGACACAGGGGAGAGGGGGAAGAGACACATGGGAGAGAGAGGGGGAAAAGATACAGGGGAGAGAGAGAGGGGGAAAGAGACACAGGGGAGGGGGGAAGAGACATAGGGGAGCCAGAGGGGGAGGGAAGAGACAAATGGGAGGGAGAGGGGGGAAAGAGACACAGGGGAGGGATGGGGTGGAAACAGACACTGGGGAAGTAGAGGGGAGGAAGAGACACAGGGGAGGAAAGGGGTAGGAGACACAGAGGACAGGGAGGAAGAGGAGACACAGGGGAGGGGGGGTAGAGGCACTTCAAATATTATCCCATCATTTTGGATGGGCAAGTTACAAGTTAGAATATAAATATTCACCCTCAATTGTCAATTATTATATTAATGTATACACATTCAGGTAGGTTCACCTATATTTCTAAATATTCAGCCATGTTCACCTTTAATTATAAATCATAGAATCATCTATAATCATAACTCCACCAGGGTCCCCTATATTTAATTTCTAATTATATATTCAGCCAGGGCTCCTTAAAATAATATACATTTACAAATATTCACCCAGGGTCAACCATAATTATAATATAAACACATATAAATGTAACCATCTTCACCTATAAGCATACAAATGTATGCATAATCAGTTAGGGTCACCTATAATTACAATACAAATGCTTAAATATTTAACCAGGATCAACTATAATTAAACAAATGTACACATATTCAGCAAGGGTCACCTATAATTAGCACACCAATATTAAAATGAACATATAAATGTAACTTACTTATCCTGCCTCAGTTCGACAGCTGCAGTTCCTTCCTCTACACTCAGGAGGAAACGCACGGGATGAGAGAACAGTGAGAACTCTGTACTCCAGTTCCACTGCGGCATTTCATTTTTAAACAAAAAAGGGATTTTTTAAGGGTTTGTAAGCTAATAAATTGGGTGCCCCTTACAGGAAAGTGCCATGAATATAGCACAGTTGCTTCAGGTACAAATGATGGGATTTGTATCATGGGATTTGTAGTCTTTTTCCCCCCATCTTTTGCCTCTCTCTCTTCCCTTGAATGGTGCAATTGCTCTGGATATCTTCACTGTGATGATACTTGTTGGAAGGTTGTTGTTATTGTTCAGTTGTTCAGTTGTGTCCAACTTTCCGTGACCCTATGAACCGCAGCATATCTGGCATAATTATGCCTCTGGTTGTGCTGATCCATAAGGTTATCTTGGCAGAGATACTGGAGTCGGTTGTCTGTTCCTTCTCCAGTGGACCACAATTTGTCTGACCTCTCTGCATAAACCTGTCCATGTTGGGTGACCCTACATGGCATAGCTTCATTGAGGTACACAAGCCTCTTAACCAACGACAAGGTAGCAATCCAGAAAGGGCTGGAGGATTAGTATAAAATACCTACCGTACTTAAAAGCAGTTTTTCTATTGGTAGGTACCAGGTGCCTATGTAGGCAGCTCAGAAGGTGTGGAATCCATTTTTTTAAATAAAATAAATCTGTATGTGTCTAGAATGAATCATTGCAATGTATGTTTCTGATACAAGCAGCATGTGTTAGGTTTGAGTTAAAAACAGGAAACTTCCATATACCTTTAATAAATATGTAATGCTTTCTACTGATATCCAGCGCCTGGAAAAAGTAACAATGTTGTAATTTACCCTCTAAATTGCTGACAGACTCATGCATATTTTCTATCTAAACATCATAGGTGGAGAAATCCCTTAGCTGATGTTGGATTGATGGGTGAGTAGATGTAATATGGGTGTGAGAGCAACTACATGCATTATCCTTGTCCAGAGATGTACCATAATGAGATCTTTTGCTAGACTGCTCTATAATATTTTCATTGACAAGGGGATAATCAGAGTAATTACATGTTTTAGTTTAAAAATCCATCAGTTCCATTTTTATTTTGTTTTATTTTATGTGTGTTAAAAAAAAATCTTTAAAATGCATTCATACAAATGTTTACTTTAATAGCTTTACTGATGCCCAGCACATGGAAAAAGTAACAATGTTGAGATTTCCACTCTGCAATGCCAACAAGAGCGTTACATGTAGATATTAAGAGGAAAAAAAGGAATATTAAGAAGGATGAGTTGATTTGACTATTATACACATCATACTTAAAATGGCCTTTGAACGTATTGATTTTGTGCTGCACCATCCTATAGAGGAGCAAATAGTGCATTTCTTGGGACTCTTGAGACAAAAATGCAAGCTGCAGAGATGAATACCTGGATTAAAATATTTTATAAAAGAGTGATATATGCATTAAAATACTAAAAACTGTTACACTTGTTCCAGCACTGTGTTGGATGATGTATTAGCATTGATAAATTCTACATTTTTATTGTGATTTGTGAAGAATTTTTGCTTGATCTTTGCCAAAATAATTTCAGAAAATAGAAATAATCATGCACTTTAATGACTATTATATACAACTAGCGACTTGCCCGTCAAAAAATGACGGCAATGTGATGTATATGTTTGTGAAGTTGTTTAGTTATTTATATATATTTTTGACCCTTGTAAGTATTGTGATATGAACGTGTATTTTTGTAAAATGTTGATGTAATGGTTTTTTAAAATGAAATTTGTATCTGAAGAATTGTTCACTTTAATATACATAGAATCCAGAGAAAAGTAAAAAGTAAAAAGACTTTTTTAAACGTGCGGAATTTTAAAATATATGTAAGCAATAACGTTGAAAGTATATATTTTTAAAATTGAACTTTATTTTTTATGTAACTTTGTAATTTTTGCAAAACATTTGTCTAATTTTGAACATTATAAACAGGAACATAGTAAAAACATTTTGTAACATAATTGTGAATTAAAAGTATTAACATTTGAATGTAAAAACAGTTTAACTTGAAATTAATCAGTATTAACATGCAATTTATATCAGAATAATTGTTAAGTTTAATATACATTGAATGTAGAGGAAGGCATACATTAAAAACTCTCCTTAAACCGTACGTAATTAAAGTAATTCATTACTGAGCACTTAAACTGGCGATAAACATTAATGTAGGTAGTAATCTTAAGATAACATAGAATATTTACATTGTGACTTAAAAGGTGCTTGAGCTCTTAACATGAAGTTTGTAATATATTGAATGAAATAACTTGAAAATATTGTTTTTAAACTTGTAACATTAGAAACATTAACATAGTGACTTAACATTTTTACATAATTTTTCATAGAAATGCAAGGCAAGTATTTTGTGAGGCAAATTATCCATAAACATGACTTCCATTAATTATGACTGAATTAAACAACCAATTGTTTTGTATTTTTGAATGTTTTTCCAAAATGTTTGCATGGCTTTAGTTTGTATCCTGCAAAGTTATAGTACTTCATAGTAGACAATGTTTTTAGTAAAAATACGTCCATCTTCTAATAAATCACCTTGACTTTCATTGTTTTCAATGTAAACTTTAATAGCCTGTGGATTTTTGCAGCGTGACAACGCAACGTACAATTGACCATGTGCAAAAACTGGTTCTTCCAAGTAAATACTCACAGATTTGAAAGTTTGACCTTGTGATTTATTAATGGTCATGGCAAATGCCATAATAATGGGAAATTGTCTTCTTTGAAGTATAAAAGGGAGACTACTTTCACTTGGTGCTAAATCTATTCTTGGTATGAAAACTCTCTCTCCTTTATGGGTCCCAGTTAAAATTTCAGCATCTATAAAATGGTCCTTTAATTGTTGAACAATTAATCTTGTGCCATTGCATAGGCCTTTTTTGGGGTTCATATTTCGCAGTAACATGATAATTGCACCTTTCTTTAGCTGCAAAATATGTGGTGGCATTCCAGAAGGAGTTAAAGAGTTAATGAATTCAGTTGAAAAGTTTGCCTGACTTTCATTGTCATCAGCAAGTACAGAATCAGCACTGTGATCATTTCTTTGTGGTACATAAATTTTTTTAAAGATTTCATTATTGAGTATTAATGCATCTTTATTTTTACACGTCAGTATAACTTGGTTGGCAAGCTCGGAATATTCTTCGTTATTTATGCTCCCTTCAAATATAGCCGATATAATATCTTGTTGACAAATCATATGAGGTGGGATCTCTACAGTGTCGTCAGGTAAATGTAGTATTTTTTCTGTTCTGCCTTCTCCAATTTTAATAAGCCAATTATTGAAATCAGTTTGGCCTTCTGATCTCATATTTTGTTGCAGTTGAAGATGGGTAAAATGTTTCCATACTGTACTTGTCTGTTCGATTTCCATGTACAACGACAGGTAATGTTTGTCTAAAATCGCCACCCAACAACATTACCTTTCCACCAAATGGAAAAATATTATCCATGACTTCACAAAGCAAACGGTCAATACATTGGAGGGCATAGCATGACATCATTGTGGCCTCATCTATTATAATTAATTTACATTTCTTCAATTTCTTTGCTTGCAAGGATGTCATGCGAATATCTGACACAGAATTTTCCAAAATAGGCACTGGCAGTTTAAATCCACTATGAACAGTTCTTCCACCTTCTAATAAAAGTGCAGCAATTCCAGTAGTGGCAAACGCCATTGCTATTTTTCCTTGTGCTCGTACTGAACTCATTAATAAATTGTACAAATATGTTTTCCCTGATCCGCCAGGTCCATCAAGATAGAAATAACGCTCTGTCACCATGTCATCATCTATAGCATTTTTAGTGGCATGAAATGCTTGCAATTGTAGTGTATTTAAAGTTGCAAGTCTTTCTTCTGTTCTTTCTGCTTGTAGTTGAATGTCATAGTCTTCAAAGTTAATGTCATCTATTAGACCTGGATCAGGCAAATTAAAACTTGCACAACTTAATCCATGAGTTAAAAAGACTTCTTGAATTTCCATTAAGGCATTTAAGTGTGCAATGGGTTCATTGTATCGTCGCATAAAGTCTTCAGCCATATTACTTTTAAAAGTCTCCCACAAAGCTAATGCATTTGGAGCATTTGAGAAGATACAAATAAAAGCAAATTGTTCTCTCATCTGTCGTGGCATTTGACATTGTGCATCTTTCCCACTCTGTATCATCAGCGAGTAAGTTTCTATGTCTTGCAGCTAAATGGAAGGATTCATATACAATGTCATTAACAGTTCTTAATTGTTCAAAACTTTGTGCTCCTGGAACATTTAAAAGTAATATCCGTAAGCAAAATCGTTCAACATCTCTTGGACTGACTGTGTAAATTCGTGGAATTATTTTATTGCCTCTGGTTTTTCTTGCTCTCCATAATCCATTCACAAAAACATAGTGATATGGAATTTCAATATATAAGTATTGTGTTGCTTGAGCATCAGTGTAATTTAATGCAAACCATGCAGTTAGTGTAGTGTGACGATCTTCACTTTGGGCCAATGCATTCATTTCATTTCCAGCATGGAAATAGACTAAATGTCGTTGTGGCAAATGTACTGCTAACCTATATACTGCATTTCAAATTTTAAAAGCCGCCACATAGCTTCTGGCGCACTGACATAGCGAGCATCTACATGAGATGCAAGTTCATCATGTACTAACTCACTACTTTCAGGCTTGTCTGCACTTTTGACGACTACAGTAGCTGCATCGTAACCTTTGTAAATATATTTGTAGACATATTTAATGGATTTGATGGAAGTGCAGGCTTCTACGTTGATGTGGGCGTTGTACTTCATGAGTAAATGTGGATTGTAGGGTACTACATATCTATTGTCCACTTTTTTTCCACGAATAATGGCACTATCTCCTTCTCTTCTTTTATAAAGTGGATATCCATCACACTTTGCATATGTTTTGTCTCTATAATCTTTTGGAAAATCTTTTGAACATTGATTATTTTCCATACATGGTGATTGTGGATTAAGGTCTCCACAGGGTCCATGAATCATGCGATGAGTAACAATCTCATATAGTCTACCATATAGTTCTGGATCTGGTAGTTCAGCAACTATGACTGCATCCACTTTGTCCGAAGTATCTAATTTATCTTTCTCTTGAAGTATTATGAGAAGATGTGCATGTGGAAGGCCTCTTTTTTGAAATTCAATGGTATATACATAAGCAAGACATTTGCCAAATAACTGATTTATAGTGAAGTCACGTATTAATTCATTTAATTTGATCTTAAAAACTCTGGCTACTAAATCTGGTCGATCTGAAGCACTTTGTCCAAGAAGTAGATTTTGATTAATTTCTGGCCATTGTGGATTACATGTAAATGTCACAAATAAATCTGGTTTTCCAAATTTTGTCACAATAGCCATAGCATCATTGTATCTTTCTCTCATATTTCGAGGAGATCCTTGAAAGGAAGATGGTAAAATGATGGCTTTGCCAGCTGTCATGTCTCTGCTTGTAGCCACGTCAGCAACATAGTCCATGAGTCCACAATATTGTTCTACACGTAGTTTATCTTGTTGATATTTTATAAAGTTTAAATTATTTGCCTCAACTTGCAAATATGAATCAATAATCCATTGTTGTGTTAGTTTCCCACCACATAAAATTGGATTAAATTCATCTCTAATGGCAATTTGAGCAACTTTAAATTCAAGCATAGAAACATTATTTCGGATTCTGGCTTTAGCATTTGGGTAACTGGGAAGGGTTAATTTTGGTTGCCAACCTGCTTCTCCGTGTGGGAAAAAGATGGGATATGTCATTGGATCTAAATTTGGACTTAAGATATTAATATTAATAAATGGTTGGTCCTCATTTCTGGGATATACTCTAATGTCTCTTTGAAATGGTGGTTCTCCTTCATCATTCTGAAAGACCATTGCAACCTCATTTGATGTTGGCAAGTTATAACGACGTTTATTATTGTATTTTTCTGTTGACACAGATGCAACTGAAAGCATTGTCTTTAGTTTTATACTTTAGTACTTATTATACTTTACCTTGGTTGAACTGTGATTTAAATCCGAATGTTTGTTGGTCCTCGGTTCAAAATCGGTGTCCAATGGTGTGGTCCTCTGTTGGAAGTCCTCGTCCGATGGTGTGGTCCTGTGGCGATAGCCCTCGTCCGATGTTGTGGTCCTGTGGCGATATCCCTCGTCCGATGTTGTGGTCCGTTGGTGAAAGTCCTCGTCCGATGGTCTGGTCCTGTGTTGAAATTCCTCGTCTGCTGGTCTGGTCCTGTGTTGAAATTCCTCGTCTGCTGGTCTGGTCCGAGTCCTCGTCCGATGGTCCGGTCCTGTGGAAAAAGTCCTCGTCCGATTGTCTTCACGCAGTATCTGTTGTAATATAAAATAGAAAATGTTGTTTGAGTGAAATGTCTTTTAAATAATTGAAAAATGTATTAATTTGACTGTATTGTATCAGTTATGGTTATTTTTTTCTATCTTTTTTTTTTTTTACTTTCTGTACAATCCCACAACTTTTGTTATTGTTATTGAAGGTTCTTAGTAAGGCTTGTGGGTTGTGATATATTAAATAAGAATATAAAGTTATTTTTTGTACAATCCTGTTTTGTGCACACCACTTGTGGTATACTTATTTAACCTTTATTGGGATGCTTATAGTTAGTGAACCATGAAATAATATAATTAATGTAGTTTACTATGTGTTTGTGTTAGTTTTTGACAATTCTGTTTGGTGCGCACCACTTGTGCAAAAGTTATTTATTCTTGATTGTACTGGTTATAGGTTGTTAAACATTAAAGAAGAATGTTAATTTAGTTTCCTATGAGTTTGTGTGTTTTTTTGTACAACACTTTTGTTATTCTTATTTTTGCTTCTTTGTAAGGCTTATAGGTTGTTAAACATTGAATAAGAAATTCAGTTTTGTGTGTATCAGTTTGTGTCTCATTCAATTGCGATTTGGCTAATTGAATCGTGCCCTAAATAAGCACATAGCATATTTTTTGAAATAAGTTTTTAGTCATTTAAAAACTTTATTTTGGATATATTTTTAGTAACTAAAAACTTCTTTTAAAAAAATAGTTATGTTGTTATTTAGAGCCCTATTCAATTGTGCAAATTGCAATTGAATGAGGGCCTTTGTGTGTACCATATGTTGCATAGTTTGCCCCTCATTCAATTGCATTTTTTACAATGTAATAGTACTCTAAGGCCGTCATTGAATTGCAATGTTGAAAATTGAATAGGGTTGTAAATAAGCACATCACATATATTAGTTAAAATAGAATAAGGGCCTAAAAGTGCTTATTTATAGCCATATTGAATTGCCCAAAATAGCAATTGAATGAGGGCCTTTGGTTACTGCATTTGTTATATTGTGAGCTCCTCATTCAATAGTGTTTTGGCCAATGGAATAGAGCTCAATATCAGCACAGAGCATATTTTTTTACGTAATTTTGTATTTAGTGAACTTGTATCCAAAAGCAACGTGTTCACAAAAGAAAAAGTTCCTTTAAAAAATATGCTCTGTGCTTATATAGAGCCCTATTGAAATGGGCAAATCACATTTGAGTGAGGCCCTTGGCCATTGAAGATATATAGGTCCTCATTGAATTGCAATTTTGCCAATTGAAGAGGGCTCTATATAATCACATAACATATTTATTGAGCAAAGTTTTTAGTTATTGAAAACCTTGATTGTGGTTAGAAGTTCAGTAACTAAAAAGTTCAGTATAAAAAATATGTTATGTGCTTATATAGAGCCCTATTGAATTGAGGAAGTCGCAATTGAATAAGGCTCATGGTTCTTTCTTGTTTATACTTAATACTTTACCTTGGTTGAAGTTTTGAATGACAGACGGTCCCCTCCTGCCAATCTTAATCCGCCGGTCTTCTTGTAGTGTCTTTTTGAAAAAGAAAGTGAAATAGTTATTTGTATATTTATAATTTTTCATGTAGCAAAGCATGGCCTTTTGAGCATGTAATGTCTTGTTGTATCTTACCTCTTCTTCTTTGTTGGTGTTCTTTAAAAGGGATTGTGCTTCACAGTGCACGGTGCAAATTGTTGAGAGACGCTATTGATGCAGAGTCTGTTTGAATATTCAAAGAAATAAAAAGATTCAGCTTTATATGATCTATTGAATTGAAGTAAATGAATGTCATTGAAATATAGTAGTGTAATTTTTTGAAATTAACCTTATTTTTTGTTGGGGGCTAAACACATATGTCACATACATGAAGCACATTCCATAGTTTAATGTAATTATTTTGTGTACGTGTGACATATCAGTATACATGACTCATATTTAAATGGTTAAATTAACCTTATATTTTTTTTTTCCAACACACATAAATGTGTGTGTGTGAGATGTAACTATAGATGATACACATATATGTGCGTGTGACATATCAGTATACATGACATATAATGTCATTTAAATGTAGTTGTTTACTGAATTTGTTGTAAACTAATTTTGTTGCAGTGGCAATACACATAAATGTGCGTATCACATGTCACTATACATTATACACATATATGTCCGTGTCACATGTCACTATGAAGGGGCAGTACACATAAATGTGTGTGTCACATGTCACTATACATTATACACATATATGTCCGTGTCACATGTCACTATGAAGGGGCAGTACACATAAATGTGTGTGTCACATGTCAATATACATTATACACATATATGTCCGTGTCACATGTCACTATGAAGGGGCAACACACAGAAATGTGGGTGTCACATGTCACTATACATTATACAGATATATGTCCGTGTGACATGTCACTATGAAGGGGCAGTACACATAAATGTGTGTGTCACATGTCAATATATATGATACACATATATGTCCGTGTCACATGTCACTATGCAGGGGCAATACACATAAATGTGCATGTCACATGCCACTATACATTCTATACATATACGTGCGTGTCAGATGTCACTATACATTATAGACATATATGTGCGTGTCAGATGTCACTATACATTATAGACATATATGTGCGTGTCAGATGTCACTATACATTATAGACATATATGTGCGTGTCGTCACTATACATAAACCTCTGTTTAATATTGAATTATGTTTTTTGGTTGTTTTGTTAAATGAACCGTATTTTTTTTTGAGCCTATACACATAAATGTGCCATACATGTCACTACATAAATGCTATATTTTTTTTTTATTTGTTTGACCTGTCCTGATAATAAAATGTAATATATTATAGCTTACCTCTCAGTTGTAATTTGCACAATGTAAAGTAGTAAATTAGTAAAGAATTGTCTTCTCAAGTAAAAGCAGCAGTTATCTCAGAAGTCACTCCGTTCATCACCTGAGGAGAAATGTATTTTTTTGTTTGAAATAGGCAGTATTTATAAACTTGTAGAAAGTTCTGGAAAGTGAGACCGTTAGAACGCAATACGCATGCGCTATTTGCGTTCCAGCTTACAATTTGCGTTCCATCCGCCATTTTCTGCGTATTACTGTTCAAAATGGTGTTTAATATGATTGTGATACGTTCCGCATAGTATGTGTTTCATTATTGCGAGTAAGTGTAGTGTAGTTACGTCTGAAGCCTCGTTTTCGTTTTGTTCGTCGGCCATTTTTTCTCTCGCTTAGCGATGGTAATAGTGTCTAAACTGTTTTATTTTGATTTAAATGTAGGTGTAACTTGTTTTTTTGAGGTGCTGGCTGGTTCCTCTTGCTGTAGGTAAGCTTTTTATGTGTTTGTTGTGTGTCTTTCTTAAGTTTTAAATGTTTGTATGTCGGCGTGTTGCGTCCGATGTTTGCGAAGTCGTAATGTGTGGTAACGTGTCTCGTATGGTGTTTGCGTGTGTAGTCTCGTTTTCGTTTTATTCGTCGGCCATTTTTTGTGTCGCTTTTCAAACTATTTAGTGTCTAAACTCTTTTATTTTGAGTGCAATTAAGTTGTAAGTTGCATTTTTGAGGTCCTGGGTGCTTCCTGTTTGTGTAGGTAAGTTTTTTATGTATGTGCTGTGTGTATGTATTGTGTTTTTAATTTTGTAATGTTCGCGAGTTGCGTCCGAGTGTTGCGAGGCCGTAATGTGTGTGAACGTGTGTCGTATGTTGTTTGCGAGTGTCGTAATGTGTGTGAACGTGTGTCGTATGTTGTTTGCGAGTGTCGTAATGTGTTGCGACGTAAACTTTTTTTGAAATTTTGCAAGGGTCGCAGTTGCTGCAACTGAAGACCTCGCTTTGCGAGGTCCTCAGGTGCTGGCATGGAGCGCCTGCGGCGCTCCAAGCCAGCAACTGAGGCCCTCGCTTCGCGAGGGTCCTCAGTTGCTGGCAAGGAGCGCCTTTGGCGCTCCATGCCAGCAACTGAGAACCTGGCACAGTGCCCTCGCTTTGCGAGGCCTGCGTCTCGCTGCACGAGCCACGGCCCTCGCTACGCGAGGCCTGCGACTCGCTACGCGAGCCCCGGCCCTCGCTTCGCAAGGCCCGCGGGCTCGCTGCGCGAGCCCGCAGCGTTAGCAACAACTCGTACGCTCACAACTATATATGTGATTGTGTGTTTGTATGAGCAAACCATTGATTTGCTTGTTAAGTTGGTTTATTATACAGGAGGGGTATTGAATACAGATAATGTTAAAGTTGATAATATTGTGCTCTCCCTCTTTAGTTTGTCTTTTTTAAAGATAATTTCAACCTCTGAACTTTCAAGTTTATTGTTATTCATGTTGCCTATCTATATAGGCCCTCATTCAATTGCAATTTGGACAATTGAATAGGGCCCTAAATAAGCACATAGCATTTTTTTAAAAATAAGTTTTTAGTTAGTAAGCATCTATCCAAAAGCAAGGTTTTCACTAACTAAAAACGTCTTTAAAAAAAATATGCTATGTGCTTATTTAGGGCCCTATTCAATTGGACAAATCGCAATTGAATGAGGGCTATAGTATTTTGATTAGATTAGCTGTGAAATATAATAATTTGTGAGAGTAACTATAAAACTGTACCTTATGTTATAGGCAAGCCTTTTTCCAATATTTTCTGTCTCTCTTTATGTTTATTTTGTACTGTCTCTCTCTAGCTTACTTGCTCAATGTTGTTCTATTTCTGCCTCTCTATCCCCCTATTTGTCTCTCTATTTACTTCTCTTTGTCTTTGATGTATATTTATTTGTCTGTTTCTCTTTTATCTCAGTATACTATCAGACTTATTAAATTGTGATTCGACCAATTGAAAAGGGCTCTATATAAGCTATATATATATTTTTTGCAGACGTTTTTAGTTAGTGAACTTTTATCCAAAAGCAAGGACTTCACTAACTAAAAACTTCTGTAAAATAAATGCTATGGCCCTCATTCAATTGCAATTTGGCCAATTGAATAGGGGTCTAAATAAGCATTTAACATATTTTTTTTAAAGAAGTTTTTAGTTAGTAAACATCTTTTCAAAAGCAAGGTTTTCACTAACTAAAAACTTATTTAAAAAAAATATGTTAAATGCTTATTTAGAGCGCTATTCAATTGGCAGAATTGCAATTGAATGAGGGCCTATGTGCTTATATAGAACCTTATTCAATTGGCCAAATCACAATTTAATAAGGCTGTATGTCTCTATCCCCCAGGATCTCTCTCCCAAAAAAGCTGGTCTTCTGGAATGAAAAGGGTTGCAGAGAGCCTAAGACTTTACACTCCATACCACTAACATTAGCCACATTTATAGTTAGATTACTGGTAAATATATCTGTACTTAAAATATGTCCAAATCAATTCAAAACAAGATGAAACTTTAGTGTGTTTCATGTAATATCACACTATTCAAAATGTTCACAATCTTAACTGTCTCCATGACCACTAGAAGGTGACCAGTGGTTTCCAAATGAAAAAGGTTAAGATCCATTGCTGGAGATAATAATACTGGTGACCATGATGATCATGCCAAGTTCCACAGCCTCACCGGTGCTTTGAGAAAATGTATTCAATCTGATCATGTCTCCTGGTGCTTCAAAAATCTCTCTATGTTTTTGATGCCTCATCTGCTCCATAAAATATAACAGTCCAATATTTGGGACCAGCTTTTTTGTTTTCTCTAGTTCATGGTATGAAATTAAATTACATAGCGTTTATGGGCTATATTGCACTCTTAGCACAAAATTGAATGAGAGTCAAGTTGAAAATTAAGGCATTTCCCTCCTTTACTTTTGAAACCACAAATTGCCACTTATCACAAAGGGCGAGCGCTTGAAAATTTTGGATGTAAGGTGTGCAGTTTGGATGGTTCCATGAAACAGAAACTATAATAAATATTAGTGGAGAAATAGTGAGCATGCAGTAATAAGCTATAATGGGGAAACCCACAGATGAAGAGGCATAAAACAACAAGACAAAGGCTAACACACACCAAAAATTCCAAAACATGAAATATCTATCTTTTTTTTAAAAATGCATCAATGTACATGCTGGACACAAACCAAAGGTTATTATATATATATATTGTACCTTACAATAGACCACAACAATTCAGCAACCATGGCATATCCAGGGCTGAAAATTGTTGTTCATAAGACCTGGTGGACAACTGGTCATTTCAGAAAGGACCCATCAATTAGTGGTAACCTTTCAGAATCCATGTAGCCACTACAAGACAGCTTAGCAAAACATTCTTTATAAATTTGAACAAAAAACACAGGTAAGTAATTGTATATGTTCAAACTATATGAGAAAGGTTATTTTTCCAAAAAAAGCTAAAATGGACATTATATTCTTACCACCCAGTGTGATTAACCTTTACAAATTCATTTTGTAATTAGTCATTATTTGTTCTTCCACAAGTCATTTTTGAAGTTATGTATCAATCTGACTGCTATAGTTTTCTTAAAAAGAGAAAAACTACAAATAATGCAGAGCTGAAAGCGAGCTCCAAATGATTCTCATTTATGCTAAAAATTCAGTTGCAGGATCCAGCTGTTAAAACTAATCATAATCTTTTATAGTCCTGTTATTCTTTTATCAAATGTCCACGGTACAACGGTGAGCGCAAATGAATGTAAAACTGCCTGCAAAGAACAAAATAAGAAGGATATAAGGAAATATATTTTTTAAATGTCATGCAATGTGGAGCAGCTCACTTTTCAGGCAAAACAAAAACGAGAACAAAAAAAAGGAAAATAGTCTGATTAAGTTGCTTGTCAGAAATGTGAATTTTTATTGGATTTATCCCTTTCTTTGTAGTAAAGAGTAGATTACCTCTGTGACAGTCTTACCTAGTAGCCCAATCAAAAGAACAGTATAGAGGCTGTTTGAATGTATGTCATGTTACTCACTCAGCATTACTTTACTAAATTAAAGTGGCTTCACAGACTCAGCAGATAAATAAACAAATAAATGGCATTTCCTTGAACATTCACAATTTATGTACTAACTTGCAAAAATATTGCATATACAGTGCATCATCAGCTAGCCCTCAGTCCATATTCATCTTGTTATGAAAGGGGAATATATTCCCAATTAAGGAATATGAAGCTATGACATTTTTGATCATCCATTCAAAAGCATGTTACAGAGAAGTATTGGTGAATTATTGGAGATGTAAGATGTATCAACAGAAACTAGATTTGGAGAAACTGCTTGGCTGGAACCCAAGATTCCACCATTTAATATTGGAGATGTAAGATGTACCTATAACACTGAATGGAGAGTTTCTCCAAGATTTAACCAATACTTCAAGCAGTGGTGCACATGACTACACATATGAAACCTAGCAAAAAATTATATTTTATCTTGCAAAAGGTCTAAGGTTTAGGGCCTTATTCCAATCAAAGTTTCAGCACTGCATGAATGAAGAGCTAAATAGAATACAATTAGCTGTGTTATCAAGTTATGATGACCTGTCACATTCAAATTTCCCTTCAAGCCATACCAGTCGCTTATAACGGTGCTTCACACAAGTTACACACTGTGCACAAGCCCTTTTTTTTCCCTCTACAATTTTATGTGTACTCCAGAACACTTGTTGAAGCATAAAAATGCCACTGAGAATAAGTCAAGCATCATATCTGTCGCTGAAAATCAGTATAACACCTCAACTGAGTGAAATATAAGGTTTGATCTCTTATTTACAGCACACTTAAGGGATCAATAAAGACCCGTACACAGTATACACTAAATATACCTGAGGGGCTCATGGATCTGCCCTAGTATCTCTACCCCCCTTATGAGCCCAGGGATCTCCATGTACAATAAAATAAAAGAGAACTACTAAAATAGAAATGTAATAATATAATATAATTATAAATAGAACTACAATTTTTTTCTTAAATAAACCAGTATGGGGAAAAAAAAATACTTATCTCCTCTTAATGCCTATCCAGTGATGATCATCGATGCCCTTGTCCTCAATCTACTGCCCTGAAACAAACAGGCTATCCGTGTTGAGTGAAGATATACATCCTCCTCCGTGTTGCTAGAAGCCAGCAGATGCTTATGTTCTGGATTCTCCAACTAAAAATCCCTGTGTTCTCTAAAACAATAATGGATTAAACTAACAGAGCTCCTCCTATGAGGAGTCCTCTGCCGCATGTGGCTTTTGACTCGGCTTTTGTGACTTAAATACAATTTTTGCTGTCTTTTGATTGGCTGAAATATGTGTTATATAAATAAAGGCCAGTATAAAGTGGGGAGGCGGTACTACATAAATTAGGTGTACATAGGTAAATACCTAAATATACATATTATATGTACCAACGGGTGTGGAAAAGTGTAAAGATATATGACAAACAGGACAAAGAAAAAGGAACACCTAAATATCCACACCTGTATAACATCCGTAGTTAGAGTAGACAATATAAAGTAACATTTTCTTAATACTCTGACAAAAGGAATAAAAACTGATAATTTATTAAACACAATTCCATATACAATAAATTATTAAAAAAACACTTAAAATCTAGCAATGGTAATCACCGGCTTTATACAATATCACAATATCAACAAAAATGTATGCAGTACTATTAACAAGGTAATAAATGTTGACTGTCCTTTAAGATTGGACCCCTGATGTTGATTTGGTGGTAGCGGAGCCCACCATTTACTCCTTTATGCTAATATAAATACACTCTCTGAAAAATAAAATTTAAGTAGAAAAAGAAAATAAAACTTCTAAATAAACTAATACTGATGGTGGAACTGGGGATCCACCAATTACCCCTTTACCTAATAGAGAAAAAGCTTGCCTACTCTAATTAAGCTAAAGTGCTATCACCGTTGTAGTAACAAAAGTGCAAATAATGCTCATATAATATATAATACAAGTTATTGGACATATACTGAATTCCAAAATATGTCTATAAATATCTAGTGATAAAAATAATATATATATAGAAATACACAGCAACCTGTGACTATTCCAAAGTATATCTCTATTATTAAATTGGTATTGTGCAAATATACAAAATAAAGGTATTATATTACAGATAGAATCAACATTATTATAAAATTAGTATTGTGCAAATATACAAATCAAGATATTATATTACAGATAATATCAGCATTATTATATCAAATATCCTAAAAAACAGCACTTATCATGTATAAAGGGAAGTCCAGGAACTGCACATCCATCGTGTGCACCAATGGACGGCAGTATCCACAAATGCTGCCGTTAATGTCACAATTGCGAGACAAGACAGGTCGACGCGCACGTTTCGGGTCACAACGCTTCCTCAAGGACCTGAAACTGCCTCAGGTTTTGCCTGCCCCAGTCTGAGTTCGGTCTCATGTACTCTTAAACCCATCTATAATTAAAAAGCTCCTGTATTATGTATTCTAATATATATATTATATATATATATATATATATATATATATATATATATATATATATGTATACAGAACATCCCTACATGGGCTTTAATTATTTTTATTTAATAATCATTCTCCAGAGTCATTGTGCCTGACTGTCATTGTGTCATTGACTGTTGTTATCAGAACTACATATCCCAGCATAACTTAGCTGCCCAATTTCTGCTTCATAAGTTTGAGCTCAAACGGAAAGTTGCCAAGTGTTACCATCAGTATAAATATGTCTTATCAATGTTATTAAGAGCACAAAAAAGCTGAATGTTTTTAAAATATGGACAAATTACCTGCTAATAAGTAAAAAGCAAATAATTACTCTGACCTCTACTCCATGGTTCAGAAAAAGCAAACAACGCAGTGAAGTTCACTAGCAAATCACTACTGAGCTATCTCATCACACACATAAGTCTAGCCCCAAGAAAAGCCATCCGAGTGATCAAAATGTCTTAAGCCCCTAGTTTCCAAATAGTGATCACATTTCTCCTGGAATGATATTCAAAATAACGGAAGTTTACCTGCAAATCTCTCAAAGTGCTTGAGTGCTCAAAATGTTCAGATTCCATCAAGGCCGTGTAAAGGCACAAAAATGCCTGCAATAGGCCTGAATTGCTAAATCCCTACACTGTGAAGGAGCTAATACCTTATTTGTGGCAGATTTGAGGCTTGATTGCTCATATTTGACATACTTGAAGAGCTGCTACCACCTATGACCACTAGTTCCTAAGAGCCCTATCATCCTTGTAGGCTATTATACCATAGGGGTCCATAAGGCTACCTAGTAACCCTATGGTATAATAGCCTACAACCATGAGGGTCCTTATGAAGCCTCATGGCACCTAACATTAACCCATATACAATGGTTGCTTGTGACGCAGTGTCATTACGTTGTATATTATGAAATGCCATAGGGACTGTATAATGAAATGCAGAAACAAGCTGAGACACTAATGGACCTATCTGTATAAAATATAAAATCTATGAGATATATTTATCAAGTGGGGATACAGGTTGGTATAAGTGTGGTTAAATTGATTTAATTCATAATCCTTTTCCAATGGTTTCTCCTGTACAAAATATAGGAAATTATGACATTTAAATTCACAAATTCACTTTCTAGCCCAGACTTGTATCCTAGCTTGAGAAATACACTCCAATATATTTACACCCCCATCTGAACCATTTCTGCAAGATTATACTTTTTTATTGGTTTTCCAAGATTCTAACAATAATTGTTTCTATTTTTAACCCAGCCCTAAATATTTTGGCAAGTCTTTCTTCTTCTCAACCATAATTGTTTCTGGAAGTCTCCCTTGCACCAGCCCTAATGGTCACTATGTCTTCCTACACCCACATACACTGTCTCGGGGGGGGGTTGGCATTAACTAACCATTTTCTCCCCTGAAATGAAATGATAAGGTGGTGTGTGGAGAAGTGGTGAAAAGGGCTGTTATTCAGTAGATCAAGAGATAACATTAGATGTAATTGAGATGATTAATACATTCCCATTTATTTTCTTCCTACTATCCTAATTTGTCAAAAGAACACAACCTCGGTTAAGCTATGAGTTTTGTCATTTTGTCTTAGTATCCTCGAAACGGAGAGCTGGACAGGTTATCAAACAGTAGACAATTAAGTGAAAAGTATACTACAAAATATTATTTTTTTAAATGGTTCATATGCTTTATATGTAAACATTGTGTCTGATCCATAAATAGTATATGAAATAAACTCTAAGACATTCTGTACACAACTGTCTGTACAAATTATCCTACACTTTTGGGTTCTATATTATTATAAGCGAAAATATATAATCATGTGACCTCCATTTAAGAATTGCCTTTTACTGTATTTTTTTTAAATGTTGTTTAAATTATGTACATAATTGAAATATACATGTTCATTCCCAGTCTACATACACACAAGTGATAAAAGGAAAAAAAAGTGAAATTGGGAAAGAGACTACAATGTTAATGACAGCAGCAAAGTTACCTTGTTGCTGTCTGCTGTAATGGTCATTGTTCATTATAAGCTGCCTGGGGTAATCCTCATGTTTACTTGAGTTCACTTGCTGCTACAACATCTGCCACCCAGTGAACCAAGAAGCATTTTTCCTATATACATGATTATGGACACACGGAGAAAGCAGCAGATGTATCACAACGATAATTATACATATATGACAATATTTAGAGGTCCCAATAAATGTCATACTCAAATATATGGTGGTTATATGTCTTTAAATTTCTACTTTATACATACATACATTTTCAGCTTCTAATAATTATGTATAGACAGCATGTAAACTGCATACACATATTTTGCATAATAGATAAAAAAATGTTTACAATGTATAGTAGGCAAGGTAAGATGAGCTTCTCTCGCTACTTGATAAATTCAACACTGTGAGCAACTCTATGCATGAGCGGAGCTACCGCTGGTGCAGTCGTTGCAATGTCCTCCTGGGGGCCCCAGTGCAGTCTATTTTCTTCTATACATTAAATGTATATATATTTTTTTAAATATGTAGTGTAGGTTCTCCAACACGACCCCCACCCAAACCCTGGGATCCCAGCTCCCTCAAGGCCCCCCTCTTCATGCTGGCTTCCTACCGGTTACTAACTTCAAGAAGATAGCGTTAGGAAGATAGAGATGGAGAGGAGCAGAACTGACAGGGAAAAAGGGGGAGAAGAGAGCTGAGTGGGTGAAATATATGGAGGAGAGCTGACAGGGAGAGAGAGAAGGGGAGAGAGATGGAAGAGAGGAAAGCTGACAAGGAGAGAGAGAGATGGGAAAGATGAGAGCTAGCAGAGAGAGAGAGAGAGGGGGGGAGAGGACAGCTGACAGGAAGAGAGAGATATAGATGGAGGAGAGGAGAGTTGACAGGGAGAGAGATGGAGGAGAGGAGAGCTGACAGGGAGAGAGAGGGGAGAGGATATCTGACAGGGAGAGAGAGAGATTAGGGAAGAGGAGAGATGTTGAGGTAGAGAGAGATGAAGGAGAGGAAAGCTGATAGGGAGAGAAAGGAAGGGCAGAGAGAGATGAAGGGTTAGAGAGCTGACCGGGAGAGATGTGGAGGAGAGACGAGCTGACAGGTAGAGAGAGGGGAGAGAGAGAGGAAAAGGAAATAAAGGGGAGTGCACAGGGTACAGTGGGGGGGGGGGGAAAGTATTTGATCCCTGCTGATTTTGAAAGTTTGTCCACTGACAAATAAATGATCAGTCTATAATGTTAATGGTAGTTGTATTTTAACAGTAAGAGTCAGAATAACAAAACAAAAAAAAACAAGAAAAACGAATGTCAAAAAAGTTATAAATTGATTTGCTGGTCAATGAGGGAAATAAGTATTTGACCCCTTCGTCTTAGTACTTGGTGGCAAAACCCCTGTTGGCAATCACAGAGGTCAGACGTTTCTTGTAGTTGGCCACCAGGTTTGCACACATCTCAGGAGGGATTTTGTCCCACTCCTCTTTGTAGATCCTCTCCAAGTCATTAAGTTTTTGAGGCTGTTTGGCAACTTGAACCTTCAGCTCCCTCCACAGATTTTCTATGGGATTAAGGTCTGGAGACTGGCTAGGCCACTTTCCACTTCCATGTTTGACAGTGGGGATGATGTTCTTGGGGTTATAGGCAGCATTCCTCCTCCTCCAAGCACAGCGAGTTGATGCCAAAGAGCTTGATTTTTGTGTCATCCGACCCCAACACTTTCACCCAGTTCTCCTCTGAATCATTCAGATGTTCACTGGCAAACTTCAGACGGGCCTGTACATGTGCTTTATTGAGCAGAGGGAACTTGCGGGCGCTGCAGGATTTCAGTCCTTCACAGCGTAGTGTGTTACCAATTGTTTTCTTGGTGACTATGGTCTTAGCTGCCTTGAGATGATTAACAAGATCCTCCCGTGTAGTTCTGGGCTGACTCCTCACTGTTCTCATGATCGTTGAAACTCCACAAGGTGAGATCTTACTTGGAGTACCAGACAGAGGGAGACTGACAGTTATTTTGTGTGCGAATAATCGCACCAACTGTTGTTACCTTCTCACCAAGCTGCTTGGCGATGGTCTTGTAGCCCATTCAAGCATTTTTTTTTTGTTATTCTGTCTCTCGCTGTTAAAATGCACCCACCATTAAACTTATAGACTGATCAATTCTTTGTCAGTGGACAAGTGTTCACAATCAGCTCCCCCCCCCCTCTGTAGGAGGGGCCTTCACTACATAAAGGTATACGCGCAATTTTGGAACCCCCCATTTTTTTGCACTGTGGCCCTTCATTCTCTAGGTCTGCCATTGACTCTGTTGGTTGGTGTTTGCAATCTATGCAGGGCGAGAAGTCTAGCGAAATAAACACAGTTTAATAAAATGATCAGCAAAGCCTGTTCCACTCATACAGAGCTTTACATTCTTCTTTTCTATATGCATGTTTCCTTACTGCTCTCTGCTTGTCTGGTTACCCCAACCTTGGATTTGAATCTCTGAATATGTCTGAACTGTCTAGACTAATCTGACTCACTCTGGAAACAGATCCTTGGGTTGTGGTCAGTGTTATCATCTGTACCACAGCCAAGTGGTTCAGTTCCCAAGCAATAATGCATCATTAGAGTGGAACCAAAGTATGATGAGGCCATTGACCAAACTAGTCATGGTACATCTTCTTTCAACAACTGAATGTTCTGCAAAGAGGAGTGTTATACAATGAGTGCTATCATGCAATGAGTGCATGAGTGCATAGACTGGTTGGTGAATTGATTGGCTCATTAACAGCTAGAATGTTCAAAATACTTACAGCCCTTATTAAATTGTGATTCTGTGAATTTAAAAGGGCTCTATTTACGCACACAGCATATTTTTTTTACAGAAGTTTTTAGTTAGTGAAGACCTTGCTTTTGGATAGAAGTTCACCAACTAAAAATGTCTGTAAAATTTTTTTGCTGTGTGCTTAAATAGAGTCCTATTAAATTTACTGAATCACAATTGAATAATGCTGTTGGTGTTTATTGTTAAAAGCATAGAGAATCCATTGCTGCATTCATTTATTCAGTTACTTCTGTAAATGTAGGTACCTCCCATGCTATCATTGCACGTTTTGAGTGTGTGCGAGAAGATCCTCCTATCTTTTATGCTATATGTTTTATAATGCATTTTAATTAATTAATTTGCTCTCTAGAATATGCATACAGATTACTTGGGGCCTCATTCTATTACCGGCCGTAGGAGATGCCGGGCCGCAAGGACCGGCCGCAAGCTATTCGGCTATTCTATTCCCCTCAGACTGGGGATTCCGGCAGGCTTGCGGCCGGCGCCTTGCTATCCCTTGCGGCCGCTCGCGCCGGAGGAAAGCCTTTGATCTAACACGGCCGCAAGAGTTTCGGCCGCAAGAAAAGCCTGGTTGCTATTCTATTACTCCGGGAACCCTCTCTGCAAGGCTAAAAGCGAGCCGCAGCTTACTTGCAGGAAAGAGGTCCCGATAGCACCAATTAAGCACGAAATATAGCCCAAATAAAGCCATCTTGCACTTTGAGAAGACTATAAAGTGATTTTAGGTGTTGGCAAAAATAGCACAAATTTACCCTATACTCAAATCCGTAAAAAAAAATTTTTTTAATATATGTCAAATATACATGTAAAAAGTCCAGAGTGCTTGGAGCACCTCAGACCTGGCCACGCTGCCGCCGGAAAATAAACAGTTAATGTAAACTCGTATTTGGGCTGATGTGCAAGCTTGAGAGGGGGTTACTATTAATCCTCATGTCCCCCAATATGATCCCTAGCATTTACAGAGCTGTACAGTGCTGTCTTGAATTTATTTTTGACTTTAAAAATTTTGGAGCTTACGGCCGGTTCCAAGATATGCGGCCGGCCGTAAGAGGAGATCCTTGCGGGGCCGTATAATTGAATTGCGAGGTAACAGAACGCCCGCAAGGAATCGCAGCCTTACGTGATTTATGGCCGATAATAGAATGAGGCCCTTGATGTCTAGAATATCTTGGTGGCCTTCTAAACATAGCTGATACTAACTTCTCCATTGCAGGAAGACTTATAACTGCTCTCACTGTACAGTATATTATGATCTTTCTTTTCTGAGGCAAAGTTTAATGAAGCGTCTATAAAATGCTGACAAAGCTGTAATGTGAATGATATGGAAATATACTTTAAGTATCTGTTCTCAGACAGATACTTAAAGTAATTGAATTTTCATTTATCATGTTATCTATATTTATTATATACATATGTATATATATATATATATATATATATATATATATATATATAAATATATATATATATATATATATATATATATATATATATATATGTGTGTGTAAATATTTAATTGTTCATCAGTAACCACTATTTTTTTCAGAAGTTGCCATGTAAGACATATTGTACATTATTCAAGCTGAATAAAATGTAACATGAAATAAAATATCTGTAATTTGTATATTGTAAATAGACTCTATTATTAGACATGTTTTCAATAATTGCTACACTTACAAAAATACTTTAGTTACTACATACTCACCCAGCATGCACTTAATGGTCACTAAAATCATTAGAACTGCTTTGCAACATCAGCAAATCCACCACTGAATAGGTTAAAATGAGCTGCGTATTTTTCATTTTCAGGTGCCCACGCATCTAACTAGTTTCCCCAGCATGTGACGTCACTATGGTGGAATGCACATGTCCAAACTGAGCCGGACGAGAGCATTTCACATCTATGTAGTAATTATTAACACTTACATTAACACTGTTATTCTTTTCTTTCATAAGAAACCGACATAAAATGAAGAAAATACTAAGATACCTGGATTGAACTCCCCAATTGAGATTTAATTATGGACTGGATATAAATTACTAATATGTGTTGCTAGAAAATTGCCCAGTCAAAAATAAAACTGTAAGCATGGCAATGCTGTTTGTCACACAATGTGAGGCTTTTGCTAGCCCCTCGCTGAGTGCCTTTGGCGCTCATTGCAGCCCAAGTCCTGCGTGCCTCAACTGCTCGCCTCACAAGTATATTGACCTTATACCACAAGTATATTGACCTTATAGACTCCACCTACTGTTTTTTTTAATACTGTTCAAAAATTCTAGAATCTTGGGATTCGCGCAAATAATAACATTTCTCTTCTGTTTCAACAACATAGGGAGTGACATGGAGAAGAGGATGTAAAGGGAGAGGCATGGGGAAAAGTGTCAAGGGGAAAGAGGGAGACAAATGGAGGGAGAGAGAGGTAAGGGGAGACATGGAGGGAGAGGGGAGATATTGGGGGAGAGGGGGAGACATGGGGAGAGGGAAACATGAAGGGAGAGGGGGAAACATGGAGGAGAGGGAGGCATGGGGAGAAAGAGAGACATGGGGGAGAGGGAGATGCATGAGAGAAAGAAGGAGACACATGGAGGGAGTGAGAGGCAAGGGGAGACATGGAGGGAGAGTATGAGACATGGGTGAGAGGGATGCATGGGGAGAGAGGGAGAGGAATGGGGTAGAGAGGCAAGGGGATAGAGGGAGACACATGCAGAGGCATGAGGGGAGAGGGAGATGCATAGGGCAAGGGGAAAGCGAGATGAAGAGAGAGGGAGAGAAAGAGGGGAAGCGAAAAAAAGAAAGAGGGATAGAATGAGAGGGGGAAGAGAGAACGGAGAGGAGAGAAAGAAAGGGGGAGAGATAGAGAGGGAGGGAGGGGAAAGAGGGAGTGGGGATAGGGAGAGAAAGAGAAAGCAGAGAGAGAGTGAGGGGAGGGAGAGAGCGAGAGGGGGAAAGAAAGTGAGGGGGGGAAGAAAGATAGAGCAAAAGAGAGGGATATAATGAGAGGGGGAAGAGAGAGGGGGTTGGAAGACAGAGGGGAAAGGAGAGAAAGAAAGCAGGAGAGAGAGGGGGAGAGAGAAAGAGCGAGAAAGGAGGGTAATAGGGAGAGATACATGGAGAGAAAGGGATAGGGAGAGAAAGAGGTGGAGAAAGAGAGAGAAAACGAGGGGAGATAGAGAAGGGGGAGTGTGAGTGAGAAGGCGATATATATATATATATATATATATATATACTCTACATTAGAGATGTCGCGAACAGTTCGCCCGCGGACTATTCGCGGCGATTTTGGCATGTTCGCGTTCGCATCGGACGGCGAACACAGGCGCTTTTCGGTTCGCCTCCTATTCTTTATTATTGAGGAAACTTTGACCCTGCACCTCACAGTCAGAAGACACATTCCAGCAAATCAGCAGCATACACTCCCTTCCAGGGCCTTCCATCTGAAGGACGGCATACATTTTAGAATCATTCTGAAGCGCATTCGTTGTGAGAGGACAGATAGTGTAGCTGCTGGAGATTTAATAGGGAAATAGATAGCCAGGCTGTGTATTTAGCTTCCACTACAGAACTGAAGGACTAAATCTAATTTCAATTGCCTGCCTGTGTCAGGCTCACAGCTTAAATTGTGCTCAGTGAAATAAAACAACACTTTTTTGACTGTAATAGATTGAATATCAATTGCCTGCCCACAGGCGTGTGTGTGAAGCCTATTGCATCTACTCTGCCAACTTTTGCCAGTTCACAGTGACACTCATATCTGGTGGCACCTTAGATTGCACGCGCAGTGCCCCAAATTTGAAGTGGGAGGACCGACCAAGCATCTTTTTCCATCTCCCTGTTCCAAAAATCCATGCCATATACACGTCCCCTGATAGGTGACGTAACAGGTATTAAACTGATAGGAATGAATAGTACAACTTAATACACCACTCCTATCTGGTGGCACCTTACATTGCACGCGCAGTGCCCCAAATTTGAATTGGGAGGACCAACCAAGCATCTTTTTCCATCTCTCTGTTCCATAAATCCATGCCATATACACGTCCCCTGATAGGTGACGTAACAGGTATTAAACTGATAGGAATGAATAGTACAACTTAATACACCACTCCTATCTGGTGGCACATTACATTGCACGTGCAGTGCCCCAAATTCGAAGTAGGTGGTCCGACCAAGCATCTTTTTCATCTCCCTGTTCCAAAAATCAATGCCATATACACGTCCCCTAATAGTGGACGTAACAGGGATTAAACCGATAGGAATAGTACTACTTAACAGTACACACCTTATAATAACGCAGACAGAGGCAACGCAGAGAGAGGAGTCTGAAGAAGAGGAGTCAGAGGAGGAAGGTGGCTTTGAGGAGGTGAAAGACCAAACACAGCAGGCGTCCCAGGGGGCTTGGAACGGTACATGGCTAGCTTGTGCAAATGGGGAGTTTGCTGTTGTGCAAAGTGAGTGTTTGCGGTGCATTAAACGGGGAGATTGGTCTGTTACTGTGAAGCGGGTGTAACCCTTACACTACCTGATCGATACAACATCATACCTGATGTTTTTAAGCATGTTATTCCAAACAATTTAGGAATGTTAGGTGATTTATGCCCTTTATGGCTTAAAACCAGACTCTGTATCAATTATGTAATTTTCCGTGGGAGTTTTGCCATGGACCCCCCTCTGGCATGCCACAGTCCAGGTGTTAGTCTCCTTGAAACAACTTTCCCATCACTATTGTGGCCAGAAAGAGTCCCTGTGGGTTTTGAAATTCGCCTGCCCATTGAAGTCTATGGCGGTTCGCCGGGTTCGCCCGTTCGCGAACATTTGATGGAAGTTCGCGTCCGCTGTTCGCGAACCTAAAATTTGATGTTCGTGACATCACTACTGTATATATATTACTAGCGAATTGCCCGTCAAAAAATGACGGCAATGTGATGTATATGTTTGTGAAGTTGTTTAGTTATTTAACTATATTTTTGACCCTTGTAAGTATTGTGATATGAACATGTATTTTTTTTAAACGTTGATGTAATGGTTTTTTAAAATGAAATTTGTATCTGAAGAATTGTTCAGTTTAATATACATATAATCCATAGAAAAGTAAAAAGTAAAAAGAGTTTTTTAAACGTGGCGAATTTTAACCTAAAGTTTAAAATATATGTAAGCAATAACCTTGAAAGTATCTATTTTTAAAATTGAACTTTATTTTTTATGTAACTTTGTAATTTTTGCAAAACATTTGTCTAATTTTCAACATTATAAACAGGAACATAGTAAAAACATTTTGTAACATAATTTTCAATTAAAAGTATTAACATTTGAATGTAAAAACAGTTTAACTTTAAATTAATCAGTATTAACATGCAATTTATATCCGAATAATTGTTAAGTTTAATATACATTGAATGTAGAGGAAGGCATCCAGTAAAAACTCTCCTTAAACCGTACGTAATTAAAGTAATTCATTACAGAGCACATAAACTGTCGATAAACATTAATGTAGGTAGTAATGTTAAGATAACATAGAATATTTACATTGTGACTTAAAAGGTGCTTGAGCTGTTAACATGAACTTTGTAATATGTTGAATGAAATAACTTGAAAATATTTCTTTTAAACTTGTAACATTAGAAACATTAACATAGTGACTTAACATTTTCAGATAATTTTTAATAGAAATGCAAGGCAAGTATTTTGTGAGGCGAATTATCCATAAACATGACTTGCATTAATTATGACTGAATTAAACAACCAATTGTTTTGTATTTTTGAATGTTTTTCCAAAATGTTTGCATGGCTTTAGTTTGTATCCTGGAAAGTTATAGTACTTCATAGTAGACAATGTTTTTAGTAAAAATACGTCCATCTTCTAATAAATCACCCTGACTTTCATTGTTTTCAATGTAAACTTTAATAGCCTGTGGATTTTTGCAGCGTGACAACGCAACGTACAATTGACCATGTGCAAAAACTGGTTCTTCCAAATAAATACCCACAGATTTGAAAGTTTGACCTTGTGATTTATTAATGGTCATGGCAAATGCCATAATAATGGGAAATTGTCTTCTTTGAAGTATAAAAGGGAGACTACTTTCACTTGGTGCTAAATCTATTCTTGGTATGAAAACTCTCTCTCCTTTATGGGTCCCAGTTAAAATTTCAGCATCTATAAAATGGTCCTTTAATTGTTGAACAATTAATCTTGTGCCATTGCATAGGCCTTTTTTGGGGTTCATATTTCGCAGTAACATGATAATTGCACCTTTCTTTAGCTGCAAAATATGTGGTGGCATTCCAGAAGGAGTTAAAGAGTTAATGAATTCAGTTGCAAAGTTTGCCTGACTTTCATTGTCATCAGCAAGTACAGAATCAGCACTGTGATAATTTCTTTGTGGTGCATTAATTTTTTTAAAGATTTCATTATTGAGTATTAATGCATCTTTATTTTTACACGTCAGTATAACTTGGTTGGCAAGCTCAGAATATTCTTCGTTATTTATGCTCCCTTCAAATATAGCCGATATAATATCTTGTTGACAAATCATATGAGGTGGGATCTCTACAGTGTCGTCAGGTAAATGTAGTATTTTTTCTGTTCTGCCTTCTCCAATTTTAATAAGCCAATCATTGAAATCAGTTTGGCCTTCTGATCTCATATTTTGTTGCAGTTGAAGATGGGTAAAATGTTTCCATACTGTACTTGACTTTATACATGTTTCAATAATGTCTGTTCGATTTCCATGTACAACGACAGGTAATGTTTGTCTAAAATCGCCACCCAACAAAATTACCTTTCCACCAAATGGAAAAATATTATCCATGACTTCACGAAGCAAACGGTCAATACATTGGAGGGCATAGCATGACATCATTGTGGCCTCATCTATTATAATTAATTTACATTTCTTCAATTTCTTTGCTTGTAAGGATGTCATGCGAATATCTGACACTGAATTTTCCAAAATAGGCACTGGCAGTTTAAATCCACTATGAACAGTTCTTCCACCTTCTAATAAAAGTGCAGCAATTCCAGTAGTGGCAAACGCCATTGCTATTTGTCCTTGTGCTCGTACTGAACTCATTAATAAATTGTACAAATATGTTTTCCCTGATCCGCCAGGTCCATCAAGATAGAAATAACGCTCTGTCACCATGTCATCATCTATAGCATTTTTAATGGCATGAAATGCTTGCAATTGTAGTGTATTTAAAGTTGCAAGTCTTTCTTCTGTTCTTTCTGCTTGTAGTTGAATGTCATAGTCTTCAAAGTTAATGTCATCTATTAGACCTGGATCAGGCAAATTAAAACTTGCACAACTTAATCCATGAGTTAAAAAGACTTCTTGAATTTCCATTAAGGCTTTTAAGTGTGCAATGGGTTCATTGTATCGTCGCATAAAGTCTTCAGCCATATTACTTTTAAAAGTCTCCCACAAAGCTAATGCATTTGGAGCATTTGAGAAGATACAAAAAAAAGCAAATTGTTCTCTCATCTGTCGTGGCATTTGACATTGTGCTGCTTCTTCTAAACATCTTTCCCACTCTGTATCATCAGCGAGTAAGTTTCTATTTCTTGCAGCTAAATGGAAGGATTCATATACAATGTCATTAACAGTTCTTAATTGTTCAAAACTTTGTGCTCCTGGAACATTTAAAAGTAATATCCGTAAGCAAAATCGTTCAACATCTCTTGGACTGACTGTGTAAATTCGTGGCATTATTTTATTGCCTCTGGTTTTTCTTGCTCTCCATAATCCATTCACAAAAACATAGTGATATGGAATTTCAATATATAAGTATTGTGTTGCTTGAGCATCAGTGGAATTTAATGCAAACCATGCAGTTAGTGTAGTGTGACGATCTTCACTTTGGGCCAATGCATTCATTTCATTTCCAGCATGGAAATAGACTAAATGTCGTTGTGGCAAATGTACTGCCTACCTATATACTGCATGTGATCTATCATGCATTTCAAATTTTAAAAGCCGCCACATAGCTTCTGGCGCACTAACATAGCGAGCATCTACATGAGATGCAAGTTCATCATGTACTAACTCACTACTTTCAGGGTTGTCTGCACTTTTGACGACTACAGTAGCTGCATCGTAACCTTTGTAAATATATTTGTAGACATATTTAATGGATTTGATGGAAGTGCAGGCTTCTACGTTGATGTGGGCGTTGTACTTCATGAGTAAATGTGGATTGTAGGGTACTACATATCTATTGTCCACTTTTTTTCCACGAATAATGGCACTATCTCCTTCTCTTCTTTTATAAAGTGGATATCCATCACAATTTGCATATGTTTTGTCTCTATAATCTTTTGGAAAATCTTTTGAACATTGATTATTTTCCATACATGGTGATTGTGGATTAAGGTCTCCACAGGGTCCATGAATCATGCGATGAGTAACAATCTCATGCAGTCTACCATATAGTTCTGGATCTGGTAGTTCAGCAACTATAACTGCATCCACTTTGTCCGAAGTATCTAATTTATCTTTCTCTTGAAGTATTATGAGAAGATGTGCATGTGGAAGGCCTCTTTTTTGAAATTCAATGGTATATACATAAGCAAGACATTTGCCAAATAACTGATTTATAGTGAAGTCACGTATTAATTCATTTAATTTTATCTTAAAAACTCTGGCTACTAAATCTGGTCGATCTGAAGCACTTTGTCCAAGAAGTAGATTTTGATTAATTTCTGGCCATTGTGGATTACATGTAAATGTCACAAATAAATCTGGTTTTCCAAATTTTGTCACAATAGCCATAGCATCATTGTATCTTTCTCTCATATTTCGAGGAGATCCTTGAAAGGAAGATGGTAAAATGATGGCTTTGCCAGCTGTCATGTCTCTGCTTGTAGCCACGTCAGCAACATAGTCCATGAGTCCACAATATTGTTCTACACGTAGTTTATCTTGTTGATATTTTATAAAGTTTAAATTATTTGCCTCAACTTGCAAATATGAATCAATAATCCATTGTTGTGTTAGTTTCCCACCACATAAAATTGGATTAAATTCATCTCTAATGGCAATTTGAGCAACTTTAAATTCAAGCATAGAAACATTATTTCGGATTCTGGCTTTAGCATTTGGGTAACTGGGAAGGGTTAATTTTGGTTGCCAACCTGCTTCTCCGTGTGGGAAAAAGATGGGATATGTCATTGGATCTAAATTTGGACTTAAGATACTAATATTAATAAATGGTTGGTCCTCATTTCTGGGATATACTCTAATGTCTCTTTGAAATGGTGGTTCTCCTTCATCATTCTGAAAGACCATTGCAACCTCATTTGATGTTGGCAAGTTATAACGACGTTTATCAGTATGTCTGTCTCTTTTAAGCACCATATTAACCTTTGGCATGGGTAATTGATGTCTTTGTGCATGAAGTAGTTGTTCATTTTCTACTTCTGCCAATTTTTTGTAAGCTTTACTGTAGGGATTGTTGTCCATAATGTTATTTAGCTCTATAAAAACACTGGGTAAGCATTTTTTATTTTCTTCCATCTGCATACGTTCGTTGGTCAACAGCTTCCATTGTATCTAGGACATATAGTTGAGCGAATTTTCTTTGCTCTCCTTCCTCTGGATGTAAATGTGAAGTCCGATGATAAATTTGTCCTTGGACTTTAAAACAGTAAGGACCATGTCCTGGTACATTAGCAGCCAATGTTGCCCCCATAGATGCAAATGATATGGCACTATTGTAGGATCTTATGTTTGTCTTAAAATTTTTGTAATTTGGAAAAGTAGGTTCAGTCATAATATTTTGTAAATAGGTTGGAAATTGTTTCCTTTGTGGAAGTTTGAACTTTCCTTTTTGACAACAACTAATAAATTGTCCATCTCGGGGTCTCTCCTGTTTAAAATAATAAGCCTCACAAAATTGACATTGAGTAGTCATGTCCCCACAACTATGAACCTCTACTGCTAAAGACTTCAGTAAAGGACAATTTGCAAAGCATATTGGATGTTGACTTTCATATTCATCAGATGAAAAGTCATGAAATGTTTCAACAACAGGTTCTAAATGTTTAGTTTTTTTCGTAGATTTTCTTGGTATATGTTGGACTTGTTTGGTTGAAATGTCCTGTAAGTTTTTAGTAAGAGTTTGTAAATGCTTTGTTTTTGTAGTTGCTTTTTTTGGTCTGTCTTGACTGGTATGTTGTAAAATGTCATCTGATGTTTTAGGAACAGTTTGTAAATGCTTTATTATTTTTTTATTTTTTTTGGTTGTATCTTTCATTTTTGCAGCTGATATTCTTTTATTTGCAAGTCTTTTGCGTTCTATTTCTCGTCGAATTTCTTTCTCCTCCGGTGTCTGCTGGGCGGCCCATCTCTCTTGTCTTTCTCTAGTTTGACGTCTTTTCTTCTCTTCTTTGGTCTCGTTATCAGCCATATTAATCTGTAAAGGAAAAAAAATAAATGTAATTGTGTATATTTAAATTTGTAATTCCTGTTAAAGATTCTTGTGCACAATTGGTGAAATAAAAGGCAAATCATTAATGTATCATTTATATTTAGTTAAATTTATAATTCCTGTCCTCACTGGCTAAGAATTTGGCCAATGGAATCCTGCTGTAAATAAGCATGTAACATATTTTTTTAAAATAATGGTTTTATTTATTAAAAACGTTGTTTGTGGATAGATATTTACCACTGCAAAACTTCTTTGCTAAAAAAAATAGTGATGTGGTTATTGAGCTATGTATTGCATAGTAGCAATTTAAATAAAATAAGGGAGATAGTAAATTAATTATTTTATTTTTCTGTTGACACAGATGCAACTGAAAGCAGTTTCTTTAGTTTTATACTTTAGTACTTATTATAGTTTACCTTGGTTGAAGTGTGATTTAAATCCGAATGTTTGTTGGTCCTCGGTTCCAAATCGTTGTCCAATGGTGTGGTCCTCTGTTGGAAGTCCTCGTCCGATGGTGTGGTCCTGTGGCGATAGCCCTCGTCCGATGTTGTGGTCCTGTGGCGATATCCCTCGTCCGATGTTGTGGTCCGTTGGTGAAAGTCCTCGTCCGATGGTCTGGTCCTGTGTTGAAATTCCTCGTCTGCTGGTCTGGTCCTGTGTTGAAATTCCTCGTCTGCTGGTCTGGTCCGAGTCCTCGTCCGATGGTAATTGATGTCTTTGTGCATGAAGTAGTTGTTCATTTTCTACTTCTGCCAATTTTTTGTAAGCTTTACTGTAGGGATTGTTGTCCATAATGTTATTTAGCTCTATAAAAACACTGGGTAAGCATTTTTTATTTTCTTCCATCTGCATACGTTGGTCAACAGCTTCCATTGTATCTAGGACATATAGTTGAGCGAATTTTCTTTGCTCTCCTTCCTCTGGATGTAAATGTGAAGTCCGATGATAAATTTGTCCTTGGACTTTAAAACAGTAAGGACCATGTCCTGGTACATTAGCAGCCAATGTTGCCCCCATAGATGCAAATGATATGGCACTATTGTAGGATCTTATGTTTGTCTTAAAATTTTTGTAATTTGGAAAAGTAGGTTCAGTCATAATATTTTGTAAATAGGTTGGAAATTGTTTCCTTTGTGGAAGTTTGAACTTTCCTTTTTGACAACAACTAATAAATTGTCCATCTCGGGGTCTCTCCTGTTTAAAATAATAAGCCTCACAAAATTGACATTGAGTAGTCATGTCCCCACAACTATGAACCTCTACTGCTAAAGACTTCAGTAAAGGACAATTTGCAAAGCATATTGGATGTTGACTTTCATATTCATCAGATGAAAAGTCATGAAATGTTTCAACAACAGGTTCTAAATGTTTAGTTTTTTTCGTAGATTTTCTTGGTATATGTTGGACTTGTTTGGTTGAAATGTCCTGTAAGTTTTTAGTAAGAGTTTGTAAATGCTTTGTTTTTGTAGTTGCTTTTTTTGGTCTGTCTTGACTGGTATGTTGTAAAATGTCATCTGATGTTTTAGGAACAGTTTGTAAATGCTTTATTATTTTTTTATTTTTTTTGGTTGTATCTTTCATTTTTGCAGCTGATATTCTTTTATTTGCAAGTCTTTTGCGTTCTATTTCTCGTCAAATTTCTTTCTCCTCCGGTGTCTGCTGGGCGGCCCATCTCTCTTGTCTTTCTCTAGTTTGACGTCTTTTCTTCTCTTCTTTGGTCTCGTTATCAGCCATATTAATCTGTAAAGGAAAAAAAATAAATGTAATTGTGTATATTTAAATTTGTAATTCCTGTTAAAGATTCTTGTGCACAATTGGTGAAATAAAAGGCAAATCATTAATGTATCATTTATATTTAGTTAAATGTATAATTCCTGTCCTCACTGGCTAAGAATTTGGCCAATGGAATCCTGCTGTAAATAAGCATGTAACATATTTTTTTAAAATAATGGTTTTATTTATTAAAAACGTTGTTTGTGGATAGATATTTACCACTGCAAAACTTCTTTGCTAAAAAAAATAGTGATGTGGTTATTGAGCTATGTATTGCATAGTAGCAATTTAAATAAAATAAGGGAGATAGTAAATTAATTATTTTATTTTTCTGTTGACACAGATGCAACTGAAAGCAGTTTCTTTAGTTTTATACTTTAGTACTTATTATAGTTTACCTTAGTTGAAGTGTGATTTAAATCCGAATGTTTGTTGGTCCTCGGTTCCAAATCGTTGTCCAATGGTGTGGTCCTCTGTTGGAAGTCCTCGTCCGATGGTGTGGTCCTGTGGCGATAGCCCTCGTCCGATGTTGTGGTCCTGTGGCGATATCCCTCGTCCGATGTTGTGGTCCGTTGGTGAAAGTCCTCGTCCGATGGTCTGGTCCTGTGTTGAAATTCCTCGTCTGCTGGTCTGGTCCTGTGTTGAAATTCCTCGTCTGCTGGTCTGGTCCGAGTCCTCGTCCGATGGTCCGGTCCTGTGGAAAAAGTCCTCGTCCGATTGTCTTCACGCAGTATCTGTTGTAATATAAAATAGAAAATGTTGTTTGAGTGAAATGTCTTTGAAATAATTAAAAAATGTATTAATTTGACTGTATTGTATGAGTTATGGTTATTTTTTTCTATCTTTGTTTTTTTTTACTTTCTGTACAATCCGACAACTTTTGTTATTCTTATTGAAGGTTCTTAGTAAGGCTTGTGGGTTGTGATATATTAAAAAAGATGTGTTTATGTTATTTTTTGTACAATCCTGTTTTGTGCACACCACTTGTGGTATACTTATTTAACCTTTATTGGGATGCTTATAGTTAGTGAAACATGAAATAATATAATTAATGTAGTTTGCTATGTGTTTGTGTTAGTTTTTGACAATCCTGTTTGGTGCGCAGCACTTGTGCAAAACTTATTTCTTCTTGATTGTACTGGTTATAGGTTGTTAAACATTAAAGAAGAATGTTAATGTAGTTTGCTATGAGTTTGTGTGATTTTTTGTACAATGCTATTAGGTGCACAACACTTTTGTTATTCTTATTTTTGCTTCTTTGTAAGGCTTATAGGTTGTTAAACATTGAATAAGAAATTCTGTTTTGTGTGTAGCAGTTTGTGTCTCATTCAATTGCGATTTGGCTAATTGAATCGTGCCCTAAATAAGCACATAGCATATTTTTTTAAATAAGTTTTTAGTCATTGAAAAACTTTATTTTTGATATCTTTTTAGTAACTAAAAACTTATTTTAAAGAAATTGTTATGTTGTTATTTAGAGCCCTATTCAATTGGGCAAATTGCAATTGAATGAGGGCCTTTGTGTGTACCATATGTTGCATAGTTTGCCCCTCATTCAATTGCATTTTTTACAATGTAATAGTACTCTAAGGCCGTAATTGAATTGCAATGTAGAAATTTGAATAGGGTTGTAAATAAGCACATCACATATATTTGTTAAAATAGAATAAGGGCCTAAAAGTGCTTATTTATAGCCATATTTAATTGTCCAAAATAGCAATTGAATGAGGGCCTTTGGTTACTGCATTTGTTATATTGTGAGCTCCTCATTCAATTGTGTTTTGGCCAATGGAATAGACCTCAATATCAGCACAGAGCATATTTTGTAACGGAATTTTGTATTTAGTGAACTTGTATCCAAAAGCAACGTGTTCACAAAAGAAAAATTTCCTTTAAAAAATATGCTCTGTGCTTATATAGAGCCCTATTGAAATGGGCAAATCACATTTGAGTGAGGCCCTTGGCCATTAAAGATATATAGGTCCTCATTGAATTGCAATTTTGCCAATTGAAGAGGGCTCTATATAATCACATAACATATTTAGGTCCTCATTCAATTGCGATTTGGCCAATTGAATAGGGGTCTAAATAAGCACATAACATATTTTTTTAAATAAGTTTTAAGTTAGTAAGCATCTATCCAAAAACAAGGTTTTCACTAACTAAAAACTTTGTTAATAAAAATATGTTATGTGCTTATTTAGACCCCTATTCAATTGGCCAAATCGCAATTGAATGAGGGCCTTATTGAGCACATTTTTTAGTTATTGAAAACCTTGATTGTGGTTAGAAATTCAGTAACTAAAAAGTTCTGTATAAAAAATATGTTATGTGCTTATATAGAGCCCTATTCAATTGAGGAAGTCGCAATTGAATAAGGCTCATGGTTATTTCTTGTTTATACTTAATACTTTACCTTGCTTGAAGTTTTGAATGACAGACGGTCCCCTCCTGCCAATCTTAATCCGCCGGTCTTCTTGTAGTGTCTGTTTGAAAAAGAAAGTGAAATAGTTATTTGTATATTTATAATTTTTCATCTAGCAAAGCATGGCCTTTTGAGCATGTAATGTCTTGTTGTATCTTACCTCTTCTTCTTTGTTGGTGTTCTTTAAAAGGGATTGTGCTTCACAGTGCAAATTGTTGAGAGCTATTGATGCAGAGTCTGTTTGAATATTCAAAGAAATAAAACGATTCAGCTTTATATGATCTATTGAATTGCAGTAAAGGAATGTAATTTAAATATAGTTGTGTAATTTTTTTCAATTAACCTTATTTTTTGTTGGGGGCTACACACATATGTCACATACATGAAGCACATTCCATAGTTTAATGTAATTATTTTGTGTACGTGTGACATATCAGTATACATGAGTCAAATTTAAATGGTTAAATTAACCTTATATTTTTTTTTTCCAACACACATAAATGTGTGTGTGTGAGATGTAACTATAGATGATATACATATATGTGCGTGTGACATATCAGTATACATGACATATAATGTCATTTAAATGTAGTTGTTTACTGATTTTGTTTTAAGCTAATTTTGTTGCATTGGCAATACACATAAATGTGCGTGTCACATGTCACTATACATTATACACATATACGTGCGTGTCACATGTCACTATGAAGGGGCAATACACAGAAATGTGCGTGTCACATGTCACTATACATTATACACATATACGTGCGTGTCACATGTCACTATGAAGGGGCAATACACAGAAATGTGCGTGTCACATGTCACTATACATTATACACATATACGTGCGTGTCACATGTCACTATGAAGGGGAAATACACAGAAATGTGCGTGTCAGATGTCACTATACATTATAGACATATATGTGCGTGTCAGATGTCACTATACATTATAGACATATATGTGCGTGTCAGATGTCACTATACATTATACACATATATGTGCGTGTCACATGTCACTATACATAAACCTCTGTTTAATATTGAATTATGTTTTTTTGTTGTTTTGTTAAATGAACCGTATTTTTTTTGTGAGCCTATACACATAAATGTGCCATACATGATGACTACATAAATCCTAGTTTATTTTTTTATTTGTTTGACCTGTCCTGATAATAAAATGTAATATATTATAGCTTACCTCTCAGTTGTAATTTGCACAATGCAAAGTAGTAAATTAGTAAAGAATTGTCTTCTCAAGTAAAAGCAGCAGTTATCTCAGAAGTCACTCCGTTCATCACCTGAGGAGAAATGTATTTTTTTGTTTGAAATAGGCAGTATTTATAAACTTGTAGAAAGTTCTGGAAAGTGAGACCGTTAGAACGCAATACGCATGCGCTATTTGCGTTCCAGCTTACAATTTGCGTTCCATCCGCCATTTTCTGCGTATTACTGTTCAAAATGGTGTTTAATATGATTGTGATACGTTCCGCATAGTATGTGTTTCATTATTGCGAGTAAGTGTAGTATAGTTACGTCTGAAGCCTCGTTTTCGTTTTGTTCGTCGGCCATTTTTTCTCTCGCTTAGCGATGGTATTAGTGTCTAAAGTGTTTTATTTTGATTTAAATGTAGGTGTAACTTGTTTTTTTGAGGTGCTGGCTGGTTCCTCTTGCTGTAGGTAAGCTTTTTATGTGTTTGTTGTGTGTCTTTGTTAAGTTTTAAATGTTTGTATGTCGGCGTGTTGCGTCCGATGTTTGCGAAGTCGTAATGTGTGGTAACGTGTCTCGTATGGTGTTTGCGTGTGTAGCCTCGTTTTCGTTTTATTCGTCGGCCATTTTTTGTGTCGCTTAACAAACTATTTATTGTCTAAACTCTTTTATTTTGAGTGCAATTAAGTTGTAAGTTGCATTTTTGAGGTCCTGGGTGCTTCCTGTTTGTGTAGGTAAGGTTTTTATGTATGTGCTGTGTGTATGTATTGTGTTTGTAATTTTGTAATGTTCGCGAGTTGCGTCCGAGTGTTGCGAGGCCGTAATGTGTGTGAACGTGTGTCGTATGTTGTTTGCGAGTGTCGTAATGTGTGTGAACGTGTGTCGTATGTTGTTTGCGAGTGTCGTAATGTGTTGCGACGTAAACTTTTTTTGAAATTTTGCAAGGGTCGCAGTTGCTGCAACTGAAGACCTCGCTTTGCGAGGTCCTCAGGTGCTGGCATGGAGCGCCTGCGGCGCTCCAAGCCAGCAACTGAGAACCTTCGCGAGGGTCCTCAGTTGCTGGCAAGGAGCGCCTTCGGCGCTCCATGCCAGCAACTGAGAACCTGGCACAGTGCCCTCGCTTTGCGAGGGCCGCGGGCTCGCGTAGCAACAACTCGTACGCTCACAACTATATATGTGATATATACACACATATTTATATATATATATATATATATATATATATATATATATATTTATATATATATATATATATATGTGTATATATATATATATATATATATATATATATATATATATATATATATATGTTTGCACTGGTTAAGGCAGCAAACTCAAGGACAGCCCCGGGCGGCAAAAGCTCTAGCTACGCCACTGCACATACCTCTTTTGAAAGTTGCTTCAGGGCTGAGATTTCAGTACTACGTCTGGGGTTTTCTGTAGTGCTAGTCAAACTTGCTTCTATCTCATCAACATAATTATGAATTCTCTGGATGCTGCTGACTACCTCATCCAGAACTGCAGTCCTTTTTGGAGATTGGGAAAAAAAAGATGGTAGTCCGTATAAGTTGCAAAAAAAAAAAAATTCTAACTCTTGCAATCTTTGAAACTTCTTGTTCCATTATTAGATTCAGTTGGTGAGCATAACAATGAATGTATTGTGCGTTAGGGTACACATCTTTTATTTTTCTTTGAACTCCTCTAAGTTCTCCACGCATCACACTGGCACCATTTTAACTTTCAGCTATCAGTTTTAGTTTGGTGTTTGGCTCTGGGATAACAGTATTCAGATTTTCCAGCACAATAATGCAATCGATACTGCATCAGTCGCTTTGAGTTCTGTGAAGCTGTAAAATCTTTCTATGACTCGGTGCTTGCCGTCAATGTATGGATATACTAAAACTGACTGTGTCTTTGTGGAAATATCAGTTGTATCATCTGCTTGTTTTGCCCCAAAATTTTGCTTCCTTAAACTGCTGGAGAATAACTTCCTTAATAACTTCCAGCATGCAATCCAGCAGCTCATACTGTATGGTTTTGGAGGTGCCCTTGAAAACAGTTGCAATCTTCAAATGCTGTTCCATTGCAGTATCGATACTGGCAACCAAATCCACCAGGCCTCGAAACACTCTGGGAATTTGTGATGTTTCGCTTTCGTCATGTCCTCTTAATGCTAATTCCAAAGCACCACAAAAGTGAACACAATCAATTAACTTGTAAAGGATATACCGGTTCTTACCTACTTCTTCATTGTGTTTTCAAATAGTGGATCTGTATACTTCGTCCAGTTGAACTGTAATGTTCACACGTCCAAAATTCTCAAACTTGTACTTGTTATCCAAGTGGGATTTCATGTTTCTTAATTTTCTGTGCTATGTGTTTGATGTCAGTCACTCCAGTTTTGGTCCAAGCAACGTCACCACCAAATACGATGCATAGAAAACAAAATAAGGATTTCCACAATAAGGATGCTTCCACAAAGCCACTTCTTCTTTTTGTACCAGCCAGTATTAAAAGTAGGGAAATATTGCTTGCCTCGATCTCTTGCTTGTTGCTGAAGATTTATCTCTGGCTGGTGAGGTCCTAACCGTTTTACTTCCAGCTTCCCTTTATATGTTAGGGTGCAGAAAGGTTTCAGGAGTAGCGAGTCTACAGTATTCATTTTTGCTAATAATATGATGAATAGATCACAGCATGTAAAATATCTAACAAAGTACTTTGCGTTCAATCTAAGATACTCGACTATGAAATATAGAAATACTGCGTTACTTTAATTTGGGTCAAATACGCTTTTGTGGCTGTATCAAAATGTTCTACTTCATTCAGCACTTATATTCCTTTTCTTCTCTCCCATTTCCCCCCAAAAATTGGTCATTAAATACGTAGATGTAGTACCTTTTTAAACTTTTTTGTTATTTGTGAAAAGCAAATTGTAAGCATATGACCAACATGCACAGTCAAGTTCTTAGAAATTTAACATTTCTCAAAATAATAAATACTTAAACCACATTAGCCATGTACAAAGGTGTCACCTTGATAAAATTACCAATAATAAATATAAGTTTTGCAATTAACTCATACATGATCAGGACTGAGGCAATGCCATGAAGCAAAATAATAATGTGTTTAATTAATTGAAAACACTCACGTGACAATACTGCAGCAATATCATAATTTGCATATTACACAAATAGGCACACCAGTGCTTGCATCTATATTCATTGACAGAAAAATGAAAGCAATGACACTCACCAACATTTGGCTCTCCTTCTCGGGGTGTCTCCAAGTGCAGTAGTTGATCAACGAGTCCAAAAAATCTGCAGCCACAGAGTGTTTAGACGTGGGGGTGATATAAACCAAGCAAATAAATCAGACAGTGCAAGACCCCAACCGTACTTAAAAACACTTATGAAACCAAGCGGTACTGTATAGGCCCCAACCATATCTAAAAATAACATATTATACAAAGGGGTCTATTTTGGCCCCAACCGGACCTTGAAAACTTAAATTATCAAGTGGGACATATAGGCCCCAACTGGACCTTAAAAACCTTAAAATACCAAAAGGGACCATATAGGCCTTAACCGGACCGAAACAAAACCTAAAATACCAAAAGGGACCATATAGGCCCCAACCGGACCTAAAAAATTCAGCAATACTCTAAGCGGATCTATATAGGCCCCAACTATGCCATGGGTGTATACAGTGGATATAAAAAGTCTACACACCCCTGTTAAAATGTCAGGTTTCTGAGCTGTAAAAAAATGAGATAAAGATAAATAACTTCAGAACTTTTTTCACCTTTAATGTGACCTATAAACTGTACAACTCAATTGAAAAACAAACTGAAATCTTTTAGGTGGAGGGAGAAAAAAAAGAAAAGAAAAATAATGTGGTTGCATAAGTCTGCATACCCTCTTATAACTGGGGATATAGCTGTGTTCAGAATAAAGCAATCACATTCCAAATCGTGTTAAATAGGAGTCAGCATACACCTGCCATCATTTAAAGTGCCTCTGATTAACCGCAAATAAAGTTCAGCTTCTCTAGTTGGTCTTTCCGGAAATGTTCTTAGTTGCATTCCACAGCAAAAGCCATGGTCCACAGAGAGCTTCCAAAGCATCAGAGGGATCTTATTGTTAAAAGGTATCAGTCAGGAGAAGGGTACAAAATAATTTCCAAGGCATTAGATATACCATGGAACACAGTGAAGACAGTCATCATCAAGTGGAGAAAATATGGCACAACAGACGAGAAGAAAACTGGTCTGGGAGGCTACCAAGAGGCCTACAGCAACATTAAAGGAGCTGCAGGAATATCTGGCAAGTACTGGCTGTGTGGTACATGTGACAACAATCTCCCGTATTCTTCATATGTCTGGGCTATGGGGTAGAGTGGCAAGATGAAAGCCTTTTCTTACGAAGAAAAACATCCAAGCCAGGCTACATTTTGCAAAAACACATCTGAAGTCTCCGAAAAGCATGTGGGAAAAGGTGTTATGGTCTGATGAAACCAAGGTTGAACTTTTTGGCCATAATTCCAAAAGATATGTTTGGCGCAAAAACAACACTGCACATCACCAAAAGAACACCATACCCACAGTGAAGCATGGTGGTGGCAGCATCATGCTTTTGAGCGGGTTTTCTTCAGCTGGAACTGGGGCCTTAGTTGAGATAGAGGGAATTACGAACAGTTCCAAATACCAGTCAACATTGGCACAAAACATTCAGGCTTCTGCTAGAAAGCTGAACATGAAGAGGAACTTCATCTTTCAGCATAACAACGACCCAAAGCATACATCCAAATCAAAAAAGGAATGGCTTTACCAGAAGAAGATTAAAGTTTTGGAATGGCCCAGCCGGAGCCCAGACCTGAATCCGATTGAAAATCTGTTGGGTGATCTGAAGAGGGCTGTGCACAGGAGATGCCCTCACAATCTGAAAGATTTGGAGTGTTTTTGCAAAGAAGAGTGGGCAAATCTTGCCAAGTCAAAATGTGCCATGCTGATAGACTCATACCCAAAAAGACTGAGTGCTGTAATAAAATCAAAAGGTGCTTCAACAAAGTATTAGTTTAAGGGTGTGCATACTTATGCAACCATATTATTTTATTTTTATATTTTTTCTTCCCTCTACCTAACAGATTTCAGTTTGTTTTTCAATTGAGTTGTACAGTTTATAGGTCACATTAAAGGTGGAAAAAGTTCTGAAATTATTTATCTTTGTCTCATTTTTTTACAGCACAGAAACCTGACATTTTAACAGGGGTGTGTAGGCTTTTTATATCCACTGTATATATATATATATATATATAGTTCTCAGCAGCCGCGCTTGACAAAATCCGTTGGTACGATGGTAATGCAGAGGGGAAACTGCTGCCCTCACGGTTCCGACCAGGTAAGGAGCACCAAAGGCGCACCTTGCGCTGGTGAAGATGAGCGCCATAGGCGCTCATCCCTACGACCCTGTAGCACTTAGGCAGGTAGCGCCGAAGGCACTCACTGCACTGCTGGTGATGAGCGCCGTAGACTCTCATCCCTATGACCCCGCACGACTTTACCATCATACCTATGACCCGCGGGACTAAAAATCAACAGAAAACTCAAATACACAATTCACACTGCGAGACCGGTCGCACTTTGAAAAAATTGCATGAAAAAAAATACGGCCCGTAACAATTACAAAACAAAACCGTGACTTACATTAAAAAAAATACAAGCCGGAAAAAATACGAACTTAACGTCCGAACCGCGCACTGCAAAAAACATGAAAAACACAAAATACAAAAAAAAAAACATCACACACAGCAAGGGGGGACACCCAGGACATCTGGAAGTGATGTTACACGTCATTTTAAGTGCAATTTCCAGAGTTTAGCCACTTGAAAATCCCCTAAGCGAGAGAAAAAATGTCCGCCCAAAAAAAACGAAAACGAGGCTACACGACCCCTAAACACGCAAAACTCCGCCACACACATACGACTTTTACACAGGACCGTACGAGGTATAAAATACAGTATTACGAAGGACGCAAAATGATCCAAACCCGCCTAATACATACACAATTGCCGCCATTTTACACCTAACTTGCACATACTAACATTCACATTACAAAATGCCGAACTACACAGCTACAGAAACGGCTTCCCCTCGCGCACGCAGCCTATTTACACTACACACTTAACACATTGCTGACACTTACACCTCAGCTCACCAAGAATGAAAATCTAAATTGTATGCTGCAGGAACATCAAAACAGATTGTTAGCTCTTCAGCATATTGGTTGCTGCATGTATTCATTACAAATAGGTAGAGTATATTAATTTATGATTTCATTAGTTAATTAATTATCATTAAAAAATACATATACAGAAAACTTTAAAAAACACCACACCACACGATCGCAATAAACGCCAAAGGCAGTCACTGCACGCCTCACAAGGAGCACCAAGGGTGCTCACAGGATCAAAACTACACCAGGGGAGAGACTCGCAATGAGCGCCAAAAGCTCATCAGCATGGTCCTTGCAATCAGCGCCAAACGGGCTCTGAGAACCAAAAAAAAACAACAACCCAGAGGCTCGCAATGAGCCCCAAAGGTGCTCATTGCCAGCCACGCGATCAGCGCTCACAGTGAGGCTCACAATCAGTGCCAAAGGTACTCACACAACCAAAACACTTACTTTGTGTGCCAGACAGCATTCCTTGACTTACAATTCTATTGCCGTCATTTTTTGACGGGCAAGTCGCTAGTATATATATATATATATATATATATATATATAAATATACACACACATCTGCAAAGGTAAGTGGTCTTAATTATTTTATTTTAGCTTAGAATTAGGTTATTTTATATATTTAGATAGCATTTACTGTATGTTAGCTATGGGTATGTGTTTTATATAGATAGCAATCGATAGCATAGAATGTATTGTCTATTAAATTGTGGCATTTATTTAGATAGATTGGGGATGTATATTATATAGATAGGATGTATATTAGATTATGGTATTTATTTAGATAGATTGTGTGATGTATGTTAGATAGGGGTGTATTGTCTTGCATTTGATTTGTATTTAATTGTATTGTATTGTATTTGTATTTAATTGTATTGTATTGTATTTGTATTGTATTTGTATTATATGTATGTATGTGTTGGACAATTATAATATGTGATATATATATATATATATATATATATATATATACACACTAGCTACTTGCCCTTAAAAAATGGCCGCTCGCTGCAGGTTTCGTTAACCTGCAAGTGTTGTGCTTGGGAATGCCATGTGTCTCTTGCCACCACCTCCCCCCTGTCTCTTACCTGTGTGTTTCTCCTCTGTGTGTCTGCTGAACGTTGACTGCCATTTGTTTTATTTTTAAAGTCCTACGTGTCTGGCGTTGTGGTGTAACTGTTACTGTCTTTGCCGTTGTGTATTTTCTAAGTCCTGCGTGCCTGGCGTTGTTCATGTAAGTGTTACTGTTTGCCACTGTTTTTTTGTTACTGTTTTTCATCCTCCATTTTTTTCCTCGCTTAGGCGATTTTGGGTTTGCGAAAACCCTCAAATATGGTTCAAAATTCGCTTGCAACCTCACTCCGAGGCTTCCTGGCTGTCCCCCTGTGTGGTCTGTGAGTGTGTTATTATATTTGTTAAATGTTTTTTTAGTTTTTTAGGGTTTTTAGATTTACTCGCTTGGTTTGCATTTGCGACGCTCACAATGCAGCCTAAGTCCTGGTACACTCCTCGCCTTGCGAGGCTTCGCAGATGAGCGTCTTTGTTGCTCATGCAAACTAAGTCTTGCTCCATACACGGCTCGCCTCGCTTCGCGAGGCTTCGAAGATGAGCGCCTTCGGCTCTCATCGAGCCTAAGTGGTGCGTCGTTCACGGCTCGCCTCTCTTCGAGAGGCCTGCAAAGTGTCACCAACATTGTAAGCGTACCCAACACCGACAACTGTAATAGTGATATTAATAGATTTATGTGTATAAATTAATAAATTAATATAAACATATGATAAAAATTAATATATTAATTTTATTACGTATGTAATAAATAATATATATCAATATTATATATATACTAGCGACTTGCCCATCAAAAAATGACGGTCAATAAAATTTGAAGCCATGGCAATGCTGTTTGCCACACAATGTGAAGGTTTTTGTACTGTGAGGACCTTCCGCTCTCATTGCGAGCCTCTCCTCTGGGGTACTTTTGCTCCTCTGAGCAGCCTCTGTGCTTATCACAAAGACAGATACATATGTCTATATTTTTGTCAATAATAATCAATTCATTAATTACTTATTGAATTCATATACTTTACCTATTTGTAATTGATATATCCATCAATCAGTAGGCTGAAAAGCTAACAATCTTTTTTCATTTTCCGGCAGCATATAATGTCCAGTTGGACTGTTGCTGGCCTGTGGAGATTTTTTTATGAATGTCCCAACTGTGCATTAGAAGTAGACTGCGTGTGCGAGGTCAAACCGTTGGTTTATTTGTGTATAGCGCTAATGTGGATGCGTAATGTTGTGATGTGCAAGTTCGGAGTGTAAAGTAGCATTGTTTGTGTATGTGGTCGCGAGTATTTGGCGTCCTTTGTAGTGTATTTTGTAGCTCGTACGTCCCTCTTTTCATTTTTTTTCATTTTTTGGGGCCGCCATTTTTTTTCTCACTTCCACCTCACTTCCCAACGTCCTGGCTGTTCCCTCGTGCTGTGTGATGTTTTTGTTTTCTTTCTTTTTTTGGTGTTTTTCATGTATTTTGATTTTAGCGGTTCGGCCGTTAACTTCCTACCTCCTACCTCATACTGTTTTCTTTTCTAAATTGCGCGTTTGTTAACTGCTTGCAGCCTAACAGCCTTATTAAATTGTGAATTGGGCAATTGAATATGGCTCTATATAAGCACATAGCATTTTTTTTTACAGAAGTATTTAGTTATTGAACTTCTATGCAAAAGCAAGGTCTTCAGCCCTATATAGAGCCCATATATATATATATATAAATATATATATATATGTATATATATATATATATATATATATATATATATTTATATATACAGAGGATATAAAAAGTCTACACACCCCTGTTAAAATGTCAGGTTTCTGTGCTGTAAAAAAATGAGACAAAGATAAATAATCTCAGTCTATCAGCATGGCACATTTTGACTTGGCAAGATTTGCCCACTCTTTGCAAAAACACTCCAAATCTGTCAGATTGCGAGGGCATCTCCTGTGCACAGCCCTCTTCAGATCACCCCACAGATTTTCAATCGGATTCAGGTCTGGGCTCTGGCTGTTTCATTCCAAAACTTTAATCTTCTTCTGGTAAAGCCATTCCTTTGTTGATTTGGATGTATGCTTTGGGTCGTTGTCATGCTGAAAGATGAAGTTCCTCTTCATGTTCAGCTTTCTAGCAGAAGCCTGAAGGTTATGTGCCAATATTGACTGGTATTTGGAACTGTTCATAATTTTATGTAATGTAGTTTAGTGCTTGTAACAATATGGCCCCCTATTTTAATTGGATATAACATTGGGGTTCTTTATAGACCGCCAATGATATAGGGGGGCATGTAGTTATCCCCAGGCCTCGCCGGCCAGCATGGAGGGGGGGGGATACTTAGGCCCGGGGGGGCCTGCATAGAGGAATCCTCAGGCTCTGGGTAGGTGGGTCCCCAGGCTCTGGGTAGGTGGGTGGATCCCTAGGCCCAGCAGGGGTCCCCAGGCCTCGGAGCCTGGGTAGATAGTTAGGTGGGTGCTTTTGGTGGTTCCTGTCCCCACTGCCTGATTTGGGTAATTCCCAGGCCCTGTTGGCCTGCATGGAGGGGTCCCCAGGCCTCAATAGGTAGTTAGATTGGTGGGTGGGTGATTGGGGTGGTTACCATTCCTTGCGGGCCTGATTAGTTAGTGGTGGCTAGGTATAGTGGGGGTTCTGAGTTTATTAAGACTAGGGGGCTTGGTTAGTGTAGTGTTGGGAAAACTTACTTTGAGGTTGGGTAGATCAGAATCCAGCCAGGGAGGATCAGTCAGGGAGGATCTGTCAGGGAGGATCTGTCAGGGAAAAAAGCGGAAACAGAGTGGGAAGGGTTTGAAATCATGGGTTTGTATAGCCTTGGTGATTTCAAACCATAACATCGAGGCACTATAGGCTTGGGGGCGTTCAGAGGTAATGGTCAGAGGGTAGGTACATAGCAACTAGACAGCCTGCAGCACTGATTGGTTGATGCTGCAAGCTGCCAGTCAGGAAAATATACAATTCCTAGCACACAGAATTTATATTTACCCAAGTTGAGCGTTACAGCTCGACGCTCACACTGTACTATAGCAGCACTAGGGAAAGACACCAGGCAAGGGGGAAATCATACAAAGGGTTAATTTTAAGTGATAGATGCATATTTTTAACAAAATCATATGAAGAAAGACATGAAAGCTGATATACAGATATAATAAATTGTATTATCTATATAAATTAAAAATTCAATATTAAAGTGATTGATAATTTTTGGGGGGGCGTCTGTCCATTTGCCCCTATGCACCAGCCACCCCTGCTCATAAGATTATTAAGTGTGCTACTAAACAAAATTGCATATAGATTATTTTTAATTCTGTAATTTAAATAATATTGTATATTAAGATTTATAACATAGTGAATATAGAATATTTATTTAACATATTATCATCTCTGTACTGTCAATTTGAAAAAATATAAATTTAAACCTAAAAGGATTTTTTTTATAGCTAGTTGGCATAATTATAAAAAGAGATCAAAAAAAGAAAAATGTATTAGTTTATGATAAACCCAAGTGATATGTAACAGTTCATGAATTTCTTCTTCTATTTCTATTATAGACCTCAAATAAAATTAAATACCTGTTCAAACATGTTATATTTACAAATATGTTAAATATTATTTTCTTCAAGTATATATATTCAAATCATGAATACCGCACAAGAATTTACATTGCTAATAAATTGAATGTCACATTTAATGACAAATTCTGTAATAAAGTTTTATACCTCAGTCCTTATTCATCCCAGTTAGGATATATTTTCAAGATATACATACAATCACATATTATAATTGTCAAACTGCGATTCTTTGTCACACTTGAAAGCATTGCGTAGCGAAGCAAGCAGTTTAAGGCCCAAAGGCATTGAAACTCGGAGCACTTAGGCGATGAGCGCCAAAGGCGCTTATCGCCTGCGGGCCTAATGAAGCGAGGTAAGCAGTTGAGGCATTGAAACGCGCGGTACTTAGGCAGTAATGCGAAGCGACCAGTTCAGGCATTGAAGTACGCTGGACTTAGCCTCCAAGCAGTTAGGAAACGCGGGATTGCCTTAGGCTGCAAGCATTTGATTAACATGGGACTTAGAAAAAAAAATTGCAAGGCGAGGAACTTACAAAAATAAATTAAATTACGAGGTCGGAAGTTAACGGCCAAACCGTACAAATCGAAAAAAAACCAAAAAACACACAGGAGCACAGGGGGGCAGCCAGGATATCTGGGAGTGAGGTTGCACGCAAGTTTAAGCTGAATTTGGCGAGTTTCGGCACTCGAATATCGGCTAAGCGTGAAAAAAAATGAGGGCCGAAAGAAATTAAAATGAGGCTAAACGACCCCAAACCGTGCAAAACACCACTAGCCACATAACAATTTTACCCAGGAACATACGAGGTACAAAATACACTATTAGAAAGTACGGAAAATGCTCTCGAGCCGCGTAAAACATAGACAATCGCAGCTATTTTACAACACTAACTTGCAACTAATAACATTACGAATCTAAAATGGCGCTTTACATGAATAAACAAACAATTTGGCCTCGCGCACGCAGCCAATTTATACTGCACACTTGGCACATTGCTAACACTTTCTCCTCAGGCCATCAACAGTCCAACTGTACATTGTATGCTACAGGAAAATAAAAAGAGATTGTTAGCTCTTTATGATATTGATTGCTGGATATATTAATTAGAAATAGGTAAAGTATATTAATTAATTAAGTAATTAGTTAATTAATTATTATAAAAAATATCTAAAAAAAAAAAAAACGTTAAATAGCATATTTTACACTGCCATTTGAAGGACACGAGGGGAGAGACTCGCAATGAGTGCCGAAGGTGCTCAGAGGAGCAAAACTACACAAGAGGAGAGGCTCGCAGTGAGCGCCAAAGGTCCTCAGAAAAGCAAAAGCTTTACATTGTATGGCAAACAACATTGCCATGGCTTCAAATTGTATTGCCCTGTAATTTTTAACGGGCAAGTCGCTAGTTTATTATATTACTAGAAAAATACCATATAGAGTATCACTTCTTATATATTTATAATCCTACAGACATCTCATACCAAAATTCTTACTCATATCCATTAAATCTCAATTAAAGGAAAATGTTATGTTAACAAATTGGAGCGAGATTTTGACAAGTATCTCTTGGACCAATCCTAAAATAATAGTTTTTATCATTTATAGGACATGGGATACAATGATTAGCTGTATATGCCCACAAATTACACATCACATGAGGAATTCTTGTATTCTATATATATAAGTGACATAACAATGTGTGAAAGGATGGCTGATTTTACCATCTTCCTATCTCAATTTTACCATCTTCTTATCTCAATTCCATATACATGGGCAAGGATACAGTACACACATTAAAATATCTAGGGGAGATATGTCCCCTTCATCCCCCCCCAGTTCATATGCCCAAGTGTGCAGGCATATTATAGCAATCCATTTGAGGCTGAAATCCAACTGTAAGAAAGTACAAGTGACGAAGGGTAGTGGGGAACAATTAGATCTTAACAGAGAATGTGTTTACATATATGTACTAAGACAAGTGATCACAGATAATGATATATCTTTCTTGATTGTAGTTGAAATAATGAGAAAATAAGCCCCATTACTCCTAATGGAATAAATTACATATTAAAGAAAAAAAACATTTATAATTATATCAAGCAGTATTATCTATCTACTCTGCATCCTCCTTGTTCCCAAAAAATCCTGTTGTAGCACCTAGCACTAATGTCTGGTTTAGAATTATGATAGTCCAAAAAGTGCTTGGCTAAATTTTTGATATTTCTAAGGTGTTTCACCTAGCCTCCTTCTCACCTCACATCTAGTCATTCCAAAATATTTCAGTCCACATGGGCATTGTAAACAATAAATGACATCGCTAGAACTACAGCTGTGACAATTTTGGATTTTGTGGACATTGCCTGTTCTGTCTTCAATCAACTGGACATTGACATGAAATTGTAGAATTGGCAGTGTCCACACTTATATGTTCCACATGCCAGATACCTGCTCTTAGGTTTGTGTAGTACTAAATGACTATTAACAATCCAGATTGTTGGGGATCTGCGCCCACTGACATGCATTCTATCACCTATATTGTACTTAATTTGTTCAGCCAGTCTTAGGATACGTGCATGTTTCTTCAGAATGTTATAAACCTGTCTCTTAGCAATCCTTCACACAGCCCTTAATGACTTTATCAGGCTGGAGACGAACACACACAGCCTTATTAAATTGCAATTCGGTAAATTTAAAAGGCCTCTATTTAAGCACATAGCATATTTTTTTACAGAAGTTTTTAGTTAGTGAACTTCTATCCAAAAGCAAGGTCTTCACTAACTAAAAACTTCTGTAAAAAAAATATGCTATGCGCTTAAATAGAGGCCTTTTAAATTTACCGAATTGCAATTTAATAAGGCTGTCAGTCTTTAAAAATTAATTTAATATTAAATATTGTTATAAATCAACAATTAGGAATGTCAGGGTATTGCAGTGGTTCTTTACTATTACAACTCTGACAAAACGACTGCATGATCATTTACACATTATTATACAACTTCTTGGCTATGTTTTGGATGTCTTTATTTAAGTTACTTGCTCTAAGTGGTATAAGTGGCAACCAGAAGTGCTCACTTTGATAAAGCCCAAGTAGGCTAAAACAAATATGCATATGTATGTGATTAAAGGGATAGCTACCTCACCATAAGTGCTCTTCATAGTGCGAACGAGCACAAGAGTTTATGTTAAAATTATTTATTTGTGTTCTTTAATTACACTTATTACAGTTAACAAAGGTTTTAGGTCTGTTTACAAACACACTGACTACACATGATTAATGACATCTGCCAGCAATGGCCGTTTCTTAGCTCTGGTGCAGAGAATGAGTTATATGTTTTCTTGGCATTCAGGGAATCTTACAGCCCAGCATTTAACCCACAAGTAATTTATTTCAAAGATTCTAACACTCCTTTCTATGCACAGATGAATTTATAAAGAGTTATCTTTAGTTTTCCTCTGCTCTCTGCTCTGGAGCTTGCTGTCGCTTGCCAGTGACATATTTAATAATAAATATCACAGTGAAAAAAAACTAATTTCAAAAATTCTAAGTTTTTTAACCTGCTGTTAAGATATCTTTACATTGGTGTGAAACATATTGGCCCTTTAACTGTTTTTCACCTTGCATTGCATTTTGGGGCTAAATTGTACTTTTGTGGAGAGACAGTCAGATCGACTACATATATTGCACTTAAACTAAACGTGCTCATTTTCTCAAGGTGTCAGATGCCGTGGAACAAGCTAATGGGCTCCTTTTGTTCATTTATTCTCGGATCATTCATTTCTGACCATTTTTTTGCAATTACTTATTCCAAGAAAAAAACTTGTATTTCTCTCTGCTTCTATAGAACTGGTGGTTAGCATTTGTAAAAACCTAACATCTACAAATTTCCCAATGCAATACATATACTGCTGCCAATTTACTGAAAAACAAATCAAAAACAATTTTACACCTGTATGTAAGTTATTAGTGTTAATATCTGCAATGTAGAGGATTCATGAAAAAAACAGTTGATACAGTATATAGCTGTTATGTGAGTCTATTTTAGATAATTCACTAAAGTATTTAACGATAATAGCAGAATAAATGAACATTATAACAATAATATTCACATTCTGTACATCCGATTTCTACTAAGGATTAATGTTTATAATATGTAAAAGAAGTTATGCCTGTGATATACATTATGTAGAGGAACTGTTTTATATACAGTGCCTTGCAAAAGTATTCACCCCCTTGACTTTTTACCTATTTTGTTACATTACAGCCTTAAGTTCAATGTTTTGTTAATCTGAATTTCATGTGATGGATCAGAACACTATAGTCTAAGTTGGTGAAGTGAAATGAGAAAAATATATCCATAAAACAATTTTTTAGAAATAGAAAACAGAAAATTGGCATGTGCGTATGTATTCACCCCCTTTGTTATGAAGCCCATAAAAAGCTCTGGTGCAACCAATTACCTTCAGAAGTCACATAATTAGTGAAATGATGTCCACCTGTGTGTAATCTAAGTGTCACATGATCTGTCATTACATATACACACCTTTTTGGAAAGGCCCCAGAGGCTGCATTACCTAAGCATGAGGCACCACTAACCAAACACTGCCATGAAGACCAAGGAACTCCCCAAACATGTAAGGGACAATGTTGTTGAGAAGTACAAGTCAGGGTTAGGTTATAAAAAAATATCCAAATCTTTGATGATCCCCAGGAGCCCCATCAAATCTATCATAACAAAATGGAAAGAACATGGCACAACAGCAAACCTGCCAAGAGAAGGCTGCCCAACAAAACGTATGGACCGTTCAAGGAGGGCATTAATCAGAGAGGCAGCACAGAGACCTAAGGTAACCCTGGAGGAGCTGTAGAGTTCCACAACAGAGTCTGGAGTATCTATACATAGGACTACAAAAAGCTGTACGCTCCATAGACTTGGGCTTTAAGGCAGAGTGGCCAGAAGAAAGCCATTACTCTCAGCAAAAAACAAAATGGCACGTTTTGAGTTTGCGAAAAGGCATGTGGGAGACCCAAAATGTATGGAGGAAGGTGCTCTAGTCTGATAAGACTAAAATTGAACTTTTCGGCCCTCAAAGAAAAAGCTATGTCTGGCGCAAACCCAACACATCACATCACCCAAAGAACACCATCCCATGCTGTGGGGATGTTTTTCAGCAGCCGAGACTGGGACACTGCTCAGAGTTGAGGGAAAGATGGATGGTGCTAATTACAGGGATATTCTGGAGCAAAACCTGTGAAACTCTGTGCGTGATTTGAGGCTAGGACGGAGGTTCACCTTCCAGCAGGACAATGACCCCAAACACACTGCTAAAGCAACACTTGAGTGGTTTAAGGGGATACATGTAAATGTGTTGGAATGGCCTAGTCAAACCCCAGACCTCAATCCAATAGAAAATCTGTGGTCAGACTTAAAGATTGCTTTTCACAAGCGCAAACCATCCAACTTGAAGGAGCTGGAGCAGTTTTGCAAGGAGGAATGGGCCAAAAACCGAATGGTAAGATGTGGCAAGCTCATAGAGACTTATCCAAAGTGACTTGGAGCTGTGATCACCACAAAAGGTGGCTCTACAAAGTGGAAAAGAAGAAGTACTAGAAGAAAAAGATCTAGAAGAACTAGAAGAACTTGAAGAAGATATAGAATAACTAGAAGAACTAGAAGAACTAGGAGATCAAGAACTAGAAGAACTAGGAGATTAAGAACTAGAAAAAGAAGAACTAGAAAACTAGAAGAACTAGAAGATGAAGAACTTGATGAACTAGAAGGCAAACTAAAATAACTAGAAGAAGAACTAGAAGAATAACTAGAATATCTAGAAAAGGGAAGAACTAAATGAAATTAGAATAACTAGAAGAGGAACTAGATGAACTAGCTGAACAAAAATAACTAGAAGAACTAAATAACTAGAATGAGAAGAACTAGAAGAACTAGAACTAGAATAAGACTAGATTTAGAAGAATAATTATAGGAACTATAAGAAGTAGAACTAGAAGAACTAAATTAAGAGCCAGAAAAACTAGATGAAGAAGAATTAGAAAAAGAACAAGAAGAAAAAGAAGAACTAGAAAAGAAGAACTAAAGGAACTAGAAGCCCAAGAACTAAAAGAACTGGAAGAAGAACTAGAAGAACAAGAAGAACTAGAACTGGAAGAACTAGAAGAACAACAAGATGAATAAGAATTAGAAGAGTAAATATATATATTACTAAATGTTTTACCTTCTAATATATCAAACACTTTTCTCAATTTTACCATGAAAATATCATCCACAAAAAGAGGTATGCAACTTTGTCATTTTAACTTTGGAAGCTGGAACATATGGAACTAATGTGGTAAAGTACTACTTTACAAGACAGTAGTACTTAACTGCCACAGCCTTCCAGTACATGTGGTAAGGTCAAACACATTTATGGAATGTAAGGCTGCCTGACATATCCTCATATCCCATCCTCAGGCTAAATTAACCAAACTGCACAGACTACCAGATGACCATTTTGCTTCTTATCTGCAGTGAAAAAATTATATATGTTAAACAAAATATACACATTCATTAGGTAACAGTTGCCACCAATACATTTTGGGGAGAAAAAGTTTAATCAAACACATTTCACTTGTATAACAATGTATATTACTTTATACATGCATTGATACAATTATTTTTTAACAGCATGATGCTTTCTTGAATAACACTGCTATTTGTTACAATACTTTGCATAAATTATCTAATTTTGTTTAAAGTGCCAGTACACTGTTATTATATGTATGGAGTTATGTCTGTGTTTTTACAACCCATGTAGGACCTTGGCTTATATGTGTAAGCATGTCAACTAGTTGGGAAATGTAAAACTTGTTTTATATTTTCTTTTGACTTTAAATATTATAGCAATACATTAAAAAGACTAAGGCCCGCATTCAATTCCAAGCCCATAATTACCTTCATACAGGCCGCATATCTGCGGGTTAGAAAGTTGATACAATTATGTCTGTATTTAATTGACTCAAGCCCGCAATTACAGGGCTAAAGTCCAAAACCGTAAACGCTTTTAACATTTCCGCTCCAAAGTTAAGAAAGCCTGCAATTGTCACTGCCCAATTAACCAATAGGAACCAGAGAAAGCTAATGAATGCCAAGGAAATGACTTTAAAAGCTACTGGAAACCATAAGCCCTTGACTGTGCTGTAGCTGAGAAAGTCAACACACAGGTCTAGTTTTGGAGAAAGACAAGAAAGTTTTTGGTTATTTTTGACTACTAAGAAATATCAACACTTAATTTACAACATCACATAATTTATACATATAGATTAATATATACACATAACTATGCATAGCATAATGCCACAGCACATCTACACCACCCTCAGGGGCCTGATGCTTTGGGGGGTAGTGGTAAGGACAGTGTAGACCAGGAAACCCAGGCACAGTTGGGAGGACAACAGGCTGTGCCAAAGCACAGGGACCCGAATTATACTCCTGATAAATTAGGGTCCTCCTCAGAGAAATATGTGCCGCTATAGCATCATATGTGGTGGGAAGAAAGTGAGGCCTAGCCAGAAGACATGTACCTGGAGTGAGGTTGCTTCAGATGTGGGCTATGCCCACAGGGATGTGAGGTGTGTCAATGATGACATCCGAATGAAGAGGAAGATGGCAGAGGAGGCCAGAGAAGCCCGTGCAACCACCACCCATTATCACATACAAAGCATGGGAGCGGACCCTGAAGGAGTGGATCGAGCCAGTGGCAGTTGTGGGCCTTCCAAGACAGGTGGACATGGGTGTGCCGACCACCATGCGATGTGAGTATCACATACACCATCACACCCTCATATGCACACACATGAATACCACACACATAGATTTGTATAGTCAATAAGATGCTGGAAAGTGGTGGAGGATCTATATAGCGAACATGGCGATCAAGGTTGTCCCAAAGGTACTCAGTGGGGTTCAAGTCCAGAGAATTTGGAGGCCAAGGAAATACTTGCAAGCCTTCTTCATGCTCCTCCAACCACTCCAGGACAATTCTGGCTGTATGACATGTGGCTTTGTTCTGTTGGAAGATCCCATCCACGCCATGGAAAGACAGTCAACATATATGGGTGTACTTGATCTGCAAGGATGGATAGCTAACCCCATCGGTTGAGAGTGCCTTCCAGAGGTATGAGCTGACCCAGAAAATGCTCATAAAACATTCCTAAGCCCATTAATGCTGCCACCACCTGCTTGTGTTCTTCCAGCAATAGTTGCAGAGTGTTTGTTCTCTGAGGATTCGCACCTGACATGCCAACATCTGTCCAGTCAATAGAGAAGACAGCCCTTTGCCAATCAGAAGAGGTCCACATTTCTATACCAAATTAAAGCTGTTTCTAATGATAAATGCTTATCAGCATGGGTGCAGTAACCAGCCATACAGAACCTCATACGCAACAGGAGTGGCTGTACTGTTGTTTTAGACACACATCTGGTTGCTCGCTGGTTCGTTTAGATGGTTAGCGTGTCGGTTGCCCCACACAAACCTTTGCAGCCAGCGTCCCCTTTTCAAAGTCGGCAAAAATCGCACGTTTTACCCATGATATTGATGGTTGATATGTTTGCAATGCAGTGGGGCCCTCCATTCCCTAGCTCAGCAACTGTGTCACCTTATATACCCACCAAGCCAGCTCATGACACGTGCCGTATTTCATTAGCATCACGCTGCTGATGTCAAAAGTAATCGTAATAATGTGATTTGACCCTGTAAATGATACAATTTAATTGCTAATACTGATAGCCATTAATATGTTCCAAAATTTATTTTTTGTGTTCCATGACTAACACAGCACCACACCTTACCTATTATATTATATTTATTTAGAAAAGTTATTTTCAGTCATATACATTATTACTAGTTATAAATATCAATGTTTCACTATTTTTAAAATAATTAGCAAGAATAGAGTTACCATTAAGTGACATAATTAGGGTCTAATGTTATGTCATCAGTAATATCATGGATGATGTAATTTTTCATATTATATGCAATGTAATGAGTGATGTCATTATTTCATATTGTTATGTCATGAATGATGTCATCTAGTGAGATAGATGATGTCATGAATTATGTCATCAGATAAAACCTTTGCATTTGGGCGGAGCAGTGTTAAGGTTGAGTGCTACCTTAACTTCACAACTTTCCTCTGGTTTTCCAGTCTTAAGTAGCCCAACCTGTGCTGCACCTAAACTACTTTAACACTGTTTTTGCTAATATATATAAATTTGCATGTACATGCTAAGGATCCCAGAGTGCAGTGCGATAACTGTTTTTCTCAGAATTCTGGACATGAAACAAGTTTTCTAACTTATTTTATGCAAATGCAAACACAAATTATTATTATTATTATCGTTTATTTATAACGGTCCGACATATTCCGTAGCGCTGCACATAAGATAAGTTCCAGGCAAAGGTAAATACAAATCAAAACGTAACAAAGCAAGGAGGGTCCTGTCTTTGAGCCTCGAATCCAGAGATCTAAGGGGGAGCTTTATTATTAAGGGCTTGGAAAGGTAGGGTCATGGTTTTAAATTTTATTCTGGAGGCTAAGGGAAGCCAGTGGAGTGATTGATAGAGAGGTGATGCCGACAATGAACGTTGTGTATGGAAGATGAGTTTAGCAGAGGCGTTCATTATGGACTGAAGTGGGGATAGTCGGGTGGTGGGTAGGCCAGCAAGAAGCAAGTTACAGTAGACGAGGGAGGATGAGAGAGTGTATTAGGATTTTAGTTGTGTCTTGTATAAGATAGTGGTGAATTCTGGAGATGTTTTTTAGATTGAGAAAGCAAGATTTTGTTAGTGACTGTATGTGAGGGATGAAAGACAGGGCAGGGTCCAGTAGAACCCCAAGACACCGGGCTTGGGAGGTGGGAGTGATGGTGTCGTTGTTGACAGTGAGAGAGATGTGAGAAATTGATAATGTGGTAGAAGGAGGGAAGATTAGGAGTTCAGTCTTAGATATGTTGAGTTTGAGATGGTGGGTGGACATCCAAGAGGATATACTAGAGAGGCGATGCTAGTCACACTTTGTGGCCCGTAGGGCCGCAACTGCAAGCCCCGCAAAGCGAGGCGATCCGTCGACCAGGCACGCGGGACCTTTGGCACTCATTGCACGGCAAGCCTCGCAAAGCGAGCAGTTGAGACACGCCTCAAAGCGAGGCGAGCACTTGTAGCAGTTACGACCCTTATGACTTAGGACCAAAACCCGTACATTCACTATGCACCTCACAAAAAAACGATTTTAACGCCCGACCACGGATGCCCTGTAAATTAACTTACATATTCACACACAGCACAGTGGGAGAGCCATGGAGCCCGTGAGTGAGGTTGCAAGTTAATTTGAACCATATTTGCCCTTTTTTCCAGGAACGAAAATCAGCTAAGCGAGAAAAAAATTTGCTCATGAAAAAACACAACGAAAACAAGGCAGAAGGAGGTAAAACTAGCACGAAAGACGTAAAAATTGCTCCGATGGTCCATAACCTCGCATTGGGGAAAACAACTTTGCTAGACTTACAATTTTACTCCCGTCATTTTTGATGGGCAATTTTCTAGTATGAAATATAATAACAAGCAGAGGTTGCATTTCATTAATCCTGCTCTCAATATGCCTTTTCATTGCAATAACATTTTAATTCCATGAATGATTTCATTTTTATTGATTAATTATATAATTAAGTATATTTAGTTCTTAAGCTTAAAAACAATACTATAGATAATATTTTTGACTCTTAGATTGAAAGCTCTCCAAATCTCCTCCTGTAGGAATATATCTGTTTTGAAATGTATGGCAAATTATGTCCATGTGTTTATTGTAACCCTAATGTCAAGGAATGTATTGGCCCACAAAAAATATAATAATTTAATTATTTTTAGAAATAAGACCTCCATAAAAGTTAAATATAATATTTTTTTTGCATTTTAAAAGTGGATATGATGAAACAGACTGAATTAATGGACACATTTCCATACAACTGGCATCAAAATTCCTTCTCACATTTAGGAATTAACTTCACTCAAAATTTAAAAAAGCTACAAAAAAATCAATTAAATAATCTCTATATACATGTACCTAACTTATTACTTGATTGGAAAAAGTTAAACTTCCCCAGGAAAGGCAGGATAGCGGCCATCAAAATGTCAGTTTTAACCAAAATAACCTATTTGATAATATGTCTTACCATTAAAGATCCCTACTTATGAACTGAAAAAATGTCAGAGTATAATAGATCAGTTTATATATAAAGGTAAAAACTTCTCTAAAGGAGGTTTAGCCTCCCCTAATCTCTTTGATTACTATTACATCACTTTTACTATTACTATTACTAACCTACTTTTTGAAGTTTTCCCTTAAAACAAAAATACCCAAGTTTTTACAAATTGAAAAACTCCTTTCAAATAATCTGCAATTAGATAATATAACATGGAATAAAACAGAAGATAAGAAATTAGTAAATAACATCCCATTAGTGGTCAAATAATTGGTAAATCTGAAAAATGAATTCTGAATGTAATCTCATAACATTTCCTTCTCTAAATACCCCATTAAACACATTATGTACAACATTTTCTCCAATAAAAACAAATTAGGAACAATGGGTCTTAAATATATACTGATGGAAGATGTAAGACATTCCAAAGGGTAGTTCATGAAAAGGAAGTCCCAAGAGAGCAATGGTTACAATATAACTCAATGTTAAATACAAACTTAAATCTGAATTTTCTCTAACAGCAATAAGAGACCTCACTCATTTTGAAAAGTTATTAAGAGACAGGAAAAAATGTCTATAACTAATTGCTATAAAAGTAAAACATCTATGAAACATAATGACAAAACTATAAAGATGCAAAAATGGGAGAAAGATTTTAATATAGGATTTGGCACTGAACCATGGTTTAAAGCTTTTAAACTTACAAAGAAAAATACAATATGTTTTTCCTTAAGAGAAGTTTACTTTAAGCTAAACCAAAGATGGTACTTAACACCAAATAAGTTGGCAAAAATAGCTCCTCAACAAAACTCGGGACAATGCTGGAGAGGATGTAAAGAATGGGGAACACATGAACACATGTGGTGGTCGTGCCACATTATACAAAAATTCTGGGCGAACTGTATACACCACTTAGCTAAAATTATCAAGCATGATCTAAAAGTAACCCCAAAACTCTTTCATATCTTTACTGAAGCAATTAATCATAAGAAGTCCAGCATTGTCATTAACGTTTTGTTTGTAGCATAATTTTTGATTATACTAAAGTGGAAAAAATCCATACTCCCATTATGGACGGATATAAAAGTCATGGTCGATAGAAATAGACAAATGAACAAGGCTTTTTGATTTTAGAACCAAATAGGCATAACAAAATTAAAACAAAATGGGAATTTTGGGTCTAGAAAAGAGGAGAAGCATAAAAACAGCTACTTTGACCTTATTCCTCATTAAAACCCCATCCTATTCTTATTCCTCTTGACACTTTTAAATGTGATTCTATATGAATTGTTTGTTAGTTTGGATGTATAAGTTGATATGTTTGTTCTATGGACAACAATACGTTTTAAAAGTGTTTATATATTGTATGTATGTGAAGAGATAATTAAAAATTAAAAATAATAATAATATTAATGATTTTAATGGTGCAAATTAATTTACTGTGTATGTGTTTGGCTCAGGGAAAATTAATTCTCAATTCTTTTTATTCCTTGGAAATAATAAAAACATCTAGAACAGACAAATCAATATACTAAAGCAAAAAGACATGGAAGTCACCAACATTGATGCACACCCTTAGAAGCCTTAAAATTCATTTGTAAACATTTTTTCCAACTGATCAAAAATTTATTTAGATATTGTTGTATTTAAGTATGATTGTGTAGCATGGGTGTAGGATACTTTTTGCACTTGTTTCAATAATTGCCTTAGATAGGTTATGAGTTTAAAATCGACTACCCATTGTTTCTTTTACTAGTTTTTCTATAGTTACGTTATTATTTTAAAATAATTACAAGATCAATGTTTGTCTCATACCACCTATTATAGCTTACATATATTATTTAGTCTTGTAACCTAAATAAAAATGTATATAAAAAAAAGAAAGGCAACTCTCCCTCAGTTTTAACCTCTACACCAGGGGTGTAGGAAATGGAGGGGGGGGGGGGGGGTACAAAAAAGTAGCAAAATTAAACTTAATCATGCATTAACAGATTTAGCCACTAGAGGCGTTATGGAATAGTGTGTCTTTCCCTAGAAAGCTTTGACCCATAATATATTTATATATTGTACGGTGGAGGCCTTCTATCGCTCTTTTGCCCACCATAAATGAAATTATTGTTGTGGTAAGCTACTTTCCAACCTGGAAACAGCTGTATGTGGATAGGTTTCCTGGTTTGTGTATAATCTATACAGAGCTTTGCATGAAGCTGTGAAAAACAGCTGGCATATGTAGAAAGGAAGCCATGTTTAAAATGAAAATGGATTACAAGAGCAAAGCCTTTGTGGGCACACCTGCATGCCCCTGCCTAGGTTCCCAGAATGCAGTGTAATAATTTCTTGGAATTCTGAGCAGGATATACATTTTTTAACTTGTTTTAGACATTGAAGTGTGAACACAAATATACTATTTGCTTACTATATGTACTAGCTACTTGCCCGTCAAAATTGACGGTAATAAAATTGTAAACCTGGCAATGCTGTTTGCCACACAATGCAAGGATATGGCCCCTTTGAGTGCCTTTGGCGCTCATTGTGAGCCTCTCCCCCTGTGTACTTTATAGGCCTCATGCTTGAGCACCTTCAGCGATCATCGCAAGCCCGGTGATGACCGTCTTTGGAGCTCATCAAGTGGCTCACAATGAGCGCCCTCTGCGCTCATTGTGAGCCTCTTCCGCCGTGTATTAATGCTGTTTGCCACACAATGCGAGGCTCTGCCCCCTCTGAACACCTTCGGTGCTCATTGCAAGCCTCTCCCCCCTGTGTAGTTTAGGGGGTTATTTTGCTGGTCTTTCCAGTTCTGTGGTTCGTTTGTTAAATGTATAATTTAGTGCAGCCCCGCAACTGCGGGCCTCGGTTTGCAAGGCCCGCAGTTGCATCTACGGGCATTGGTCCTAAGTCCTTCGCCACTCATTGCAGCCGCAGCCTAAGTCCTACGGGCCTCACAATGATTTTACTTTTAACAAAGATACCTACCTACAGATGACGGGGACTGCCATAAGTATCAAAATGGCACAAATCTATTTATGGCCAAACTAGAACTAACATTCTTATCTGTATCCATTTACAAACCATACAAACACTACTGTTACATAGATGATCTGTTCATTATATGGACAGAAGGAGAAAGCAAACTCAGAGGCTTTCACAGTTCATTCAACACCCTCCATCACATATTATAATTGTCGAACTACGAGACGTTGTCTCGCTTTGCGTGGTGTCTAGGACTTAGGCGGCACCCATCGATTGTGCGCAAAACTCAGAGCACCTAGGTGATGAGCGTCTGCGAGCCTCAAGTAGCGGGGTGAGCCGTTAAAGCAGTAAAACTTGCAGAACAGTGCTTAGGCGATGAGCGCCAAAGGTGCTCATCACCTGGGAGTCTCGCTTAGCAAGGTGAGGCATTAAGGCACTACAACTCTCACCTCTTGCCTGCGAGCCTCGCGTTGCGAGGTGAGACGTTAAGGCAGTAAAACTCGCAGCACAGTGCTTAGGCAATGAGGGCCAAAGGCGCTCATCGCCTGCGAGCCTTGCGTAGCGAGGAAAGCCGTTAAGGCACTACAACTTGCGCTCATCGCCTGCGAGCCTCGCATAGCGAGGCGAGCCGTTAAGGCACTACAACTCACAGTACTTGGGCGATGAGCACCAAAGGCGCTCATTGTTTGCGAGCCTCGCAAAGCGAGGCCAGCAGTGGAGGCAATGAAAAACGTGGGACTTACAGCCTTATTAAATTGCGATTCGGCCAATTGAATAGGGCTCTATATAAGCACATAGCATATTGTTTTACAGAAGTTTTTACTTAATGAACTTCTAGCCAAAAGCAAGGTCTTCACTAACTAAAAAATTCTGTAAAAACAATACGCGTACCACTTTCACCCAGGAGTATATATGTTTCTTTTACTATGTTGTGTTTATTCCCCCCATATGCATTTACCTGATGAGGTCAGATGCTGTCTCCACTCTCTCTGCATCTACTGTTATTATTCAAACTGAGGGTTCCATCTCGTGTTAGTATTGCTTGAGACTTGATAAGGAGAGGTTGAACCTCTCGAAAGCTCGGCAATATTACTAACACTTTTGTCCAATACAAAAGGTATCAAATTACACTGCAATACTCATTATTAATCTATACAGTGCCTTGCAAAAGTATTCACCCCCTTGACTTTTTACCTATTCTGTTACATTACAGCCTTAAGTTCAATGTTTTGTTAATCTGCATTTTATGTGATGGATCAGAACACAATAGTCTAAGTTTGTGAAGGGAAAGAAGAAAAATATATACATAAAACTATTTTTTAGAAATAGAAAACAAAAAATTGGCACGTGCGTATGTATTCACCCCCTTTGTTGTGAAGCCCATAAAAAGCTCTGGTGCAACCGATTACCTTCAGAAGTCACATAATTAGTGAAATGATGTCCACCTGTGTGCAATCTAAGTGTTACATGATCTGTCATTACATATACACACCTTTTTTGAAAGGCCCCAGAGGCTGCAACACTAACCAAAAAGTGCCATGAAGACCAAGGGACTCTCCAAACAAGTAAGGGACAATGTTGTTGAGAAGTACAAGAAGTATATAATCCAAATATTTGATGATCCCCAGGAGCACCATCAAACCTTTCATAACCAAATGGAAAGAACACGGCACAACAGCAAATCTGCCAAGAGACGGCCGCCCACCAAAACTCACGGACCGGGCAATGAGGGCATTAATCAGAGAGGCAACACAGAGACCTAAAATAACCCTGGAGGAGCTGCAGAGTTCCATAGCAGAGACTGGAGTATCTGTACATAGGACGACAATAAGTCGTAAGCTCCATAGAGTTGGGCTTTATGGCAGAGTGGCCAGAAGAAAGCCATTACTTTCAGCAAAAACCAAAATGGCATGTTTTGAGTTTGTGAAAAGGCATGTGGGAGACTCCCAAAATGTATGGAGGAAGGTGCTTTGGTCTGATGAGACAAAAATTTAACTTTTCTGCCATCAAAGAAAATGCTATGTCTGGCGCAAACCCAACACATCACATCACCCAAAGAACACCATCCCCACAGTGAAACATGGTGGTGGCAGCATCATGCTGTGGGGATGTTTTTCAGCAGCCGGGACTGGGAAACTGGTCAGAGTTGAGGGAAAGATGGATGGTGCTAAATACAGGGATATTCTTGATAAAAACCTGTACCACTCTATGCGTGATTTGAGGCTAGGACGGAGGTTCACCTTCCAGCAGGACAATGACCCCAAACACACTGCTAAAGCAACAGTTGAGTGGTTTAAGGGGAAACATGTAAATGTGTTGGAATGGCCTAGTCAAAGCCCAGACCTCATTCCAATATTGACTTTAGGGGGATGAATAGTTATGCACATTGCCTTTTTCTGATATTTTGTCCTATTTGTTGTTTGCTTAACAATAAAAAATAAAAAAATCTTCAAAGTTGTGGGCATGTTCTGTAAATTAAATGATGCAAATCCTCAAACAATCCATGTTAATTCCAGATTGTGAGGCAAGAAAACATGAAAAATGCCAAAGGGGGTGAATACTTTTGCAAGTCACTGTATATATAGATTAATAATTACTAGATTACGGGACATTCACAGCTTTTTCACTCTTCAGTATATATATATATATATATATATATATATATATATATATATATATATACACACACACATAATACGTTGTCATACAGACATATAAATATATATATATATATATATATATATATATATAATACATACATAAATATAAATAAATAGATATAATGTATGTCTGTATGATGGCATATTATATATATATATATATATATATATATATATATATATTTATATTGTTCTTGCCCTTCTGGATCTCTATCTTGTCATGGTGAAGAGCTTGTTTGCCTCAATTAAGCTTTGAGCTATATCATGCAGTTTCACCAAACAAATGGGCAGGTCATAGCAGAGAGGTCAGACAAATCATGGTCCAGTGGAGAAGGAACTGGAACCCACTCCAATATATTTTCCATGGAAACCATATGTATATGCAAAATTAGAAAGATGTGACTGGCGTGCTGCATCCATATGGTCACAGAGAGTTGGACACGACTGAAGGATAGAACAATAACAACAAAAAATTGGTTCCAGCCTATCATCTTAAAACATTTAATTTGTTTTTATGTAATGTATTTTAAATAGACAAAAAAATAGAAATTATCACTGTAAAACCTGCAAGTGGGGTTTGGGACCATTAACATGTTTTCAACTTATTTAGTTACAAATATGAACTGTTTAAACAACAATTTAGAGATTAAAATGACAGTGTCTTTGTGGGTTTATTCTTCCAACTTTAAATTGCACTGTTCAAAATATCTTTATGTAGCTGGGATATTGCCTAGAATAATGTATAGTGTCTGTCAGCAGAAAGTGATGGACGTTTATCTATACAGATCTAATCCATTTGTCTAGAAAAAAAAGACTTTGAGATAAAATCCATGCAGAAATCTCAATGAATATTCAAATCGGATCCCAACAAAAATAACATTGACTTTTATGTCAACTCACAGTCAGGACATAGTGGTTGATGAATTATTGAATATAGGACATCATTCCATGAGAAAAACACAGAACAGAAAGTAATAGATGTATGTGACCAGATTTATTAGTACATCAGCCTAATTCTATAAATAGAAAATAATAATAGTAATAATAATAATAATAATAATAATAATAATAATAATAATAATAATAATACCAACTTAGAGGGCCAAGTACTAAGATACATCTTTAAGTTCCTTTTGAAAATATTCATTGATGGAAACTTCCTTACTCAATCCTTGGATGCAGAAGTAAACTGGGAGACACCCTCCACAACTCTTCAGTGGTGCAGAGAATGTCTCCCAGTCATCCTCAACCTCTATCTACCTTCCTCGATTAGGGGCAATGGAGAAGGTGCTGCCAAAGAACCCGGCAGGTGCGGTGACATCAGGCAAAGATACTATCTATATGATCTCAGCATGGCAGTGGGGGCTCTTTCTGAGTCTTGTCCATGCCACCTAGGCATGTTAGATATCCTTTTTTGGAAAGAGGAGGGATTCCTCTTTCATAGGAGGTGTCTCCTCTACAAAAAGTGAAATAAGAGCCCATATTTCCCCACAGCAAATCATAAAACATAAACTCCTCTTTTGATAGAGGTGGGGCCAGCTCTTTTTTTCATGGGAATCACTTGCCCACATCTTCCTTTATGTGGGAGCTGGACTATAAGACCCCTTTATTTAAAAAGTGGGGTCCCCATTTTTAAATGAGGGGTGTCATAGTTTTGTATGGGTCAGGTGATTATACAAATATGGTGATCTCTTAGCCAATGTGTAATTTATAGGGTGAGTTCGGTATTCCCCCTTCTGCCCAACCTAATCCCAGATATGTCTTTTAAATAAGAGGTCCTCTTATTTAAAAAGAGGAGTTTTGTGTACATAGGGGGCCCTGTTGCAAAAATATAATCCCCCCCCCCCCAGGAGGGGGCAGGCACAATTTTTTTGCACTTCTCGAACCCCCTCCAACATAAGCGCAGAACATATATATATATATATATATATATATATATAAAATTGTGCATATACATATAACATATATATATATATATATATGTGTATGTATATATATATATATATATATATATATATATACGTACACATTTACATATACATCTACACCTGTATATATATATATATATATATATATATATATATAATTGAGTCAAAAAAAGAATAGAATGAGGAAAGAAAAACGGGGCAACTATAATGGGATTCAACTTATTATATCAATTACAGATTATGGAGAATGTAAATAGTGACACAGGAAAATTCCTCATACCAATAATATGTTAAAAGGGCAAAATATAAATAAACCAAGGGAACCACTAATCGAATGGCCTAAGATTGTGCATACAACACCACCTAATGGCCAAACCATTCAAATCATAGCGGACCCCCAAAAACACTAAATGCTACATGCAAGATGTCATAAAAAAACGTTAATTCTAAAATTATCAACAAAAGCCGACACCAGAAAAGGAAGGAGAGAAAAGAAGAGGGAGGGAGTAAAAATAGGCAAAAAAAAGAGAGATAAAAAGGGAGAAAGAAAGGGGATGTGGAAAAATGCTATCAAAGTGCTTGAGCGGTGGGACATATGTTGTAAAAATATCAGGATAGGAAGGGAACCACACTCAAGGAGAGTCCCTATCCACAAATAGAAAATCAATGGCTGACCATAAATGATTCTAATAGTCCTTATTCAAAAGAACAGGACAAAAAATCGTATTGAAGAAAAACATCTATCAAACAGAAAGGAGAGTCTCACACTGATATATAGATTGATACCTAGATAAACCTAGGCCCAGCAAACTATGTCTAAAGCCAATATATATAATATGACAGATAACTGCTCTGTAAATAGAGGTAAAGATCCAAACTGGGCACACTATGTATGTGAATAATATATGATATACAGTTAAGCATATAGTTTACTTGCCTGTTAGTACATAGACTGTAAATATATGTCTCAATTTCTATAGGGAAATATCATCCTTTAGATAGTTTGCACTGTTGAGTAAATGACACTACTATGTAAAGAGTAATCAATGATAATCAATTAATGTATACTGATAACTGCCTTAAATAAGGTCAACAGACCAACTATATCGCTAGTCACCTAGATAAATCAAATATTGATGAGACTCACTATAGTATAGCAAAATATAGCATACCTGGTTGATGTGTTTGATAAAAATAAGTGAGTACTTACTCTGTCTACATATTTCTGGATAGGGAACTCTCCTAGGTCTCCCCCCACGCCTGCTGTATTCGCGCTGCTTGGACACTCGCTCAATGCTGCACTCCACTTCCTGGGGTGAGTAAAGGCCACGGTAGGCCAGAGGGCCGACGGGGGACACAGGGGACTGAGAAAGGCCACAGAGGTCTGCAAGGGGCCCTCTGAGGTTGAGGAGGAACACAGGGGGTCGCAGGGGGCACAGGGGGCCCTGGGGACTGTGGGGGCCACAGTGGGCCATAAGGGGCCACAGGTGACCCACTGGATGTCTGCTGGGGTAAAAAAAAAGGGCTGGGGAGGTCCACTGGGGCCCCTCAGAGGCCAAGGGCCTTGGTGCCTTGGATCATTTGCACCAGTGATAGCTCGGCCTCTGACTCATACGACTTTAACTAAAGTTGCATTGAACTTATTTTTTAATAGACCACCACCTAATTAAACTGCCCCTCAATTTAAATAAAGGCTCAGATGAGCCCCATAATATTGGAAATGTTGGGAATATACCCTTAGTCAACTATAATAATAACGAAATATTAACTTTAATTTTCAAAGACTGATTTTACTGGGAAAAATATATGAATAGTACAAGCTATGGGTATTTTGAAAACGTGAATTGATACTTGGTATGGAATTATATTACTTTACATGGTGAGGTTTAGATTGAAGCAGAGGCTTTTCCCAGTAATAGTGTATATCCACAAACAAATAACATACTAAAAGCCCTCTTAAATTTGAAGCCTGGAGCAGCATTGGCACACCCGCAAAGGCTGCGGGCTTTAAATTCGGCTGTGTTACAGAGCTATTAAATTCAACCATGCCGCGAGTTACGGGCCAAAGACGCAAACCATTCTGTGCACGTTGGATGTGCGGCTGTGATTTCAAAGCCTTACGGGTCCCAATTAAGAGTATCGATCAGACCCGCATTTCAGAATAAATGCTATATTAATAAATCAGTAGATATGATATTCTAGTCCATGCGAGTTCCATTATATGTATTTCACAACTACTCAAAAGAGTGATATATGATCCCTCTAGTTTTCAGTTGTTATTTTTCTTTGTTTTTAGTCCATTATATGTATTAACACATTGATTGCCAGAATCGATATTACACAGAAATTAAACAGAAAATAATGTAGATGTAGATGTAGATTTGCGAGCTATTAATTTTAATACCTAACATCACTTTCATTTTAATTCTAAGTACAGTAGTGTGTGTATATTTGCATTTACAGTGCTAGGGATAGGACTTTAGCCCCCTTGCAGGTCCTCTCTAGTACCCGTTGGCTTTTTGACTCCATTGCCGGTTACGGGGTTGAACGCCAGTGGATTCATAACAATTTAATAGCGATTTTCCGACGTAACAGTTATGAGCTTGACAGATCAAAGGATTTGCAGCCGTGGAGTTAAAATTTCGATGTCCCGTAGCGGGTAGCTTTACAGGGACCAATTTAATAGCCGTAAGTCTTGCGGGCTACGTTACGGGCTACGGTTTTACACTTTGAGTTAATTTAATAGGGCTGTTAGTGAAATATAATTTGTAAAATGATTGAAAATGACAGCAGTCAATGCATCTTCAACACATATATATATATATATATATATATATATATATATATATATATATAATGCAATAGTTCTGTAACGTAGCTGAATCTCAAGCCCTACGGGCTTCGGATTTAATTGGACTGTAAGAAAATAAAAGTTTTTATAATAAAGTTTATTGGAAAGTAGTTAAACTTACTATAGACTAAAACATTTTGCAGAGTGTTGGTACATTGGAATGGCATTTTCAGGATATTGTATCTGATCACGTATATGCTTCTTAAAAATTGTGGCCTCAGGAACTATTAATGATTGTGATTTATTTTATGGTATATTTATAAGCACTGTTCTGTGCAGGTTCATTCAGAGCATTAAAACCAAATAATAACCTTTAATCTGACTATAATTATTACAATATTTTTCACACACCTTTAATCCTTTCTCAATGGATATTTTTTAATCTCACTTATTGATGTATGCTACTGGTTTAATGCATCTGTCCTAGGGATATATTCAGTATGTCTATATGTTATTAGTTTTCTAATTTTACTCGAAGATACAAACTGATTCATGTAGAGAATGTGGCACTATTATAATTTCTTAAAGGACCACTGTAATTCATGCGGCACTTGTTTGTGGATTATTTACCAAATTAGCATTAGCAGCTGTGTAAACTATTAACAAAAGTTTCTTTAGAGAAAATAAGAAATTTTAATACTCTATAAATTTATGATTTCATTTTGTATTTGTTGCATCATTTTCTGAAAGTTGACGTATGAGAAACATTATTTTTTTTGTTTATCATTGGAAGAAGGCATGGGCGGGATCTGGAGGATTTGTTTGATAATTGGTTTGATTGAAATTGACACCATCCACTTTCTCAATTACAGGAAAATAGGTGACCATCTCGCAACAATAGATGCAAGCACTGCTTTCCAGAAATGCCCCTCACACACAACATTCACCAAAGTAGAATGGATGCCTTTGGGCTCCAGTAGTGGCATCAAAAATATTTTTTTTCTAATTAAAAACTAACTTTATCAATCTTTCCCTAAATTATGCTCTAGGTCAGTCTCAAAGATCTATACAATATAATAAATATAAAAATATATAACAAATATAAGTGAAAAAATAAATATTAAATATTAATGTACCGTATATAGATAAATTATTTACAGTAGTCCTTCAACTTAGAATCACAATCCCACATTAATTTAAAAGTAAATATGGCAAAAGTATTCAAATGTGTATTTACCCAAGCAAATAACATATCTCAGAAAATCATATTTATAATTTAGCATTCATTATTTTTAATGCACTTCTGTAATGCATATTTTTACCTATCCTATCATATACTGTGCATGGGTATAATATTTCAGACTGTATCCTGCTAATCTATGTACATTTTTCTTTCACTACTTTTATGTATATTTCATGGCAGGACTAGTCAATCAATTATTACTCCAAAAAGCTAATTTGAATATATTTCCTTTACATTTACTTTAGGGATTTGTGCTTTTCCTTAGAATCTCCAAAATAAATTCATAGCTTGACTGCAAAGTAATCTGTTTCACTAATATATATGTGCATGAAAAAAATCAATTATATCTTGTCATGAAGGATCACAGTATTACTGGCAGTGCATGAGTTAAAGTGGCTTGGTTCACTGTGTACTTTGGTTCACCGTGTCAGAGAATATAACAAAAATGTTTAGATTTGTGCAACTTTTTAGTCTACAACTTTTAGCATTTAAGAGCTAAACTATGTTGAAATTCAGGACAAAAAATCAATAAAAGGTCAAAGCTTAAAAAATGTGTTTGCCTAATAAATATACAGCCTAGTATAAATTATTACTGACCTGCTTGACAAAAGCATAACTTACATTTTGAACTCATTCTAAAAAAAAAAATTGCCACATATTTCTCTATGTAGCCTGTGCTCTAGAGGACATTTACAGATTATAGTGAAGGAAAAAAACAAACAAATTGGAACCATTTTGAATTCACAGCTATACTCTATGTATAATGCATCAAGCTACTTCCCCAAGTTTAGGAATGACAAATGATTGATAAAATGAGATGTAACAAGCCATAGTACAAGAAATATTGTCAAAAACTGAACTCCTCCCATTAGTCTGTTGATGATGTTAAAACTGTTTTAACAAGGCCATATTCCAGGACTTTTATTACTGACATTGCGGTATATTTATCAAATAGGGTTACAAGTGTCAACAAGTGGGAATAAACAGACTTATACAAACAGATAGTGACATTTTGTGGGTTTCAGAATCATGAGACATGATAGTCTGAAGCCCCCTCTCAGGTCACAGCTGTACAATATGGCAGTTTGCATGAGGTAGACCAGGAACAAGGGGGGAAGTTCAAGAAACTTACAAATAATTACTTAGGGTGCTTCTTTAAACTGAAATGGGAAATGTACATTTTATATGGAAATTAAAATGAGGAAAATATAATCAATTGATTAATCTTGTTAAAACATTTATTTAAAATAAAATGTCTGAAGAGTCCCTTTGATTATAATCAATACAGGGAGTGCAGAATTATTAGGCAAGTTGTATTTTTGAGGATTAATTTTATTATTGAACAACAACCATGTTCTCAATGAACCCAAAAAACTCATTAATATCAAAGCTGAATATTTTTGGAAGTAGTTTTTAGTTTGTTTTTAGTTTTAGCTATTTTAGGGGGATATCTGTGTGTGCAGGTGACTATTACTGTGCATAATTATTAGGCAACTTAACAAAAAACAAATATATACCCATTTCAATTATTTATTTTTACCAGTGAAGCCAATATAACACCTCAACATTCACAAATATACATTTCTGACATTCAAAAACAAAACAAAAACAAATCAGTGACCAATATAGCCACCTTTCTTTGCAAGGACACTCAAAAGCCTGCCATTCATGGATTCTGTCAGTGTTTTGATCTGTTCACCATCAACATTGCGTGCAGCAGCAACCACAGCCTCCCAGACACTCTTCAGAGAGGTGTACTGTTTCCCCTCCTTGTAAATCTCACATTTAATGATGGACCACAGGTTCTCAATGGGGTTCAGATCAGGTGAACAAGGAGGCCATGTCATTAGATTTTCTTCTTTTATACCCTTTCTTGCCAGCCACGCTGTGGAGTACTTGGACGCGTGTGATGGAGCATTGTCCTGCATGAAAATCATGTTTTTCTTGAAGGATGCAGACTTCTTCCTGTACCACTGGAGCTCTCTGCCCTTTACCAATCCAGCCACGGGCCCATCCATCTGGCCCATCAAGACTCACTCTCATTTCATCAGTCCATAAAACCTTACAAAAATCAGTCTTGAGATATTTCTTGGCCCAGTCTTGACGTTTCAGCTTGTGTGTCTTGTTCAGTGGTGGTCGTCTTTCAGCCTTTCTTACCTTGGCCATGTCTCTGAGTATTGCACACCTTGTGCTTTTGGGCACTCCAGTGATGTTGCAGCTCTGAAATATGGCCAAACTGGTGGCAAGTGGCATCGTGGCAGCTGCACGCTTGACTTTTCTCAGTTCATGGGCAGTTATTTTGCGCCTTGGTTTTTCCACACGCTTCTTGCGACCCTGTTGACTATTTTTAATGAAACGCTTGATTGTTTAATGACACGCTTCAGAAGCTTTGCAATTTTAAGAGTGCTGCATCCCTCTGCAAGATATCTCACTATTTTTGACTTTTCTGAGCCTGTCAAGTCCTTCTTTTGACCCATTTTGCCAAAGGAAAGGAAGTTGCCTAATAATTATGCACACCTGATATAGGGTGTTGATGTCATTAGACCACACCCCTTCTCATTACAGAGATGCACATCACCTAATATGCTTAATTGGTAGTAGGCTTTCGAGCCTATACAGCTTGGAGTAAGACAACATTCATAAAGAGGAAGATGTGGTCAAAATACTCATTTGCCTAATAATTCTGCACTCCCTGTACCTTCTATAGAAAATGTAGAAGTGGGGATATTTAACACCACAAATCCCCTCTGATAAATATGCCTTAATGACTTTCAGTTTTGTACACTTAGTATCAGGAGGGGAAAGCATTTACGTAATGAATATCCCAGAAACAATGCTAATTGAGGAAAGTAGCAATTATTGATTTAGCAGCTTCATGCGGGAACAGCCAGGAGGTGGAGTCACATTTTTTTCCATGCTTCCAATATGTTAAGTTAGAGTAAAACAGTAAGATATTATAGAAAATAATGAGAATGTAGTATTACTTATATGTTTATGGATTATGGGGGCAGCCTAAGGAGAGTATAAATAACCAGGACATTTTTTTTACATCATATATATCTATTCTCTTTTATTGCTCCCTTTCGCTATACAATCTCCTTATTTTTCATAACCATCTCTCTTTCTCCTGTTTTTTTTTTCCTTCTCTCTTTTCCTTATTTCACATTTTGCCCTGTGTTTTTTCTTTCTTTATAAACTCAAGGGAAAATGTAACCCCTTATACAGTATCTCTATGATAATGTGATGTTCTGAAGAGAACAGAGGCAGAGACTTAATACATAAATGTATAAAGGTTATGTATAAGCAGGGGCGTAGGAACGGGGGTGGGGGGACTAATCCCCCCAGTTTATATGAATAGGGGAAACACAAAATGAAATTAATCTTAATCATGCATCACTAGATTGTGCCAGTGCTATAGAGCAGTATATCTCTCCCAGGAAAACTTTGAGTCAGGAATACTTTTGACGCTTACCCATTACAACAACCCTGGGAGGATGCAATAGGCTGCCAGGACTCAGGCTGCCTGGTAAGAGCAAAAGAAAGACTATTTGCACAAAGGAACACACAACATTGTAATTCAAAATGGATAGTATACTTTTTCAGGCACATTTTTGCATCCCAGCACCTGACATTTGTATGTGTTTCTTTACTATTGCAATGATTTTTAGTATTAAGTAGATAATAGTTTCTTTATGTTTTGTAAGTACAATATATATGCATGTATTAAAATAAATCATCATTACATCATCATATCATATTTATTTTGCTTTTTTGCCCAGTCCTCCAAATTCTTTAATCTGATACACTCTGCTGGGAGGTCTTTCAAAATCTTCAATATAGTAGCTCATCTTTTATCCATATTTGGACTTGGACTGATAACATTAGATTTAAAGGTGAATCTTTTTTTTTTTTCTCTTTAATTTATATCCCCCCCTAGATTTTTGGGGGGTCCTATGCCCATGTGTATAATTACACAGTATATGTGATTAAAAGAATCAAAATAATACAATAATAGCACAATACATTATTATTAAAACAAAACAATAATAAATAAATAATAACATCAATTATTTATGATTATTTGGTTGCAGAATGTCAAGGGGATTTAGAGTGTTTTGGTTATACCCTCAGCATCCCACTTCTATCTTTCACTGGTTCCTCAAGCAAGACCAAGAAGTGGACCGGACCTTTGTGTAAAGGTTTAATTATAATATATTAATTATATTATATTAATTATTTGAATGTGGTTGTACACTTCAGCTCTCCTGTTACCTGGATTCTGGAGACTGAGATGTCATATAACCATATATCATGCAAGACAAGAGTCTGGATATCTCAGTATACTAATTAAAAAGAAACACCACTTAACATTCCTTATTCACAAAAGAACAGAAGGAGATTTGGTATGTGTAACCCCTAACAGCCCAGCTGGTGCATCTTCATGTATTCTTTGTAATATTATTTAACACCTATTTTGTCTTCATTTACCCTCTCTATATCTCTAACTCTCTCATGCTGTCACTCTCTGATCTATTTTGTTCTCGTTTATCTCTCTGTCTCTGTCTCTCTTTCATTTCCCTCCCTTTATTCCACTTGCAAAACGTTTCCCCTCTTTTTCCCCTGTACTCTGTTTTCACCTTAATTGTCTCTCTCCCATGCTGCTTATATCAGAAACATACATTACAATGATTAATTCTTTACACATACAGATTTATTTTATTGAAAAATAAAATGTATTTTCCATACCTTCACAGCTTCTTGCATTTATGCAGTGTACCTACCAATAGAAACACTGCTTTTGGATATGGTTTTAAACCCTATTCAAACCTTCAAGCCAGCAGAAGCACAAAGCAGGGATGCACACAGCAATGTCTTAGTTCCTCCTTGATTCCTTGTTCGGAAGACTACACATTCCATGATGCTCTGCTGCACAAACTGCCATCACAGATTAAAACAATTTATTAGAAACCTGTGATTGGCCAAAATGAATTATGAATGTTATGCTAATTCTAGCAGGGATTTCCAGGCGTGCTCACCCTCAAATTCAACTGCAATGTTACAGAAAAAAACATATCCACAAAACCCACATTCTTCACCAAAACCCAGTCATGATATCAAAACACAGAGGACTCTTATTATTTTCTTATTATCAGAGTTTATTTGAACACTTGTGGGTCAGCAGCAGGAAAACATTCAAAATGTCTGCTACTGACTGACACCAAACATAAACAACTGTTTTTATACAGAAAGTGGTATAGCCCAATACTACCCTTTGAAATAAAAAATGACACTTTCGCACCAACGGCCAACAAATGATTATTTATATTATGAAATCCAATAAAAATTAAAAATGCAGTTTGCTGTGTCAGCCATGCCTTGTCCGTCACATTATCTGCGTACAACACCCCCAAGTTGCAATCTCTGCGCATAGGTCAAGTCTGTTTATCATAATTATCCTTGACTAAATCACTGCGCACATAACCTCCATATTGTACACTTCTGTTCAATCAATAATGTGTTGTTAACCTTGAGACCTGTCTCCAGAACAATTTGTATTATGGGAAGTAGGACTTGTTTACAGTTATAGAATAATAAACAATGAATTAAGTAAAAGCAGAATCACCTGTTTCATACCTCACGGCCTGCAATGAAAAAAAATACTGGTTCAGAGTTTACATCTAACCAAATATCACAAATGCTACAAAAGTAATGAATGCTATATATATATATATATATATACAGTATATATATATATATATATATATATATATATATATATATATATATATATATACACTAAACAATGTATGGATACTTGTATTTCTCCACAACATTGCAAAAAAAATTAGCAAACTTTAGGGTAAGTTTAATAATGTATTTGTGGGGTATTTTTCACGTAAAAATACTTTTTAATGCACTACTGATTCTCCTCTATCAGATGCATTTATAACCCATAAAATGTAAATATGCATTTAAGATAAGTTACTTTTTACTTTTACTTTTTAGTGACATAAGGGAAAGCATAAACAAGGGCTCATGAAGACTCTAATACTTTTCTTATTTAATTTAAATGAATCCTAATGGAAACAAAAGCACATTATGTTGCAGTTAAGGCATCCATATGGCTCACTGTCCCTCTATTTCGTGTAACATAGGACAGAAGCGGAGAATACCCTTGCACTATATATTTATTGCACCTTTTCTACACTTTACTAATGCACATTTTGTGCAACATATTTCACACTTACACACTACATATTGCAGTAATTAGTTGATTTGGTGTACTAGTTAGTAATATTATTTGCAAACACATAAACATAAGCCCCCAGTGTTATGTTTTGCAGATATATCCTTTCACCAAAAGTTATCAAGTCAAGCATTATTATTAATTTCAAAAACATTGCTGATTATCTCAGAATGATTGATAGCAGAGTAAAATGGGTATTCAACGCCCTATGCAGTTTTAATCTTCTTTTAAAAGAAACAAACTTGTTTTTAAGGTGACTGTGTCACCTTTTCTTCCTAACTTCCCACACCTTTTGCTTTAGATTGAAGTATTAATTGACCACCATGATGCAATTTTTTTCTATATGCTTTTTTGAATAGCTAAACTTGATACTGGGCAATAAATAAACAAATAAATAAATAACTCCAGCCTTTACATTTTTATTTTTTATAGAAAATCACTGCAGTCATCCATTTTCGTTTATCATCTGATATTGCTGGTTACATCCTCAAGAGTCTGGGTACTTGTAAACCAATGAGCTATTCATTAGTCCAAATTAATGCACAGACACTTTAGATGCCACAATACCATTGTGCAGAGAGCAACTTTGTCATGCCCAGGTGGACCACTGGACTTTAGAACTGTTAAAATGTTATGGGCTCCGGTTGCCAACAGTTTATACTGTGTAATGTAGTACAGTGTATTTTTTCACTTTATATTATTAAGTATTGTGTCATAGCCACTTGGATGTTGGGTCTGTTGCAGCCTTGATGGCATGGATAGAGTTAAATGTGTTCAGTGGTATTCTATATTGTGATTGCATTTTAATGGCAGGAAAGCTGAGACAAATACACATAAATCAGGAGCTGGAAAGGACATTTGTTTGTGGTTTATGGTTCCCCTCAGATTCTGTTTATACTAAATCTTCTGACATAACCAGCACGCAAGAGGTTATACTAACAGTTGGGTTTGTGATTTAAAAACAGCAACTGCCATGTGAGGTGAATTTTTGATACAAGACTGGAGAAGTTTGTACCTGTGTATTATGTACAGATTCACCGCCATAATCTGACACCGGCCTTTTTTGATTGTAAAATATGTGCTATGAAAATATATAAGCAGCATTAAGTACAATAAGAATCCTCCTTCAGATACCACAAAGAAAAAGTGTTTTTCATGTACATTTATCATAAAAGCAATGTTTCTTTAAGATAGATATAACAATGTCCATGTTATTCTTTCAACTTCATTGAATATCAGCATAATATTTAGCTACTTTGAATAACCTCCGTAGAATGTTATTGAAGTTATGACTTGATATTGCTTGCTATTTTGTAGATATTACCAAGTGTCTATGAATTTAGTTTTTTTTTATGGAATATTAAACTTGTTTTTCAAACATTTGATCTAATGAGGAAATTAGTTGCTACATTTCAGTTTCCAAGTTTCCTTCCTGCTTTACTAGACAGACACACAAAATAAATGTTCTGTATTAAAAGTGCAGAGATAGGCATTATGATTTAATACACAATTATTGAGATATTCTCAGTGTCCAAGGTTCCTTCTTACTTGACCAGAAAGAAAAGGTCATGAATAGAGCAAACTTTAATAAGAAACAAAATCAACCAAAATATCTTATGTTTGAGCCATGAAAACATTCGGTTGCTGTGAATAAAATGGTAAAAAATATATTAAAAAGGAGTTGTCACAAAATATGCTAACAAATAAATATGCAACTTTATACCAATTTCATCATTAGACTTAGACTTGTGGTATTTAAAGGTTTGAACTGTCCGAGTTTTAGCAAGTTTTATAGTTACAGTCGGTAACATCTACAGCTCCTGCTTTCCTGTGGTATTGTTGGGTATCCCTGGTTGTCATTGTCTTGATACTGGTCCATATCCTGCTAACAGGGATACAACGGACCTCACAATTCAACTGGGTAGGATTGATCTAGGATCTATTCAAGCCCAATCAAGCAGTAGATCATGACAAACCTAATGTGAATTCAAAATCTCCTCCTACCTCAGGAAAGAAGAACAATTGAAAACAAAATGGTAGACCTCACAGCAGCATAGTTGCATAGAAAAGGTAATATATGAATTACTTTATTTTTCTTTCTAAAAACAAAACGTATATAGTGTAGTTCTTCAAAAATAGTATATTTGAAACATATCACCATAGTTATCCTTTAACTGGAATTTAACACAATGTGTTCATTGAATATACATACACTAAGGGCCCCATTAAATTTGCAGAAGTTACAGAGAGATTAAATTAGAAAAGGTCGCAACGACATGACCGGAATCCAAAGCCGTAAACCATGCTTCGGCACGTAGCATTTCCGAGCGTGAACATGATAAATTATTCAAACTTGTAGTTATGGGTTTAGACGGAGCCAATAGTAAAAGAGACCATATTTTAGTCCATGCAAGTTCTATTATATGTATTAACACATTGATTGCCGAGATCGATATAACACAGAAATGAAACATTAAAAAATATTTTTTATTGCAGATTTGTGAGTTTGTGAATGTTGTGCTATTAATTTTAATACCTTTCATTCCTTTCCCTGTTATTTAAAATACAGTAGTTGTTTATATTTGCTTTTACAGTGCAACGGACAGGATTTTAACCCCCTTGCATTTCCTCTTTAGTACCAGTAGAATTTTTGTCTACATTGAAAACATTTGTGGGCTTGAGGACTTGTAGCAATGTAATAGCGATTTGTGATTGTAACATTTACGGGCGTTTTATTTCTTTTTATTTATTTCTTTATTTTTATTACAAAAATACAAACATTAAAAAAGATACTCTCACATTCTTACTCATTTAAAACATTCTAATATGCAAGACATATATAGCTTTATATTATATATCAGATTATAAGCCTTGATTCCTCACATAAGCATCCAAAATGTACCAGTTAGATATCAGACCTTTTTTCTTTTCTCTCCTTGTTTATTTAATTTGGTCATATTCTCTATTCCTTTTCACATATCTCACAATTTCATGTAGGGTGGGAAGTTGATTAGATTTCCAATACTTTACCAATAACCATTTAATAATCAACAAAATATGTGACACAAAAAATCTGCACTGAGGAAACTGATCGGTTAAATACAGATGCAGTATAATGAGATGAGGATCAGAAGGAATTCTCATCCCCACTACATCCGAGATCAAACCGACCATTCTTCTCCAGAAATCCTTCATTATTTTGCACTTCCACCACACATGATAAATGTTAGTAGGTTGACCACATTCTTTCCAGCATTTAATCTTATCATTAGATTTCAATTTGTTTATTTTTTCAGGTGTGAGATACCAGCGTTGAGTTATCTTAAAATATAATTCTAAATATGAGATTGTTTGTGTCGAGGATTTTATCAATTTAAAAGTTTCTGACCAAATATCTTCGGTATTATTCATATATAACTTTTCTCCCACAATATTATAGCTTTTGTTTTCCTAAAAGGTACTCTTTAAAAGGTAATTTTATGGCATTTAGAAATTATGTGTGATAAATCCCTACCATAAATCATTTGTTCGCATAATGTTAATTTAGGCATATTTTTACCTTTAAAGCCTTTCTGTTTCAGTATATTTTTAATAGACATATACTGTAGCCACATACCCTTATCCAACTCATAAATCTGTTTCAATACTGACTAATTCATTAAATGTCCTTCTTCATATACAGTGCCTTGCAAAAGCATTCACCCCCCCTTGACTTTTTACCTATTTTGTTACATTACAGCCTTAAGTTCAATGTTTTGTTAATCTGAATTTCATGTGATGGATCAGAACACAATAGTCTAGGTTGGTGATGTGAAATGAGAAAAATATATACATAAAACAATAAAAAAAAAATAGAAAACAGAAAATTGGCATGTGGGTATGTATTCACCCCCTTTGTTATGAAGCCCATGAAAATCTTTGGTGCAACCAATTACCTTCCGAAGTCACATAATTAGTGAAATGATGTCCACCTGTCTGCAATCTAAGTGTCACATGAATTGTTACATCTCTGTATTTTTGCAAGCATATATTTAGAAACCATGGCCCTCATTCTATTATCGGCCGTAAATCGGCCGTAAGGCTGCGATTCCTTGCGGGGGTTCTGTTAACTCGCGATTCTATTATACGGCCCGCAAGGATCTCCTTTTACGGCCGGCCGCATATCTTGGAACCGGCCGTAAGCTGTGAAATATAAAAACTCAAAAATAAATTCAAGCCTGCACTGTACAGCTCTGTAAATGCTAGGGATCATATTGGGGGACATGAGGATTAAAAGGAACCCACTCTCAAGCTTGCACATCAGCCCAAACCCAAGTTCAAATTAACTGTTTATTTTCCGGCTGCGGCGTGGGCGGGTCTGAGGTGCTCCAAGCACTCTGGACTTTTTACATGGATATTTTACGGATATTAAAAATAAAATATTTTACGGATTTGAGGGATAATTATGTGCTATTTTTTCTAACACCTAAAATCCCTTTATAGTCTTCTCAAAGTGCAGGATGGCTTTATTTGAGCTATTTTATGTGCTTAATTGGTGCTAGCGGGACCTCTTTCCTGCAAGTAAGCAGCGGCTCGCTTTTAGCCTTGCAGAGAGGTTTCCCGGAGCAATTGAATTGCAAATAGGAATTTCTTACGGCCGAAACTCTTGCGGCCGTTTTAGATCAAAGGATTTTTCTCTGGCGCGAGCGGCCGCAAGAGATAGCAAGGCACCGGCCGCAAGCCTGCCGGAGCCTCCGGCCGTAAGGGAATAGAATAGCCGAATAGCTTGCGGCCGGTCCTTGCGGCCCCGCAACGGCTGCGGCCGCTAATAGAATGAGGCCCCATTTCTTTAATGGATCTAAATATATATGTTAATTTAGGTATTATTACCATTTTGATTATTGCAATTCTTGCACTACATGAAAAGTAGTTTTTTTTTCGAATCCTTTATTGTTATTTTTATAAGCCTGTATATTTTTCTAAATTTTCATTTAATATTTATTTTATTCAAATAGGGAAACCTATTCCCAGATTACTATACTTTTCGCTTCCTAATTAAAATTATTTTGATTTTTAAGTCTAACTTTTGTCTCCTGATTTATTTTCTTAATAATTATGTTAGTTTTGGTGTCATTTACCGTATTTTAAAGTAAGATATTTTGCCAAATTTCTTTAAGATCTCTTCCAGTTTAGCTAATTATTTTTCCGGTTCTATCAGAGTCAATACTAAGTCATCCGCATATAGAAGAGCTTTGTATTCCATGGTACCGATCTCCACTCCTTTTATATATTTTTATTTTCTAATAATTTGTACCAATGGTTCTATATATAGGATAAATAGTATGGGAGATAGAGGACATCCCTGTCTAGTCCCGTTGCTTATAGAAACGTTCTCTGTCTCAACATTTGAAGTTACTAATTTTGCTTTGGGGTGGATATATAAAGAGTTCATAGCTTGGAGGCGAACTTCTCCAATCCATATCTCTGCAATATAGCTCTCCAAAAAACCCAGTTGATCCTGTCAAATGTATTTTCAGCATCTAATGAAAGGGCCAAGTGGGGACTCTCTCCCTTATCTGGATATACTAATGTGTCTATCAGTCTGGTATTGTCTGATCCTTGTCTATTTTTAACAAATCCAGATTGATCTGGATGTAAAAGTTTCGGAAGAAAAGGACTATATTTTAGAATATATTTTTAGGTCATAATTAATGAGCAAGATTGGGTGATAGCTACTACACTCTGTAGGATCTTTCTCTTTTTTTTTTTATATATTCAAATTTTTGATTCTGTCAATTTGGGCCTTATATTACCACTAGCTTTTATCTCGTTGAACATTATTGCAAGATGTATTTTTAACGAGTTTATAAAAGTTTTGTAATATAATTTGTCTAACCCATCCACTCCTGGGACTTTATTATTTTTTGATTTATTACCTCCTCTATTTCATTGGTCGTTATTTCTCTATTTCGTTTTATTAAATCTTCCTCCAATATTCTGGGGAGATTAATGTATTTTAATTATATAACTTAGTATAATATTGTAAAAATCTATTTCCTATATCCTTAGGATGGTTGAGTAATTCATTATCCTGCCATTTCACATTTATTATTGTATTTTGAATTCTCTGTTTCTTTAATTTATTAGCTAAATATTTTCCAGTCTTATCTCCAAATAGGATTTTTTTTTGTTGGTATTTCCATATTATTCTATCTAATTGAACTTGATGTATCTTTTTAATTTGTGAGTTATGATTTCTTATTTGCTGAGATATTCCTCTATTTGTAGATAGCTTATTTTCCTGTTGTAATTTTTCAAGCTCTATATAAAGTGTTCTTATCGATTTACCTCTCTTTTTCTTTAATTCAATTGCTTTAATTGTCAATATACCTCTTATATATGCTTTGTGAGTACACCATATAACTGAAGGAGATGTTACCGATCCTACATTTATCTCAAATAAATTATTAATCTCTTTTTCTAAAGATTTAATCTGATCTTCCTCTTTTAATAAAAGTGGTTCTAATCTCCAGTTTCTAACATCTACAGTAGATGTTCACATGTTTCTTTGAGATGTATACTATTAGGGCTATGGTCTGAAAAGGAGCTTACCTGTATTTTAGCCTCACTTACATTATAAAGGGTTGTTATGTCTCCTAAGAAAAAATCTATTCTAGTATAACTGCAATATCTTTTAGAGAAGAAAGTGTAATCCTGTTCGTAAGGATGTATAGTTCTCCATATGTTGTATAGGCCCATTTCCAAAATTACTCTATTGATTCTGGAAATATTATTTTTATATTGTTTCTCTTCTTTTTGTTTCTGAGGGGATGATCTATCTTTCATTGGGTCTAATATATATTAAAATCTCCACAGAGAATTAAAGCTCCTTTCTTCAGTTGTCTAACCATTTTTAATATTTTCATTATAAATTTCCCTTGTTTATTGTTTGGTGTATAAATATTAACCAGAGTATAGATTTTATCATTTATCTCTTCTATCCAAAGAATATATCTACCCAATTCCTCTACTTTCTTATATTCCTCTTTTATTTTTAATCTTTTATTAGATAGGATTGAAACTCCTCTTGACTCGTTATTGTATGTTGCATCTACTCTTTCCTGGAATCTTTTATTATTGATCAAATGTATAGTGTTAGATCTCAAATGGGTTTCTTGAAGGCATATTATATCCACATCAAGTTTATTGTACTCAGGAAAAGCTATTTTTCTTTTCAAGGGTGAATTCAAACGATTGACGTTATGAGAGATATATTTTAAAACCATCTTTCATGTTTTATTATTTCTCTCTTTCTAGTCTTAATATTATATGTATATTAGATATAATAAATTGTATTTTATCTTTTATATCTTTTATCCTTCTTTTAGGGGCTTTTGGCATTTTTTTCTGATTTGTTATACTTCTAAGCCCTGCAATTAACATTCTACTCATCCTAGCATACATACATACCTCTCGCCTATGATCTCTATTACTAATTTCGGTCATAATATTAGGGCTTTTAAACCAATGTTTCAAACTAATTGTTGAATGTCCTAAGACATATAGTTGGGGAAAGACAGCTCTATTTTTATTATTTCCTATTTCTTAATTTATCTATTTTAAGACAGGTCCTTAATTCGAGTAAGTTATATTTTTAACCAAGAGGCCTCTGAAGGATGTCCCAACAGTCTACTTACTACTTACTAATTTACACCCTCTATATTTTTAATATATTCATGGTATTTAAACATGTGTATCTATTATTGATGATATATTTCCATCCTCCTCCCTTTATTCTTGTATTTTAGTGATCACACCTTTAAATTATTTATCCCCTATCTTCCCTTTCTTCTACCTTCTTTCTCTTCGTGCTACTTATATACATTGAAATCACACCTCATAATATACATTTTGTGATGCAAGTTTTTCGAATAACATATAATCAGTTTCTATTACAATATCCAGTGACAAATTAATTACAAATATAATACTTTATATTTTACTTTTAGTTTTTCTTTCCCTTCCTTTTTTTCCTATTTACTCATTTTCTTTTAGTAAAATCGTTAGTGATAGCTTACTCTATCTTATTCATTTGTGATAAAAATTGACTTCCATTCATTTATTCTCTATTTCTTTCCCAAGTGATATATAAGTTAAGGTACCCAGTAATATATATATATATTAAACTATTTTGTGATGTATCTACTTCCCCTTTCTTCATTTTTAGGGATGAATATCTACCACCATTGATTAAACAAGTAAAAAAAATCTCATATCCAGTCCTTCACAATTCACCTGTCTCCTCCGTTCTTCCTTACCTCCCTTCTGCTCTCCTATTTTTCATCCTTTAATCTGTCAGTCCGGTTCTTTAATTTCTTGATCTCTTTGAAACTTCTCTTCTATTACACAGTCCCATTTTTTTAGAAGTTCTAATCCTTCTTTGATACTTTGTACCAATGGGAATCTTTCAGAATCAAGAGGCCATTGGAAGATCTCCACATATACACTATTTTCCCATTTCTTAAAGCTGGAGTAATCTGGGAGTATTCCCTCCTTTTGGCTAGTGTAGAAGCAGAGATGTCTGAAAATATTTGGATTTTTTCATAAGGATTTTCTAATTTTGATTTTTTATATAAAGCTCTTAGGATCGCATCTTTAAAAGGAAGCTATGGTATTGTTACTATTACATCTCTAGGATTTATTTTATCCATTTTCATAGGTAAAGGGATTCTATGACATATTTCTATTTTACTATCTTCTTTAGGGAATTCGGGTACAATAAAGGTAAAGAGCTCTTTCAAGTAATTATTCAGATCTGGATCTTTAACATTTTCTGATATTCTTCTTATTCTGAGGTTATATCTCATTGTGCGATCTTCTAAACTTGCCATCTTATAGTTAGTTTCCTTAATTTTCCCCTCTAGAGATTTTACATATGTCAATAATGCTTTGTGATCTATTAGTTTGTCGATCTTTACTGCAATATCCTCCATTTTTGTATTAGTCTCTTTTATAGCATTTTAATTTTCCAGAATTTCATCTTTGATATCTCGGTTTAAGTTTATTTGAAATTCCTTCAACAATTCCTTCATTCTTAAAACCGTCAAAGGATCTTCATCTCTCATAGTATTTTCATCAGTGTTTATTTTATGTATTATTCTTATAGGACTTTGAGTGTTACTTTGCTCGCTGCTTGATGTCTCTAAACTAGATGTATTGGATATGTCCCCTTTATTTTTTGGAGAGAAGAAATTTGATGTTTGGGAAGTATTCTTTTTCTCTTTATTTTTTATATTGGGAAGCACATTTGACTAATTTCTTATCATTAATTAACCTTTCCTCTAAAGGTTTAATGCATTTTATCCTTTAGCAGCCAATATGTCTTTCTTTTGCTTTATTTTTCCCTTTCTCTTTATATCTTCTTTCTTTTAATTTCCTCCTTTTATATATACACTGATTTCTCCTTCCCCACTCATCTTCCTTCTTTCTTTATTCCCTTTCCTACTTCTCTTGTCCTTTTAAACCAACTGTCCTTTTGGAATTTCAAATACTTTTCTCTTTCTTTGCCTCTGAGCCTATACTTTCTACTTTATGCTCCAAAGGCAACTGAATAGTCTCACAGCTAGAGTCTATTAGAATTGAATGTGTGGTATGCTGCTTGTACTGCTGGTAGTATTATATCAGATATATTTAATACATTTAATATATGGAGAGGAACGTATCTTTACTCAGCCATGCTGGGTCTTTTATAGTTCCTTTCAGATATACCTCTCCTCCAGTTTAGTACTCCTCTCACCCTTGCACAGACTCTGTCAGCGTCTCCTCCTGTTTCTTCTCTCTGTATTTGAACTGCAGCCAACAACCAGCACCATAAGCATCTCTCTGCTGGTTCCTCTCTTTCTTGGAGGGGAGTCTCCGTCACCACACTGCCTCAGCTTCCCTCTTCAGTGCTTACTTTTAAGGCTATTACACTCATTCTGCCTGATGAAATTGTGGCTCATTCGGGTTCTCCTCCTCTCCTCCGCCCCGCTTTCTCCTGAGACTTCATGCTTCTCCCCCAGCTTGCTGTGGTTAGTCTCGTTTGCTCTCTGCGCTGGTCTAGTGGGAGGTAGTGGGATGTTGCTTACGTTGTTTCTATACACCACTCCTCTTTCACTCCTGCCAGCGTTCGTCAGCCTTTATCCACTGACTTCACCTCATTTGTCCGAGGGCACTCATATTGAGCCACAGTTTCCTATATCGAATCTCCACTCCAGCACAGACCTCTGTCTCTTTAAGACACTACTCCTCCTCCATGCAGCGTGGTTTATTTCTCACCAGACAAACTCTTTCCTTGCTCCAATTTCTCCGGTGACTCTGTGTCTCTTATAGGATCGCTCTGTGTCCACTCTTATTTTTTTTTTTTTAGCTTCTCGTGGTGCATAGCGGGGTCCTACTGCTGAGTTGCTGCTGAGTATTCAGTTTGCTTTAGCTGTTCTCATTCAGCTGCTCATAGCTTCAGCTTGCTTGTTGCTAGCAGCTGTCTTTTCCTCTCCAACTTACAATGGCTCACGCCATTGATTTGATTAGTTCCAGTCACGTCCCCCGTCAGGTGACGTCATATCTACATTTACGGGCTTGAAAGATCAAATGCTTAGCTGGGTCAGAGTTACAATTCTGGCAACTGCTGTTGTTTTTCAGCCTGTAACCAGCAGATTATTTGCAGGTAGCTAAAAGAGGCCAATATAATAGCAGTAACTTTTGCGGGCTCCTTTACGGGCTTCAGGAACTACAATTTGGTAAATTTAATAGGGCCTTAAGTCTCCTATTGTGTCATTTTCTCATCCCTTTTCCATATAAGTCAATGGAGATGGTCATCACACTGTGAAAAACTGATAAAGTAGCTTTAGCACATCTGTATACACTGTAAGTTGCATTTGTTAAAAAGTAGTATTTAATAGGAGGGGTTATTTGTCTCCTTTATATGGGCTACCCTAAAATAAATGCATCACCAGTCAAATATGAATCACTTAACATATATTTCCCTCCTAGTTTAACTTCAGCCCTTCTGCATTTTCTTTTACTGACACCAATAACAGTATAGGTTATATTATGTATCTCTTTTTAGATCAATTTGCTGTGGCTGTATGTGGTAGTTGCCTCTTTTTTGTTTTGATACAATGGTTCCACAGAATAATCCTAATGAACGCAACATCTTCGCTCTAGAAAGTGTATTATTGACCTCTTTAGTATAACTCAGCGTAGGCGTTACAGGAAAATAGCATGAAGCTGTCTCATTGTCTTCCAAAGGTTGGTGATTCAAGGTTTTGTGAAACAGTTTTATAAATCATATACTGTAACATTTTCTTCAGGTTCTGTACATTTTTTTTGAAGTGTGATGCATATATAGACTGGAAAATGTTCGCTGCCCTTTGAATTCCAACATTTGATCTCACTGTGTGAGCAACTATAAATGCACGAAGATACTTTCTACTCTTCAGTGAGATCTGTATAGATAATGATGTGCCTTATTGCTATTTATCCATGTCCTATCTCTGCAGGGCTTTACATCTGTACCCCAATTGTACATTTTATATTAAATCATTAAATTCTTCCATTCCAAGGATCGTTACTGCTTCCTGAACCTTCCATTCTTACCAAACACCTCAACCTTCCAAATAAGAAACTTCTTCACAATCTTGAATTCATAGCACTTAAAATATTTTGACAGCTGAACTTCTTTTCAATACGTGGAACAAATACTGAGTGACACCTGATCTTTCACTCTTCTTTATATGTACTGCATCATGCCAGCCTGCAAATGATATCACTTTATGACTGTGATTTAAAAATCCAGAGTAAAATTACCCATTTTTTGCAGTATAAGTACCTGGCCGTCTATCTAATCTTTTAATTTGAACGAGGAATATCTCAGACTGCTGCTGTGATGTTATTCAATCAGAATGCAGCTTTTGCTAGATAATGTGTTTCTTGGTGTGTTGGAGCCTTCACCTCATGCTATGTACATATCTCCCCATCATCCCATTACCTCCTCCAGTCTCTACATTTAATGCTATCTCAGTTGCGCACTTCTAGTCATTTGATTCTAATCTTTCCTTCCGGAAAGCAATTAACTTGAGCAAACTTGTGTGTGTGAAATGTGACTGCATATGATCTATTATACTTCTGTACTGTACATTTATATCCCCTACTAAAGGACCAATGTATTTAGGAAAAACCTAACAAATATGTAACAAGCCAGCAACATTATCAGCTGCATGGGTATAACAGCCTTTTCAGAGAAAATCTTAATTTTAGTAGATCCTGCCATTGCATGCAAGTTGCCACGAAAGCAACACTTCCTTTTTGAGGCATGGGATGGAGTTTACAGATAAAGCAAGTAGGGCTTGCAAGTATACTAGCATACTACCTGTGTCGGGGAGGGGGAATTTGTCAGATATTATAAGCTTATCTGAATTTACCAATAAGTCAACAAATCCCCTTTCTACCTTCCTCTCCAGAATAAATAATGAAAACTAGCAGAACCCATTCATTTAGATGCATTTATAAATTGTGTGACCAACAAACAACATTTGCAGCTGTGTCGGGCTTGAACCTAGACAAAATATATATCTTTAAGCACTCGTTTTGTGTATTCAAATGTCTGTCTTGTTTGATTTGAGCACTTCCATAGTTTATAGCCAAAGCACATATTCTTATGTACCGAACACTGGAGGGAGGTTAATGAGGAAAATCCAGAATTAAGGGGTACTGGGTTTAAAAATCATTAGAGATTTTGATATTTGACACCCCACACATGTCCAGTAACAGGGGTTTGCAAGTATGACTGCTGGTCCTGCTCCTGTAAAAATGTGTACACCCCTTATCTCCCTTACATGCAAACTTCCCCAAAATATCAATAATGTCACCATTCATCTTCAGAGGCATCCAAACTTATTGTTTTGCAATTAAAAACATATTTAATGATATATATATAGTTTTTTTTTTTTTATCATAGTCCTTTAAATATTATGGTAGATGCATATATTGCCAAAATGTGCCCTGGGCAACTGCCATTTACCCAGTTTTATCAAGCATAAAGAGTTGTAAAAATGTTTTTGTGAAGTCTGATATAGTAGTAAAAAATAGAAAGTGTTGATATTAATGCACTTCTAAAGTTATGTCTTTTTGCAACATAACGGACCATTGATATCTTATATTTGCTAAATAATATTTTAAAGAGTTAGATTTGATAATGGGAAAATGTTTTTAAGAATCACCTCCCACTTAAAGAAGCACATTAATACGTTTTTTGTGCCTCAGTCAATGGGATTCAATAGGTTTTCCAAAAATTTGACATGTATAGCCTGAAAATTATTTTGGGATTATTAGATATGCAGTTGCATGACTTTGCCTCTTCTATTCAATACTGCATTTTATACTATAATTTATTTAATTCCAGCTGAATTAATTTACAATCTTCCTTATTTTTTTAATGTGCAAAGATTTGACTGAGCAGTGAGGATTATTCTGTTTGTGTGTAGGGACACATTTTAATGATTTGCAGATTATATTGAAATATACTGTAACTGTAGTTTGGGAAATATTGTACTTGTTAGGAAAATATATAACAAACCAACATTATTTCAAACCTAATGAGTGTGTTCTGTTAAGTGAGAATCTATAATTTTTTCAGGAATGGAAGGAAGAGAAGGGGAACGTATTGACTGTTTTTTTGACATATACACATGACACACATATGACCGTTGCTCTGCTCTGTTCATGCCCTCTAATGCTTTGAACAGGAAGCATTATTCTCATGACAATGTCCATACACCAAGGCCTCTATTCAATTGCAAGCCCACAGTTGCCTTCATATAGGCCATAAGTCTGCAGGCTTGAAATTTGCAACAGTTACAGAGCGATTCAATTGAATCGCACCCGTAAGTAGCATTTCAGAGTATGATCATGATCCGTTAAGCAACATCGAAACTACCGATTTAGAAACAGCCAATAGTAAATGAGACCGTCATCATGAAGTCAGTAAAACATGGCAGTTAATTGTCAATCAATTAGCATTTCGAAGTCCGATATGTGATTGGACTCACAATCCAACAGTGTACAATATAATAAAAATGACAATACTGTTCTAGTTCATGTGGGTGGCCTGATATGTATTAACACTTCGATTACCAAGATAGATATACTGTAAAAAGGAAATAAAACATAAAAAATTGATTGCAGATTTGTGATCTTGAGACTGTTGTGGAATTTACTCTAATGTCTTCCATCGCATTCCCCATCTTTTATAATGCAGTGTTGATTTTTTATCTGCATTTTCCGTGCTACGTAGGATTTTCTTCTACATTTGTCATTAACGGGTTTGAAGGCAATTGCGCACTTGAGGAATTGTAGCAATTGAATAGATTTTGCGATTGGAACATTTACAGGCTTAAAAGATCAAAGGCTTAGAAGGGTTGGGAGTTCCGATTTTAAAAAAACGCAGGGATTTTGAGCTTCAAACCCGCAAACCAATTGTGGGTAGCGAAAAGACGCCAATTGAATAGCAAATTATTTTACATGCCCCATTACGGGCTCTTGTAACTACAATTTGCTCAGCTGAATGGAGGCCCAAGAGTCTATATGATTTGGTGTGAAAATGGCTTGATATTCATAGTTTTCACAGCTGCTGATTGTGAAATTATGTTCTTCACTAATTGTCTCACATTAACTAATTTCTTTAATCTTCAGAAATCTTTTCATATACACAATGATTTATTGTGCTGAGAATGTATTAGTAGAAAGACTGAGCTGCAGTAAAAAAGCGGTAGGATAAAAATTATGTTAATTCTCAGATTATTGTTTAAATTTAGAAGGCTACCAGGTGTCTCTAAATCATGTTATTACTTATCTGCCAGTTCTATAAAACTTCAGTGAGCAATTGTGGCACATACTTAATGTCTTATAGAGTATGTTAATTGTAATTGTAATTGAGTCAAGATGAAAAACCTTAAATGTAATAATCTTTCCAAAGTTTTGATCAAAAGCAAAAACTTCTAAAAACTAACCTTTGAGGTCATCACACATGTCCTTAAAATAACATTATGACTTACTCAAAACAGATAAAATGCTCCCAAGTCGCCTGCAGTGAGCAGCAGGCTCATTGCAGGCCGCAAATGCGGACCCTGCAAACTTACACAAAAAAAAATACGGACTGGCAAAAATACGACCTTAAAGGACAACCCGCGCACAGCGGCAAACATTAAAAAACACAAAAATACACACAAAAATAAAATAAAAACCTTACCCACAGCAAGGGGGGACACCCAGGACCTCTGCAACATTGCAACACAGGTTAAACCTCGATTTCAGTCAAATTTACATAGTTTAGACTCTCGAAAATCCCCTAAGCAAGAGAAAAAATGGGCGACGAAAAAAAAACAAAACAAGGCTACACGACCCCTAAAGCCACAAAATACCGCAAAGCAAATACGGCTTTTACAAAAACCAGTACGACCTACAACATACACCATTAGCAAGGACGTTAAATCATACAAAGCCGCCTACCACATACACATTCGCCGCCATTTTACAACACTAACTTACAGAATGCGGAAGTACCCAGCTACACAAACGGCTTCCCCTCGCGCGCGCAGCCTATTTACACTACACACTGCACACATTGCTGACACTTACACATCAGCTCAACAACACATTATATGCTGCAGGAACATCAAAACAGATTGTTAGATCTTCAGCACATTCCTTGCTGCATATATTAATTACAAATAGGTAAAGTATATTAATTTATGATTTCATGAATTAATTAATTAGCATAAAAAAAATAGACACCAAACAAAACAAAAAAAATAACACCACACTATCGCAAACAACCACAAACACCTTCACCACTCCACCCACAAGGAGTGCCAATGGTGCTAATAGGGTAACAAACTACACCAGGGGAGAGCCTTGCAATAAGCGACAAAACAAGATCACTGCAGACCTTACAATAAGTTTAATTAAAAGCATACTTAAGCAGAAGAAAAAGTCAGAAAGCAATCTTTTAATTATAAAAAATAAGTAGGTAGCATAGATGGAAGTTGTGTGAATGAGTGGGACATTTACATTTCTGGAGAGATATGGTTGCATTTCCTAAAGCAAGGAGTCTTCTTCTGGGTCAGTGATGTGGAAGGGGTGTGGTGTCAATTTCCTATCTTAAAGGAATATGAAAACTTAATGGATTAATACATTTCTGCACTCCTTAGGCAAAAAGCAGCCTATATGTATGCAGCACATCTCATAAAACATTTTATTTTTATTGATATATAAAAATCCCTCTAATTATTATGTTGACAGACATCCGATCACCCCCAATCAGCATGCAGCATCAGGGGAGCAATATTAACCCACTATTTACCTGATGTTGCTTGCTCACTGTTGTGAACAGAAGGGCCCACTGGACTGTCTGGGGTTCATCATTATATGTGTGGTTAGGATGTACTAACAACTTGCTTAACAGTTATATGATGGCTGTAATAAGTGCATGTGGTGCTGTCAAAGATTAACATTGGAATACTATATCTGTGTTAGAAATAGGATAGTGGTCTATGCTTAAATAAAGTTAATACAGTCACTTATGTGACAAAGAGTTAAACATTGTTAAGAACTTTTATGGCCCTGCGATCGGCCACGTGTGAAGGCTCTGGCTTTAGTCATGAAGGGGGGAGCTAGTTTTATGGCTCTGTAAGAGGAGAGAAAATGTGTAATGAGAAGAAAGCCATGTGGGTGAGGGGGGTAGCAAGCTATTGGCCTAGGAGTATGGGCTGGAACTGGGGGAAGGTCTTTGGTGTTTTGTGTCATTTTTCTGTGTTTAAATGGGATTTTTTCATGCAAAAATGTTTGCATACACAGGATCCAAAGCAATAGGTTTTTATTGCACACTAGGAATTCTGAAAGTGACATAGAAGTGCTAGCGACATTTTAAAGCTGGGAATTCTGTTTGCCACACAATGTGAGTCTCTGACACTCCCAGTGAAACTTATCCAATTGTGTAAAAGGGAAAAAAATGAATTCCTTCTTGACCCCAGTAACTGGTGACCAGATTACTCCCTGGATCAATACTCTGTATTTAATTATACATTTCAATTTTCCGAGAAATTATCATCCTCCTTCTAACATGAACCCTTAATTACATACAATGAAACAACTTTGCACACCATAACTTAACGTAATAACATTTAAACTGGAATTTTAATAAAATGCAATGTAATTGTTTTGTGGGGCCAATCATGCCAAAAGGCCACTTCCAAGACACTGTTTATTGTGTTTTTTTTTCTTTCCACTTGTTTTTTGTTATTGTAATAGTTATTGAAAATGGCACATAGAGTTTCCTATGTGAAATAGTGGTCCTCTAAATAGAGTCCGCCAGACATCTTCGTCCACAGAGTATAAACCACAGTGCTCTATGTTTTTTTCCATTTTATAGAGTTTCCTATGTGAAATAGTGATCCTCTAAAAAGAGTCCGAGTGACACCACTGCGCTCTCCCTCTCTCTCTCTCTCTCTCTCTCTTTATATATATATAATTTTTGTCCTTGAAATAAAAGCACTTTTCCTTTTATGTTTTTTGGTACATTGTTCTCCTTTTTTGTAATTTAAGTTACAGCACCTCATAATAGACAATGTTTTTTTTTAAAAATCGGCCATCATCTAATAAACCACCCTGACTTTTTTTTTTTTCAATATGAACTTCAATTTCCTCTGGATTGTTGCATCTTGAAAATGCAACATAGAGTTGTTCATGGGCAAATACAGGTTCCTGTAAAAAAAATACCCATAGACTTAAAAGTTTGTCCTTGGGATTAATTTATGGTCAGGGCAAATGCCATGATAATGGGAATTTGTCTCCTTTGACAAAAGGCAAACCACTCTTACTTGGAGACAAATCAATTATTGGTATAAAGACTTGTTCACCTTTATGGGTACCATTCATAATTTCTGCATGTATGAAATTATCTCTTAAATCCTGCACAATTAATCTGTTCCCATCACAAAGTCTTTTTTGGGGATTCATATTTCTCAATAGCATGACAATTGCCCCTTTTTTAAGTTGCAAAATATGTGGTGGCATTCCAGAAGGAGTTAAAAAATTGATAAATTCCATAGTAAAGTTAGATTCACTTTGTCATCAACCAGAACCGAATCTGCACTGAAATAATATTTTGTGGGTGCATTGATTCATTTTAAAATTTCGTTATTTAGATTCAAGGCATCTATATTTTTTTATGTTAATATCACTTTGTTTGCAATATCTGAGTAATCCTCGTTACTGATAGTATTTAGAAAGATTGCCAATATTAGTTATTCATTGCAAATCATTTCTGATGGAATTGTAATGGTAAAATCAGGTAGATTATTTATTTTTGGATGTTTTCCTTCTCCAATTTGAATTAGCCAATCATTGAATTCATTTTGACCTTCAGATCTCATACTTAGTTCTAATGTCAGGTGTGTAAATATTTTCCACAGTTTACTTGTCTTTATACATGTTTCGACAATCTCAGTTTTCATGTGGCACAACAGGCAATGTTTGCCTAAAGTCTCCACCTAGCAACATCACCTTTCCACCAAATGGGAAATCATTATCCATAACTTCTTTTAATAATCTATCAATACATTGTAGGGCATGACACAACATCATTGTTGCCTCATCTATGATAATTAATTTACTTAGTTTACATTTTTTGGCTTGTAAATAATTAATTTGAATATCCAACACTGATTGTCATGGCTGAAGCATGCCAAGGCACCAGCTGTGCAATAACTTACAGAATGATGCTCTCAGCCTTATAAGATATGCTTATTGTGCCAGGGGAAAGGTGGCCACTGAGATGGGTTAACATTGGGGATGTTGTGATTTATTTGTCATTCCTTGTTGTGCCTGTTTAAAGGGAAAGGATTGGGTGTAACCATGGATGCACATTTGAATTGATTGGTCTGTTGTTGCTAGAATGTGGTATAAATATGTAGTATGGAGTAAGTTCTTTTCAGAACTTAGAAAGATCCTTATGTTACACAAGACCACAGGCACTTCTCAGTCTACCCTAACGGCTGAAAGTTCTTCCTGCTGTACAGAAGTAAAACGAACCAGTCGCACCTGTGGGTATAGGGTTGGGCAATAGGCTCTTATCATACCCCATTCAACAGACAGGTTGTGACACTGATGTTTCTAGAATGGGAACTGGCAGTTTAAATCCACTATGCACAGTTCTCCCACCTTCTAACAAAAGTGCAGCAATTTCAATTGTTGAAAAGGGCAGTGCTTCTTGACCCTGTGCTCAAATGCAACTCATCAATAAATTATATAGATACTTTTTTCCTGATCCACCAGGGCCATCTAGATAGAAATAACGCTCTCTGAGCATGTCATTGTCTATTGTATTAGTGATGGCGTTAAATGCTTGCAATTGTAATTCATTTAAAGTTGCAATTTTTTTTGGCGTTTTTTGGTATTCAATCTCAGTGTCATACACTTTAAAGTTTATTTCATCTATTAGTCCTGGATCAGGCAGATTAAAATTTGCACAATTTAATCCATGACAAAGAAAGATTTCCTGAATTTCCATTAATGCTTTTAATAGCGCAGTGGTCTCATTATAACGTTTAAAAAAGTCTTCACACATATTTATTTAAATGTTTCCCACAAAGCTAATGCATCAGGTACATTGCAAAAGATGCAAATGAATGCAAACTTTCCTCTCATTTTCTTTGGCATTTGACATAGTGATGCTCCTTCTAGACATCTCTCCCATTCTTTATCATCTGCCAGGAAGTTTTGATGTCTTGCAGCTAGTTGGAAAGTATCATAAAACATATGTCATTCACTGTGCATAAATGTTGACCACATATTGACTTTGTGGCAAACGTACAGCTACTCGATAGACATGTGACCGATCATGCATCTCAAATTTGAGAAAATGCCACATGGCTTTGGGAGCACTGACATAGCGAGCATCCAAATTACATGAAAGGTCATCATGTAAAATTGGATTGTCTTGTTCATTTTGTGCATCTGGCACAACAACAGTTGCTGCATCATATCCTTTGTATATATGTTTATACACATATTTTATGGATTTGATAGAAGTGCAAGCTTCCACATTTATGTGTACATTGTACTTCATCAGCAAATGTAGATTGTATGAAACTACATATCAATTATCGACCTTTTGGCCATGAATAATAGCAGTTTGTCCTTTTCTTCTTTTAGATAAATGGTATCCATCACAATTACCATAAGGTTGCATTTCAAAATCCTTTGGGAAATGTTTTGTGCATTTTTTATTTTCCATACATGGTGAATGTGTATTAATATCTCCACATGGACCATGAATCATTCTATGTGTTACATTGTCATAAAGTTTTGAATATTTTTCTGGATGTGAAAGTTCAGCGGTAATTACTGAATCCGCTCTGTCGTATTCAATTTATCTTTTTCTTGCAGGATAAAAAGTATGTGTACATGTGGCAGGCCTCTTTTTTAAAATTCAATGGTATAAACAAAAGCCACACATTTCCTAAATAACTGTGCTTTAGTTATATCATGTATTAATGAATTTAGTTTGAATACTCTAGCCACTAAATCTGGTCTATCAGAAGTATTTTGGCCAAGTTTCTTATTTTCCTTGATCTCTGGCCATTGTGGATTACATGTGAATGTAATGAATACATTTGTTTTTCCAAATTTAGTCACAATAGTTATGGCTTCATTATATCTTTCTCGCATATTGCGAGGAGATCCTTGGAAATGGGATGGCAAAATGATTGTTCTTCCAGCTGGAATGTCTCTGTTTGCAACCAATTCAGCAACATAATCCATCAATCCACAATATAGTTCTACTAGAAGCTTGTTTTGTTAAAATTTGATAACATTTTGATTATTTTCTTTGACTTGTAGATATGAATCAATAATCAATGGTTGTGTGAGTTTTCCCCCACATAAAATAGTATTAAAATGATCACGAATAGCAGTTTATGTCACTTTATATTGCAGCATAGAAATATTGTTTCTAACACAAACTTTACTATTGGGATAACTTTGCAATTGTAATTTTGGTTGCCATCCAGGCTCACTATTTGGAAAGAAAATAGGATATGTCATTGGATCCAAATTACTACTTAATATATTTATGTTTATAAAAGGTTGCTCTTCATTGCGTGGATATATCCTAATATCCAGCTCAAATGGGGGTTCACCATCATCATTTTTAAAGACCATGCCAACCTCATTTACTGTTGGTAAATTATAACGTCTTTGATCAGTATAGCGATCTCTTTTGAGAACCATATTTACTCTTGGCATTGGCAATTGATTTATTTGAGCATGTGCCTGTTCTTCTTTTTCAACCTCTGCTATTTTTTTGTATGCTTGACCATATGGGTTGTTGGCCATAATGTTATCCAGCTGTTCAAAGACTATTGGTAAGCATTGCTTATTTTCAGGAAGCGTCATCCGTTGTTCAACAGCTTCCATTTTATCTAGGACATATAACTGTGCAAATTTCCTTTACTCTCCTGCTTGTGGGTGTAAATGTGAAGTCCGGTGGTAAATTTGTCCCTGTTCTTTAAAACAGTAAGGACCATGTCCTGTGGCATTTTCTGCTAACCCATTGAAGCAAATGAAATTGCTCTGTCATAAGACCTGATTTTTTTTAAATTCCTATATTTTGGAAATGTTGGATTACTTTTTAAATATTTTGGAAATGTGTGTCTTTCTGGAAGTCTTACCTTTCCTTTCTGACAGCAACTAATAAACTCTCCTGAGCTTCTTCAACACAGGTATCACTACAACTTTGTATATCAACATTGGTGTTATGTATATCAACATTAGTGGCATTAAGCAATATGTTGTCATTAGGCAATGTTTCACAAACAGTTTTTTTGTTTACTTCTTCTTTTCTTTGAAGCTCCATCACACTCAGTTTGCCCTTTTTCAGTCCTTTTTCTTTTATTGTCAAGTCTCTGTCGGTCTTCTTCTCTTAATCTTCTTTAAATCTCTGGCTATTGTGCATTTCTCCATCTTGGCTTCCGTTATCCTTGCCATTCTTGTTTTGCGTTCTTTCTTTGTTTCTGCGTTGTCCGCCATTGTAATTTGTAATTGTAAATACAGGCGTTTTAGTTTCAATAGTAATGTTTTCTTATATAGCAAACAACGGCAATCATAACATTCATAATATTTTTTTTTACTTACCTGAAGTATTAATAAATGAAGTTCTTTTCCACTTTGTGATGGTCTTGTAGTTGTAGCGTTTTATTTCTTCAAATCTGTAAGATATATATATATGTTTTTATTGTACATATTGTCTCTAACTTTCATCAATGCAAAACCTAAATAGCTGTAATCAAACAGTAAAATTACCTGAAAGGCATTTGTAATTTTTTCATAAAATCTAATTATTAATTAACCAATCTCTGATGTTTAATTGGCATACATGAAAACCTAAAGAGCTAAGCATCTATGTATTGATAAATAAGGTCAGTGTAATTTTTTTTTTTTTTTATAAATAATTAATAAATAAATACACTTTAATAAATTAATGAATAAGTGACATAAATGCCAAAAATAAGTAGCTAATCATGTTTTCGTAAAGAACGGCATAATTGAAATGTAAATTTCATATCCAAACACAAAGACCTATGAGCAAACTGTAAAATGACCTGAAAAGAATTTATAATTTTTTTATAAAATTTATTATTTAATCAATCAATGTATGATGTTTATTTGCCATACATTAAATAATAAATAGCTAAGCATCTTTGTATTAATAAATAAGGTCATTGTAATTTTTTGAAATGATTAATTACTAATTAATTAATAAATGCATTTACGTTAATTTATTAATCAATAGCTGTCATTAATGAAAAAAAAGGCTTAATCATGTTTTCCTAGAGAAGGGCATCATTAAATCATATACCTGTAATGGGGATGTTAATGTAGATGAAATGCTGCAAAGCTCACACTCTGTGTTCAGGCAGCTGCAGAGATGAGCAAACAGTAAAATAACATGAAAGTATTTTTAATGTTTGGATTCAATTCATTCATTAATCATTTAAAGTATCATGTTTAATTGGCATACATGCAAAACGTAAAGGCCTAAACATCAATATATTCATAAATAAATGCAGTGTAAAATATTCAATGTAGCAGGTGTCAGAGCCTAAGAAACTGATTTAAATATTTAACTGTTTTGAGGGTCCAATGCATGTCAGCCAATGAGCATTAATACATATACAGATAATTTTTTGTTAATTAATGTTGCACAGTCCTCCCCCAATGGAGGTCTCAGATGATAATAAACTGATTTAAATATTTAACTGCTTTGAGGGTCCTATCCCTGTCAGACAATGAGCAGTAATACAGATATATAAGTTTAGTGTAAAATGTAAAAAAAATGTGTGAAGTGTAAAAAATATATATATATTTTTTAATTATTAATAATTCATTAATTAATTAGTTAATTAATGTACATTAATAAGCAGTAATCCAGATATATAATTGCAGTGTAAAATATAAGGTCATTGTAAAAAAAATGTTTTGAAATTATTAATTACTAATTAACTAATAAATTAATATACATTCATTAATTAATCAATAACTGTCATTAATGCAAATCAAAAAGACTTAATCATGTTTTCTTAAAGAAGGGCATCATTAAATCATATACCTGTAATGGTGATGTCATTGCAAATAAAATGCTGCAGAGCTCACACTATGTGTTCAGGTAGCTGCAGAGATGAGCAAACTGTGAAATGACATGAAAATCATTTCTAATGTTTGGATTCAATTAATTCATTAATAATTTAAAGTATCATGTTTAATTGGCATACATGCAAAACGTAAAGGCCTAAGCTTCAATATAGGTGTCAGACCCTAAGAAACTGATTTAAATATGTAACTGCTTTGAGGGTCCTATCGATGTTAGCCAATGAGCAGTAATACTGATATAAAAGTTTACTATAAAATGTAAAAAAATGTGTGCAGTGCAATATATATATATATATTTTTGAATATTATTAATAATTAATAATTAATACATTAATGTACTTTAATGAGCAGTAATCCAGATATAAATAAGTGTGATGTAAAATATACATTTGTTTTGTGCAGTGCAAAATATAATTTTTCTTTTTGCAATTATTAATAATTAATAACTAATAAATTAATGTATGTTAATGAGCAGTAATCCAGATGTATAATTGCAGTGTAAAAAATATTATTTTTTTGGTATATTGTAAAATATTATTATTTTTTTAATAATAATAATTAATTAATTAATAAATTAATATACTTTACCTGTTTATAATTAATATCCATCAATCAATATCCTGAAGAGCTAACAATCTATTTGGATTTTACGGCAGCAGAAAATGTTCAGTCAGACTGTTCATCACCTGAGGAGAAAGTGTCAGCAATGTGCGAAGCGTGCAGTATACATAGGCTGCGAGGCAGAAACGTTTGTTTAGGCGGGAAATCCACTACTTTAGATCCGTAATGTAATTATTTGCAAGTTAGTGTTGTAAAATGGCGGCGATTTTCTATGTCTTACTTGCCTCGCAAGCATTTTCCGTCTGTCGTAATGGTATATTTTGCAACTCATACATTCCTGGCTAACTTGTACATACCTAGAGGTGAGTTGCGCACTACAGCCTCGTTTAGCCTCATTATAATTTTTTTTCTTCGTCATTTTTTCTCTCGCTTAGCCGATGTTCCAGTTCCAAAACACGGCAAGTTCGCATTCGACGCTTATTGCCTAAGTCGTGCGAGCTCGGGAGGCTTCAATGCCTCTCGGTTGGTTATTAGAGCCCCATCGGCGCTCATTGCAAGGTCTGCGCTGATCGCCTTTTGGCGATCATTGAGATCCTCTATTCTGGTGTACTTTTGGTCCTCTGAGCACCCTTGGCGCACATTGTGAGCCGTGCGCTGAACAGCTGTGGCGTTTATTGCAATCCTGTCGTCTGGTCCTTTTTTTTCTCTATATGTATTTTGTATTGATAATTAATGAATTAATAAAATCATAAATTAATATACTTTACCTATTTGTAATTAATATATGCAGCAAGCAATATCCTGAAGAGCTAACAATCATTTATGATGTTCCTGCAGCATACAATGTACATTTGCACTCTTGAGGCCTCATTCAATTGCGATTTGGTCAATTGAATAGAGCTCTATAAAAGCACATAGCATACTTTTTTTACAGAAATTTTTAGTTAGTGAACTTCTACCCAAAAGCAAGGACTTTACTAACTTAAAACTTCTGTAACAAAATATGCTGTGTGCTTATATAGAGCCCTATTCAATTGGCCAAATGGCAATTGAATGAGGTCCTTGCTGAGCTAAGGCGTAAGTGTCAGCAATGTGTGAAGTGTGTAGTGTACATAGGCAGCTTGCGTGAGGGCAAACCGTATTTTTAGATGTGTAAGTCTGCAGTTTGTAATGGTAATGTTATTAGTTGCAAGTTCGTGTTGTGAATTGGTGGTGATTGTGTAAGTGTTATGTGGGTGTGGAACATTTTGCGTCCTCCCTAATAGTGTATTTTATTCCTCGTACGGGCTTGTGTAAAAGTCTTATGTGTCTGGCGTTTTTTTGCATGTTTATTGGTTGTGTAGCCTGTGTAGTATAAGTAGGCTGCGTCCGCGAGCGCAAAGTGTTTGTTTAGGTGTGTAATTCTGCATTTTGGAATGGTAATGTTATTAGTTGCAAGTTAGTGTTTTAAAATGGCGGCGATTGTATATGTGTTACGCGGGTGTGGATCATTTTGTGTCCTCCCTAATAGTGTATTTTACACCTCGTACGGTCTTGTGTAGAAGTCTTGTGTCTGGCATGTTTTTGCCTGTTTATTGGTCATGTAGCCTCGTTTTCGTTTTTTTTCGTCCGCCATTTTTTTTTGTCGCTTAGCCGATTTTCGTGTGTGGAAACTCAGCAATTTGTAGTTCAATTGTCCTGCAACTTGACTCCCATACGTTGTGACGTTGTGGCTGTCCCCCCGTACTGTGAGTGATGTTTTTTTTTGTTACTTTTGGTGGTGTTATTGTTGTTTTTGTATGTGCACGGTTCGGCGGTTAACTTTGGATTTTTTGGACCTGTGTTGCGGGTCGCATTTTTTTTTTTTTTTTAATATCTCGATTTCCTCGTTGCAAATGTAACGGGACGTAATTTTTTAAGGCATTTTTTTTTCAAACTGTTACGGGTCTCGCCTTCTAAATTGTGTAATTGAGTTTTGTGTTAATGTGTAGTTCCGCAGGTCGTAGGGATGAGTGCTCCCTGCATAAGTCGTGCAGGGTCATTGGGATGAGTGCCTATGGCACTCATCTCCACCAGCGCAGTGAGCGTCTTCGGCGCTCCCTGCCTAAGTAGTACTGGGTCATAGGGGTGAGCGCCTAAGGCGCACATCTCAGTCAGCGCAAGGAGCTTCGCGAGGGCCACAGTTGCAGCAGGCTCGCTATTCAAGCCCGCAAGCGTTAGCAACAACCTGTATTGCTGAGAACTATATATATGACTTGCCGGTCAAAAAATTACGGCAATAAGATAGTAAGGCAGGTAATGGTGTTTGGTTCAGACATTAATTTTGTTAATTCCGAGATGCTTCGGCGCTCATTGCGAGGCTGTTGGTTGTGTGCTATGAGCATTGTTGTTTTTTTCTTGTATGCTAATGAAATAATTAATAAAAGAATAAATGAATATACTATACCTATTTTGAAGTAATATATGCAGCACGCATTGGGCAGAAGAGCTGACAATCTGTTTGGATGTTGCTGCAGCATACAACGTGTGTTTTGAGTTCTGTGGAGCTGCTGTGTAAATGTCAGCAATGTGTGCAGTGTGTAGTGTAAATAGTGTGCGTGCGCGAGGAAAATCCGTTAGGGTAGCTGTGTACTTCCGGATTGTGTAAGTTAGTGTTGTAAAATGGCGCCTAATGTGTGGTACGCGGCTGTGGCTGATTTGGCGTCCTTGTTCTTGGATCGCGTCCGTCTTTTTTTGAAAATCTGTTTGTGTTTTGTGGTGTTTTGCGTCTTTAGGGTCCTGTAGCCTCGTTTTCGTTTTTTCGGCAGCCATTTTATCTCTCGCTTAGGGGATTTTCGGGTGTCTAAACTCTTGTATTTTGACTTAAATTGAGGTGTAACTTCAGTTTCAGAAGTCCTGGGTGCCCCCCCTTGCTGTGGGTAAGCTTTTTATGTATTTCTTGTGTGTATTTCTTGTGTTTTTAATGTTTTTATGTGCGTTTTGGGCGGTCATAATGTTTTTTTTTTCTAAGTCCTGGGTCTCGTATGTGTTTCTTGTAAGTCCGTAAATTTTGCGAGGTCCGCAGTTGCTGGCAAGGAGGCCCTCGCTACGCAAGCCCGCAGCGTTAGCAACAAACTGCATGCTCACAACTATTAGATGTGATTCATTGCAATGCAAATCACCGGATTCATGACCACACTCTTCACCTCTCCAATCTATTACACTGAGCACAGCGTTGTTCTCTCGGTAGGATGACTTATCACTTGGCACATCAAGGTACAGTCATTTTATTGCCTAGCAGTCTGCAGAGTTGTTTCCCTGGTTATTAGAATATATATCAATAATGTTACAATGCTCTGACTTCATACCACACATCTGTCCTGTGTCGTATTTTGTGATGACATATGCAGAGTAAATATGCTCGATGAATGGTGTGTGATATGTTTACACAAAGCTTATGTAGTTATTTTTTTGTTTACAAATTGCATGTTTTGTAAACAATCCCAAGAAATATGTACTGTAGCTATCCTACTTCTCCGAACTGTAGAAGCTCAGCTATTTCCTTTAAAGACTTTAAGCTTTAAAGATCAATATATATTCATTTAGCAGTTAATGGATTTTTAGTCATTGTATTAGCTATTGGATACAGTAGCTTAATTTCACTAATTCAATGTGCTTGCATTTGTTTTTGCTTATGTAAGTATTTTGGCGAGTAACTTGTTGAAACTATAATGGTATATGGCATATACACATACAATGGGCATCTCTGTTTCGAAGTTTCTCTTTGGTGATAGGACACAGAATTTTCAAGTTAGCAAAGGTTTTTATTTCCTGTATGATTTCAAATTCCACTCATACTTTATTATTCCAAATCTAAAACTTCTAACCCAGTTCTGTGACTAAACCAATCTGCAGGATCCTGAAGCCCAAAGGTCTCAGCTTTAACTCTATCTCCATCAATAACACATTAATAATTCTAATATAATCTAATATCTCAAGCAATTTCCTTCATAATAATGGGATAAGATAGATGCAGACACAGACATATTTTATTTGTTAAAAGATGATCCATTTAAACTGAACAATCTTCATTGACTTGACTTGGATTAAGACCCTTTGAAACCCTCTATGTATATCATGTATATTTCGGTGCCAATTATTAAGATAAATAATGTACTCATACTGGTTCAACACAGACACAGAGAAGCATGTCTAGACTAGCAAACTCCTTAGTCCATATTCTGCTGCTCAGTCACTATCGGTGGACCAGCACCTATCCAAGAAATAATAGCACGCATGATTAAATAGAAATGTAGGGATATACTGGCTCCTCACACCCAAATACATTGGGAACCTTTGCTAGGCTTAGATATAATAGATTTACTGCCCTACCATCGGACTCTTCCTGATCCTACAGCACACATATCTATGACGTGAAATTGCTATTCAATGGCTACAATTCCTCAAGCCCGCAAATGTTTTTATACCTGTACTGTAAATGGCAAATGTAGAAGAAAATCCTACTAGTACCAGATAGGACTCACGAGGGAGTTAAACATCTTATTTTAGCACTGTAAATGCAATTTAAAAATCAAAACTGCACTTTAAAAGATAGGGAAAGAGATGAAAGACATTAGAATGAATTGCACAACAGTCTGAAGCTCGCAAATCTCCAACCAAAAATGATTTTTTTTTACATTTAATTTCCGTTTTAAATCAATCTCTGTAATCAAGGAGTTGATACATATGAGGCCACCCACATGGACTATAACATTTCCTTCATTCATTTTTATTATTTTGTACATTGCCAGATTGCGACTTCTAAACACTAATTGATTGATATTTATCTTCCATGTTTTACTGATGTCATGAAGACGGTCTCATTTACTATTGGCTGTTTATACATCGATAGTTACGGCCTTGCTTAATTGATTATGATCATGCTTTGAAATTATACTTATTGGTGCATGGTTTACAGTTTAGGCTTTCTGCCTGGTAGTTGCGGGCTTGATCAATTACATAGTTACATAGTTACATAGAGCCTCATTCAATTCCGAGTTGCCCAATTGAATAGGGCTCTATATAAGCACATACAAAAAATTTTTACTGAACTTTTTAGTTACTGAACTTCTATCCAAAACCAAGGTTTTCACTAACTAAAAACTTCTGTCAAAAAATATGTTATGTGCTTATATAGAGCCCTATTCAATTGCCAAAATTCTAATTGAATGAGGACCATAGTATTTAAGATTGAATAAAGACTTTTAGTAAATCAAGTTTAACCTTTTTAGATCTCTTCTGATGCTTTTAATATATGGATTATTTGTTAATAATTGTTAATAGATCCAGAAAAAAAAAAAAAAACATTGAATCTTTGGCAATTATCTAACAAGAAAAAAAAAAGCAAAATTCCTTCCTGACGCCAGATAATGGCGATCACATTTCTCCCTGGATCAATATTCTTTTGCTACTTATATAGGATAACCTTGAATGCCCACTTTATTCAAAAATATTTCTAACCCTTTTTAAAGTTATCTATCAAATTAGCTGTCACCACCTCCTTTAGTAGAGAAATTTACAGTTTAACTACCCTAACTGTGGAGAACCCTTTTCTTTCTTAAAGGTGAAATATGTTTTCCTCTAACCTCAAGGGGTGTCCTTTTGTCAGTTGAAAACCTCTTGGCACAAAAAGTTAACTTGACAAAGCCTTATAATGACCCTGGATGTATTTAAATAAGGTAATCATATCCCCTCGTAATTTAGTTAATCTTTCTTCATAACTTAGCCCCTCCATTCCCCTATTAGTTTTGTTTCCCTTCTCTGTACTTTTTCCAGCTCTAAAATGCCCTTTTTATGAAGTGGTGCCCAAAATTGTACTCCATATTCCAAATGAGGGTGTACTAGGGATATGTACAGTGACATAATTATATTTGCTTCCCTTGCTTCTATACCCTTTTTAATAGATGCTAATATTTTACTTGACTTTACAGCTGCTGCTTGGCATGGAGCACTGGTACCAAGGTGGTTGTCCACCATTACTCCCAAATCCCTTTCAATATCAGATAAATTTGCATGGCTATTTTTCATTCCCAAATACATAACTTTACATTTATTTGTATTAAATCTCACCTGCCATTTAGCCGCACATTTCTCTAATTTATGTAAATCCATTTGGAGGGAAAGTACATCATTATCTGATTTAATTACCTTGCACAATTTAGTGTCAAAAGCAAAAATGGAGACAATACTTTTGAGTCCTACTTCTACTTCATTAATAAATATGTTAAAAGTAGAGGACCTAATACTGAACCTTGAGGAACCCCACTTACCAAATTAATCCAATCGTAGTATGTTTCATTTACAACAACCCTTTGCTTCCTGTGTTTTAGCCAGCTCTCAATCCATGAGCAGATATTTACTGCAATTTCTGTATCCCTTAATTTGCTCAATAGTCTCCCATGTGGCACTGTATCAAAAGTCTTTGCAAAATCTAAAAATACTCCATCCACTGAGTTGCCTTGATCCAAGTTCCTACTTACCTCCTCACAGAAACTAATTAGATTGGTCTGACATGACCTATCTTTCATAAATCTGTGTTGACTTCTACTTATGATCTTGTTCAAATAGACATATTCTTGTATACTGACCCTTTTTAACCATTCTAAAAGCTTCCCAACTACAGATGTAAGGCTTACAGGTTTATAATTCCCTGGATTTGCTCTTGCTCCCTTCTTAAATATAGGTAACACATCTGCTTTTCACAGTCATCCGGTAACGACCCCGTGGTGAGTGAGTCTTGAAAAATTAGATATAATGGTTTGGCTATTACAGAACATGATAATCACCCCAAACACACCTCGAAGACAACCCCTACATTGCTAAAGAAGCTGAAGGTAAAGGTGATGGACTGGCCAAGCATGATCCAGACCTAAACCCTATTGAGCATCCATGGGGCATACTCAAATGGAAGATGGGGGAGTGCAAGGTCTCTAACATCCACCAGGTCCGTGATGTCATCATGGAGGAGTGGAAGAGGACTCCAGTGGCAACCTGTGAAGCTCTGGTGAACTCCATGCCCAAAAGGGTTAAGGCAGTGCTGGAAAATAATGGTGGCCACACAAAATATTGACACTTTGGGCCCAATTTGTACTCACATTTGTTGCCAACGGTTTAGACATTAATGGCTGTGTGTTGAGTTATTTTGAGGGGACAGCAAATGTACACTATTATATAGGCTGTACACTTACTTCTTTACATTGCAGCAGAGTGTCATTTCTTCAGTGTTGTCACATGAAAAGATATAATAAAATAATAAAATATTTACAGAAATGTGAGGGGTGTACTCACTTTTGTGAGATACTGTATGTTATTGTAATTCCCCTTATGAATTATATGGAGTTTACTGCTGGTTTTCATAAAAAGTGTGCTCTCTCTTCCCCTTTCCTTCATATATTACAATGTAAAAGTTACCAGCACTCTATTTCACTAAATGGGATATACCCAGGTTATTCAGGGGAGTTGACAATGTGATATTATGTCACAGAGTAATTCTGACAATATTTTCACCTTTTGACATAGAGAAGCCAAAATCAGTAAAGAGCACCTTTAGAAGATTGGAATTCGTCTTGGTCACCAGGCACATTTTTATATTGACATTGGCTATGTCAATGAAGTTTGTATGCACTTCCTTCCAGAATGGTATGTCGCTCTTTGTTTCATTGTAAATCCAGCCCACCAAGATATGACACTCTCGGCAAGAATGTATACAGTACTGTGAAAAGGAATGAAGCGGCTAGGATGGTGAATAGCTACAATGTTTAGATCTAGAACAATCATGCACTTGTTAGAAGTTGTTCAGCCATGTCCGACTCTCCATGACCTCATGGACCTCATCACGCCTGGTTGTACTCATCCATAAAGTTTTCATAGCAAAGATACTGGAGTGGGTTGCCAGTTCCTTCACCACTGGACCGCGATTTGTCTGACCACTCTGCTATGACCTGTCCATCTTTGGTGACCTTAAATGTTATAACTCACAGCTTCATAGGGGTACACAAGCCTCTTCTCCACGACAAGGTAGCAATCCATAAGAGGTGTTAAAAGTTACTTGAGTCTAAATAGTTTTATGCCAGAAAGCAATTTATTATAAAGAGGCTTTAATTTAAACCAGCTTTACTGGAAGAAAAAGGAACATTAAATAGTGCAGAGTACCAAACAAACAGCAGCACACACATATGCTGCAATCTTTTAATACATTTAGCTTAGCATTTTATATGACTTACTTTGCATTTATGTGAGCTGTGATACCTCCGAACAGAAGGAATGCATCAGCACTATAATGTTTAACAAGTATTTAACACAATTAAAGATGAACAGTTCTATTTACTAAGAAGTTTTGTGCTAAAAGGCTTATCAAGATACTTTATAAACTGGTGAAAGTATTATGTAGCAAATTGTGCCCTATCTATCTATCTATCTATCTATCTATCTATCTATCTATCTATCTATCTATCTATCTATCGATCTGTCTATCTATCTATCTTAATAATATGATGTACTTGCATATGTATATATGTTTTAGAAAACTGAACCTATACATATATTCATCAGTGATACTTTCCCTATACATATCTTCATCAGGGATACTTTAATTTCTCATTTTCATGAGTTGCCCATTAAATACAAGACCAGCATCTTCAGGTACCACTGTCGCAATATATTCACAAACTTTTTTTTTTTTAAGAAATACATTCGATACTGGGCAAAATGTTTTTAGAAATTACAAAAATTACTATTTTTGACTGGTCTGTATCTTCAAATGGAGGAGGCTTTGAATGTAGAGAAAATATGGTTCTGCTTTAAATAGGAGAAATAAGAGTCACCTAAATTTACAAATTCACAATGCTGAGAAAACAGCTTAATCAAAATGATGGCCACAGTACAGAATAATTGTATAAAATAGTTAAAGGGACATGGAATAAAACAAATTTTAACCATTACAACTTAATTCAAACAAAGAGAAAATGCAGAGAACATGTTTTAATCTGGAGATCACATTGGCTAGACAAGGGCAAGTACCCAAGAGCAGTGAAAAATGAGAGTATGTTTTTATCCTCTGAGATCTTTATTTGAAAAATAGAAACCACACTGTTTGTGGCCCCTCTCAGTATTCGAGGACAGGGGAGTGATAGAGCAGACAAGAGAGGGTGGAAGAGATGGGGAGAGAGTATCGGGAGAGAAGGGAGAAGAGTGAAAGAAGAAGAGAAAAATTTAAGCAAGAAGGAAGAAAATAGAGAGGAGGGGAGGGGAAGACAAGAGGGGGTTAGAGGAAAGTGGGCGAAAAGGAGGAGGGAGAAAAGGAGAGAGGAGGAAGAAAGAAATGGCAGGGACAGAGAAGGAGGCATAGAAATGTAGAGACAGGTGAGGATAAAGGGGAAGTAGAGATGATTGGAAGAGAACAGGCGTAAGAAAGAGAGGGAAGGGAAATGAGAATAGGTGAGAAAAAGGGAGGGTAAGAAAATAACAGAAAACATTGGAAGAAAAAGAGAAATTGAGAGAGAAAAACAGATGTAACGGAATGGAGATAGAAGGTGGAAAGAGGATAGTGGGAGAAAATTAGGCTGAAAAGAAGAGAGAAGGGAAGGGAGAAGGGAGAAAGGGGGAGGAAGAGATTGGGCAGAAAGGGGAAGTTATAGAGAAATAGAGACAAAGAGTGAGAGAAGAGAGAAAAGGAGAAGGAAGATAGAGAAGGAGAAAAAATAGAGAATAAGGAAAGAGAAGAGGGAGATAAAAGGTAAGAAAGGAGAATAATTGAGGAGAAGAGGAACAATTACTGAAAAGAGAGGAAAGGAAGAGATGAGAAATAGCGAAAAGAGAGAGAGAGAGAAGAGGAAGAGGTGAGTGAGAAAAAGCAGGGAAGGAGACATGAGGTTGGATGGAGACATGGAACAAAAGGGCTGAAAGTGGGGGCTGAGAGAGGACATGGAGAGGGCCACATGATGGAGTAGTACAAGGTCAATTAGGGCTGCAAGTACAGCCAGGCGGCAGAAAAGGCAGATGAGAGGGTCATGGGGTCACCAAGGCCAGAGAGGGTCACACAGACTACCTGTGGCCAGAAAGGGCTGTGAGAGGGCAGAGAAAAGGAAGTGTGAGGACTGTGAGAGCCCCCTGAAGTTAAAGTTCCTAGTGCAGCTGCACCGGTCATAGCTCTGGTTCCACCCCTGGCTCTGCACCTGGTAATGACTCAGTAAAAAGCCCAATGCTGCCCCATTGGTAAGAGGCATATTTTTATTCTGTTTAATTTTATGCTTTTAAAAAGGTGAATCTACTTTAACTAAAGCAATTCCTTTAGAGCTCTTCTTATTTACTCCCCTCCTCCACCTTGTGCTGGCTCACAACACTATTTGTAAAGGAGTATGTGATGGCTAACTGGATGGCACAGACAGCACATACTCATTTTGGAATATACTGACTGAGGCAATTCATCTAGAGCTCTTCTTAATTTCTCCCCTCCTTCAACCTTGTGATTCAGCATGCAGGTCTTTGTGAAGGCTTATGGGCTCTCGCGGCACTCGCAAAGCCCCACCCACCCTTAGTGATGTCATTTTCTGGGGGCGGCGATCAGAGTTGCTGTGACTGCACGGAGTATGCGCTGCGAGGTGGCAGCCCCGCTGCCCAGCAACCACTAACATCACACAGGGCCCGGCCTTAATGACAGGCTGTGGACCGCCCGAACCTCCAGGAGATATCTCGCGAAGCCCCACCCAGCCTCAGTAATGTCATTTTCTGGGGGCGGAGATCAGAGTTGCTGTGACTGTACGGAGTATGCGCTGCGAGGTGGCAGCCCCGCTGCCCAGCAACCACTAACATCACACAGGGCCCGGCCTTAATGACAGGCTGTGGACCGCCCGAACCTCCAGGAGATATCTCGCGAAGCCCCACCCAGCCTCAGTAATGTCATTTTCTGGGGGCGGAGATCAGAGTTGCTGTGACTGTACGGAGTATGCGCCGCGAGGTGGCAGCCCCGCTTGCCCAGCAACCACTAACAGCACCCAGGGCCCGGCCTGAATGACATGTCATGTCTTAGAGACTCACCACGTGAGAGTCAGCAAGATCGGAGAGGGATCCTTGGGGAAGGCCATCCTGGTGAGGTCCAAGAAGGATGGCAAGTAATATGTAATCAAGCAGATCAGCATCTGCAAGGTGGGGCTCCCGGTGTGGGCACTGGTATTATGGCAAGGGAGAGTGCACTTTATAATATATACTTTACATTGCATCATAAGGGTTAACATTCACTGGCACTAGGACCTGCAATGCATTGCCCCCTCATCCAGTGAAAGGGTTATATGGCAACTGACTACACCCTGCTGCAAACTGATATGACATGAATGCATTAATATAACAGGAACTATATTGTATTATACAGTAAGTGCACAATAATATAACATAAACTGTATTGTATTATATAGTAAGCACACAATAATATAACATGCACTATACTGTATTATACAGTAAGTGCACAATAATATAACATAAACTGTATTGTATTATATAGTAAGCACACAATAATATAACATGCACTATACTGTATTATACAGTAAGTGCACAATAATATTACATGCACTGTATTGACCGCCAACGCTGCTCATAGCACACAAACACTTGCAATAAGCACAAAAAACACATCACCAAACAATGACACCAAAAGCGGCTATCAGGAAAAAAAATACAACAACCAACAGCCTTGCAATGAGCGCCGAAGGCGCACATTGCGAGACACGCGATGAGCGCCAAAGGCGCTCATTGCGAGGCTCGCAATGAGCACCGAAGGATCTCGCACCACCAACCAAATTAATGTCTCCACCAAACAGCATTACCTGCCTTACAATCCTTATTGCCGTCATTTTTTGACGGGCAAGTCGCTAGTCTTTATATATTAGCAATAAACAGAAGCATTATGGGGCTTGCTATATTTTTATATGCCTGTAATGTGTATTATGGTATGGCTTATATGGAGTTTACTCTATGTTTATTATATACCCGTGTGTGAATGGTTATTTATACATCTGTAATGTGGAGGAACTATATCTTTTATGGGATTATATCTTTATATACCAGTACTGTTTGGGGCTAGATTATTAGTGCAAATGTAGTGCGTATGTAGTTAGTGCCCACTGGATTTAAAAAAAGTTTTGCTACTGTTGTTTAGATTTATGATTATGTTGACCAATAGAGAGCAGAGTAGAAGTAGGAGAATCAAATGTTTTATGACATTCGAGATGCCGGAGATAAAGTTCACAAGGAAATAAATGATAAAACACAGAGCTTTTTAAAACTTGCCTTGTATTGAAAAACAAAAATATTATAAATAGCATCATCAATACATGACTTATTACAAGACAAAGTCTCTGATACAAAGTAGTTTTAGTTCAGGTGCCTGCTCAGGAGAGATAACTATAGAGATTGGTTGACAATGTCAAGAGCTAATGTTTTGCACAGTTTCCTTTACAAAAATTGCAAAAAATGAAACCAATGAAAAGGGATAAACGCAAGACACATAACTATTTACAAAAGGGACCCTGTATGACAAAGGACAAGACAGACATTCTGACACAGGAGGAATTGACGACCCTGCTCCCGAGAGCTTACAGAGTAAAATGAGACTCTGCTCCCGAGAGCTTATAGTATAAAGGAGATGGGAAGTGACACAAGAGGGCGAGAGGCTGAAGGACTGTGATCCAGGCAGCAGGCAGGGCACACTGGAAGAAGTGTCTTTGTGTCCAGTAGGGTCTTGCAATATTTAATACAGTTTTGGATTTCTCTCCACATAGCTAGTTGGAAAGTTGTGAGGTTGTGTTTCTCCTCCAGGAGATTATTTCTTTACTTGGGCAGTTGCATTACACTATCAGTGATTATAAATTACAAACACGCCGTCTCCAATTTCTTCTTACGCAATTTCTTCTTATGCAGAAACCAATAAGTCTATTTGAATATAGAAGAGATGTAGCTGCTGGAAGAAGTTGTGGATATCTCCTAATGTTCTCAAATGTTATCATTTCAATGCTTCATCCAATGTCAAACAATGCAGGGAATATTCCGGGAACCTTAAATTCAGTTCCATTTGGATTACATTCCTTGTGACTCTTGGGTTGCAATTCTGTAGAAAAGTGAGACCAAGTTAAATAACAATGTAGTTCAACAACATTACATTTGTTATGTTACAGAAGAGAAGAAAGGGTTTGGCGGTATGATCACACATAAAATGTTTTAGAAAGTAAAAAAATGAACCTTTAAATAGTATATGTAGTAGTACAGTATATTGTAGTGAAATTCACCACCATGTTTGTTTCTGTTTATCTGTTTCTTACACTGGCAAGAAACATTGAATGTAGAAAAATGTGGCAATCCTTAGTTTTAAGTGCTTACATCAGAACTAATGGAAGACTAACAGCCATTAAATTCCCTGAACGTGTAAAACCATAGCCCGTAACGTAGGCTATTAAATTGGCCCCGTAAAGCAACCCGCCAACGACTTTCCCGGTAAGGGGCAAATCAAAGCCTACTGAATGTCGATAATTGAACTCCGCGGCTGCAAATCCTTTGTTCTGTCAAGCCTGTAACTGTTACACTCCAATCACGCTATTAAATTACAACAAATTCACTGGCATTCAACCCCATAACTCGCAAATGGAGCCAAAAAGCCAACAGATACTAGAGAGAATGCCGCAAGGGGGTTAAAGTCGTATCCGTAGCACTGTAAATGCAAATATCAACACACTAAAAATGCAAACATCAACACACTACTGTACTTATAAATTAAAGGTAACGTGATGTTAGGTATTACAATTAATAGCACAACATTCTCAGGTCCATAAATCTGCAATATATATATTTTAATATTTAATTTCTGTGTTATATCGACCCCAGCAAACAATGTGTTAATAGATATAATGGAACTCACATGGACTAGAATATCATATTTACTGATTTATTAAGATTGCATTTTTTTCTGAAATGCGGGTCTGATCGTAACTCGTAATTGAAGGCTTTGAAATCTAACCTCCATTTTTCAGTGACATAATGATGACGATCTCTCTTTTGCCATTGGCTCCGTCTAAACCTGTAACTACGGGTTTTACTAATTGATCATGTTCGCGGAAGCACATCTAACATGCACAAAAGAATGGTTTAAAGGTTTGAGTCTCAAGCCCATAACTTGCGCCATGGTCTAATTTAATAGCTCTGTAACGCAGTCAAATTTCAAGCCCCCAGCCTTTGCAGGCTTGCCAATGCTGCTACAGGCGTCTAATGTAATGGTGCTGTAAGTCTACAAGGCACCCCCCACCCCCCTTACCCTTTGCTGACAAATAAGACAATGACTGTCCCAAAAAAGAATAATTGCATATGATAATGATTCAATGGCTGTGCCCCAAGACTATTTCTACAAAAGAATGGCTGTGCCCAAGACTATTTCTTCAAAAGAGTTATAATGTTAATATAGGGCTACAGTATCTTTTAGATATTGACTTGCAGACCTTCAGTACCTGCATCTTTTTAGTAATTGTGCTTTGTGATGTCATTCATTGTGACATCATTTTATATCCATTATACCATGGTAGATAAGAAACTGTGGGGTTAGTGTCCAGAATTAGTTATGTATTTCCTGGGGAAGTTGACAACACAATTCTGATACTCACTAGACATCTCTCACTTAATTGCTCAAAAGCGATAACACACACACAGAATAAATGCCTGCCATGCCAATTAACAGATCGGTATTGGTCATACACTTAAAAAAATTCTCTACTCACACATAAATCAATTTCAGAAAAATGATATACTCACCATGCAGTCTCATCTCCTTACAGATGAAATTATTCCTCTCTTATATTTGTAGATTAGGTGACATTGTAAAGATGTATTTTCCAGTGCACAAAATTGTTTAAGTGGTACCATAAACACATGAAACTAATAACTATTTACAAGGGGGACCCTGTACGACAAAGGACAAGACAGACATACTGACACAGGAGGAATTGACGACCCTGCTCCCGAGAGCTTACAGAGTAAAATGAGACTCTGCTCCCGAGAGCTTATAGTGTAAAGGAGATGGGAAGTGACACAAGAGGATGAGGGAGAAGAACTTGTGGATCTTAAAATGTTCAACTATTTTACTGTTATCATTTCAATGCATCATTCAAGAGAATAGAGAATTCAAGGAAACTGAATTCAGTTCCATGTGGGTTATATTTCTTATAAGTCTGGCGGGCAGTTCTCTAGAGAAGAAAAGAAACAAAATTAAATAACAATGGAGTTTAATAACATAAGATCTGGGCACAGGGTGGTCTGGCCATCTTATATACATACACTGAAGTCTATACTCACACATAAATAAACTAAAGCAAAGTCTATACTCACCGCATAGTCCCATCTCCTCACTGGTGGAATATATTCATTAGTTACTGTATTTTTATACTGTGATACCAATTTCTGCAGAAAAAAATGCAAGAGGCACAGTAAATACATGGGACTCTATCAACTTAAACATACAGTAACAAGTAAGAAATAACATAATACACATTTGTTCTAAAATTAGAAAGTCATAGAAAGTTATATTACACTTCAATCAGTATAGTCTACTTTTCTGTCTGTACAATTAACCTAATCCCTCAGTTATTAAACCTTACCTCATCCACACAGTCTCAGTGTGCAAGGTAGAGTATGCTCCTTTAAGGCTTCTTATAGTCATGTTTATAGGACACAGGCACATGGTCTCTTTCTGTTGATAAAGTAGATACACAACTAAGTCATTGGTGGGGCCCAGGGAATAACGATTGTATACTATAAATAATGAATTAAAGGCTATAGTGTGAGCTTTACTAAAGTCAATTACTTCAAGAGTATAATGTAAATATGGAAATTCTATACTCACCTCATAGTCCTATCTCCTCACATGTGGAATTATTCATAATTTTGTGTATTTTTATACCTTGCTACCATTTTCTGCAGAAAAATGCAAGGAGTAAAGTAAATGCATGGGACTCATGACTGTAGCGATTTAAACATACAGTAAAATAAATAAGTCAGTTATATTATTATTTCAAGTGGTATAATCTTTTTTTCCGTCTGTAAAATTAACCGAATCCCTCAGTTATTAAACCTTACCTTATGTATGCAGTGTCAGTATGCAAGGTAGGGTTTCCTCCTTTAAGGCTTCTTATATTCATATTTATTGGACACAGGACACAGGCACATAGGTAGAGTTGGCTTTTTTAAGACTTCTTATAGTCATGTCAGGGCACAGGCACATACATACATGGGCCCTTTCTGTTGATAAAGCAGATACAATAACAATTGTATATGATAAAAAATGAATTAAAGGCTATAGTTTAAGCATTGCAAAGTCAATTACTTCAAGAGCATAATGTACAAATGGAAATACAACGTATCTAAGGGTTTTTGTACATTAGACATTGACTTGCAGATCTCCTGTCCCTACATCTGTATTTGGGCTTTGTGATGTCATCTATTATGACATATGGTGCTTTTATATACAGAGGTACACAAGGGACTATGGATAACTTTCTCTGATTGGTGTCCCTGACTGATACAAAGACAACACTCCTCACATACTCACACAAGATTATATATACTGGATAATACCAATACTCACACAGGCATTAAGGTGATAACACATCCGCTTTAATGGGGATGGTTCTGATATAATACAGGGCTGCTTTAAAACTAAGTGCACCCCTGCCATGCCAGTCATAGGGAGGTCTGGCCATCTTAAGATACATACACTGAAGTCTATACTCACACAAAAACTAAAGTAAATTCTATACTCACCTCATAGTCCCATCTCCTCACTGGTGGTATATATTCATTAGATACTGTATTTTTATATTGTGCTACCATTTTCTGCAGAAAAATGCAAGAGGTACAGTAAATAACTGGGACTCTATCAACTTCATACAGTAACAAGTAAGAAATAACATAGTACACATTTGTTATGCTTCTTCTAAAATTAGAAAGTCATAGAAAGTTATATTACACTACAATCAGTATAGTCTACTTTTCTGTCTGTACAATTAATGTTATCCCTCAGTTATTAAACCTTACCTTATCCACACAGTCTCAATGTGCAAGGTAGAGTTTGCTCCTTTAAGACTTCTTATAGTCATGTTTATAGGGCACATGCACATACACACATGGCCCCTTTCTGTTGATAAAGCAGATACACAACTAAATCAGTGGTTGGCCCAGGGAATAACAATTGTATATGATAAATAATGAATTAAAGGCTATAGTTTAAGCATTGGAAAGTAAATTACTTCAAGAGCATAATGTAAATAATGGAGATACAACATCTCTAAGGGTTTTGTACATTAGACATTGACTTGCAGATCTCATGTCTCTACATCTCTATAGTAATTGGGCTTTGTAATCTATTATGACATATTGTGCTTTTATATACAGAGGTACACAAGGGACTGCGGGGGTAACTGTCCCTGATTGGTGTTTTGTTTTCTGAAAAAGTTTACAACACAACTCTGATACTCGCAAAGACAACACTCCTCACATACTTACTCACACAAGATTATATATACTGGATAATACCAATACTCACATTCATTAGGGTGACAACACATCCGCTTTAATGAGGATGGTTTTGATATAATACATATTGCAGGGCTGCTTTAAAACTAAGTGCACCCCTGCCATGCCAGTCACAGGGTGGTCTGGCCATCTTATATACATACACTGAAGTCTATACTAACACATAAATAAACGAAAGCAAATTCTATATTCACCTCATAGTCCCATCTCCTCACTGGTGGAAGTATTCATTATTTCATGTATTTTTATACTGTGCTACCAATTTCTGCCGATAAATGCAAGGAGTAAAGTAAATGCATGGGACTAGATTTCAAGAAGTAACATAACACAATACATATTTATTATGCTTCTTCTAAAATTAAAAAGTCAGTTATATTATTACTTCAGATGGTATAATCTACTTTTCTGTCTGTACAATTAACATAATCCATCAGTTATTAAACCTTACCTTATCTAAGCAGCCTCAGTGTACAAGGCAGAGATTCCTCCCTTAAGGTTTCTTATAGTCTGTTCATGTGTTGATGTTTGAGCTGTGAATGGCTTTGCTTCCCAATGTAGCTCCTTATATAGGGGATTTGGGCTCTGTGACATCATCGTTTATGACACATCTCTGATGTAAGAAGTTGTTTGTTACCCGGAGGGCCCTGGTCAGCCTTGTGATGTCTGCCATTAGACAACTTATCATATAGTGCTCTGAAAATGTCCCAATGTCCCATTTACAGTGCTTAGGACATGTTTTTTACCCCTTTGCGGGTCCTATCAGGTACCTGTAGGATTTTCTTATACATTTGCCATTTATGGGTGTGATACCATTTGCGGGCTTGTGTAATTGTAGCAATTGAATAGCCATTTGAGTTTTTAGCGATTGTAACTCTTGCGGACGTAAAACATCAAAGGCTTAGATGGGGCGTAAGTTACTGTTGTAACAACCGCAGGGATTTTCAGCCCCGTAACCCGTAGATCATTTGCAGGTCACAAAAAGATGCCAATTGAATTGCAAATTAGTTTATGGGCTACATTACAGGCGTGAGCTGCACATTTCTTAACTGAATGAGGCTCCAGGTGTTATATTTTAGCCGAGTGCTTGGCACATAATTTAAAGGACCACTGTAGCTTGGTAAATGTATACAAAATAAAATTAGATAGTATGCAAGACATCATTTACCATTAGGCACAATAGGCAAGTGCCTAGGGGTGCATGTCTGCATAAACTTTACTTTGCACCCAGCTCCTTGCATGAAGTGCCATGCCTTAGCAGTGGAAATAGAAAAAAAAACCTCTTCTCTGATTAGCTACAGTAATTTCCTCTTTTCCTTACAAAGCATGCTGGGAGGTGTACAATTCTGCACAATTCTCCCTGCATGGTTCTCAGGTTAATGTTCTAAGGTGTTCACACAGCTGAGATTTGTGACACCAAGTAAATGAGATAGTGCCAGCCAGACAGTGACACAAATGAGACTGTGACACCCATTAAGTTAAAGGACTTTTGAAGATTAAGGTAAATACACTTTGTTACATATATACAGTTTGTCAAGTATGTACATTGGTTTGTTATGTATGTAAGTTAACAGTTTGAGCAGCTGTTTAAGCCATAGGCATTTTTTATATCAACTGAAGTTTTGAAGTTTATTTTTATGAGTACAGGAATCCAGAATCGTGCTGTCAACTTTCCCAGGATATAAATAACCACCCCTGGACACTACCCTGACATCCCTTGTATACCTTGGCATATGGATATAAAAGCATCATGAGTCACAATGGATGACATCACAAAGCCCAATTACTAAAATGTGTAGGGACTGAAGATCATAAAGGGATTATGTAGCCCTATGATGTCTCAGATTTATTTCACTACACATCTGTTTATGAGAGCTGGATGATGTGGGTGTGTCCTTTTAGTTATCAGTGGAGGGAGGGCTGAGGGAGAAGGGTACAGGCAGAAGTCCAAATATATTGTTTGATCTCTGGATAAGATTGAAATTGACACCACACCCATTCCCTCTCACTGGCCCAGGAGCAGTCTCCTTACATCAAAGGATAGAGCCACAGCTCTCCATAAATGTAAATGACCCTCTCATACAACATTACTGTAAATTAACTATTTGCTTGTTTATGCTGTGAGGATGACCATGGACACCTAAAACATCCATTTCCAAGCTAGTCATATCCATCTTTCTATCTCTTATACCTTTTCAATTGTTTTCCCCAAAATTTAGGGAGAAATAAACATTGCAGAGATGCATTTAGTAAATTGCAAAAACACTATCACAGAGAGTCCCAAACTGGAATCCATAGACCATCAGTGGCCCATGACCTTCATCTATCTGGTGCACAAATGTGGTAGTATTGTGTAACATAGTTAATATATATTAATAAAAGTGCATAACAAGTAGTAGAGATGTTTCTAAATATTATATGTTATTGTTTATAGGTGTAAGTTTGATTGATAAATAATGAACTGGTCCCAGAACTTTCGGCAATTTTCAGCAAGTGCACTTGGGAGAACCACTACATATGTTTTCAAAATTATATGTCCCTTTTGGACAATTTGGAATGGTAGAGAATATGCAGTCATGTCAATAAAGTATAATTATTATTATTATTATTATTACCCTTTATTTATAAATCAACAACATTTTCGTATAGCGCTATTTACAAATTAGAATAAAACACAGTGGGTACAAATGCAATATGCAAGATCATCTGCTAAACTTATTTCCACACTGGGACATTTTACTGGTGTTCTTTAACTGGTTTATGGAAATGCCAGTGGTAAATATTAGGATTGAATATTGTTAAGCACTGATTATATTTTATAAATACTGTATATACTCGAGTATAAGCCAACCCGAGTATAAGCCGAGGCACCTATTTTACCACAAAATACTGGGTAAAATGAGTGACTCGAGTAGAAGCCGAGGGTGGGAAATGAGCTTCCCCCTGTGTTCCTCTTGTGCCCTCTGTGTCAACGTCTTGTGTCCCCCTCTCTCTCCCATGTCTCATCTCCCCTCTCCCTTCCCTGTGTCTCTTCTCCCCTCTCCCTTCCCTGTGTCTCTTCCAACCTCTCCCTTCCCTGTGTCTCTTCCCCACTCCTCAACCTCCCTCCTCATCCTCAACCTCCCTCCTCATCCTCAACCCCCTCCTCAACCTCCCTCCTCACCCTCTCTCCTCAATCCCCTCCTCAACCTCAACACCCCTCCTCAACCCCTCCTACTCATCCTCAACCTCCCTCCTCATCCTCAACCTCCCTCCTCATCCTCCCTCCTCAACCCCCCCATCCTCAACCCCTTCCTCAACCTCCCTCCTCAACCCCCCATCCTCAACCTCCTCCTCAACCCCCCATCCTCATCCTCCCTCATCAACTCCCCATCCTCATCCTCAACCGCCCTCCTCAACCCCCCTCCTCAACCTCCCTCCTCAACCCCCCCATCCTCAACCCCCCATCATCTCTCCTCAACCCCCATCCTCAACCCCCCTCCTCAACCTCAATCCCCATTCTCAACCCCTCCTCCTCATCCTCAACCTCCCTACTCAACCTCAACCCCCCTCCTCAACCCCTCCTCCTTATCCTCAACCTCCCTCCTCATCCTCCCTCCTCAACCCCCCTCATCAACCCCCCATCCTCAACCCCCCCATCCTCAACCCCCTCCTCAACCCCCCTCCTCAACCCCCCATCCTCAACCCCCTCCTCAACCCCCAATCACCAACCTCCTTCCTCAACCTCAACCCCCCTCCTCAACCTCAACCCCCTTCAACCCCAACCCACCTCCTCAACCTCAACCCCCCTCAACCTCCCCCCTCAATCCCCCTCAACCACAACCCCCCTCCTCAACCTAAACCCCCCTAAATACCCTCCCCTCACTTACCTGCTTCTGCTCCGGCCTGCGCTCCTTGACGCGGCGCGCATGTGACTTCACGTCATTAGCATATACCGGGTGCCAGCAACCGGAAAATGCTAATGACGCGGCGTGCATGTGATGTCACATGCGCGCCTCGTCAAGGAGTGGAGGCCGAAGCAGAAGCAGGTAAGTGAGGGGAGAGGGGAGGTATTTAGGGGGGTTTCGGTTGAGGAATGGGGTTGAGGTTGAGGAGGGGGGTTGAGGAGGGGGATTGGGGTTGAGGGGGATTGAGGGGGGAGGTTGAGGGGGATTGAGGTTGAGGAGGGGGGAGGGAAAGAGACACGGGGGGTAGAGAGACACGGGGGGTAGAGACAAACGGGGGGGCTTAGAGACACACGGGGGGGTTAGAGAGACACGGGGGGAGAGTGACTCGAGTATAAGCTGAGGGGGCCCTTTTTAGCCTTAAAAAAAGGGCTGAAAAACTCGGCTTATACTCGAGTATATAAGGTAAGTTAAAATAAAAAAAAATTACATGACTAAAATCTGTGAATTTTATTATTAGGGTTGGGTTAAAAGTTAGGGTTGAAGGCATATTAAAGTGAGGTATGTTATGAATGCGTCATGTAGAAGGGAATTAGTAGTGTATGATTATATTTTTTTGCATGCACTATGTTTGTTTAGCTTTGCATTAAAAAAAAAACTGTTGCAGGTGATGTTTACGCCCCCAGGATTGAGCTAGGCTTCTCAGGGTATGATTTTCTAAAAGTGTACCCTGTCCATGTGAGCATGTATGTCAGCTTTGCAGCCAACCAGCAATGCGTTATGCAACCGGCATAGATGACTACTACACTGGGTACTTAAAGAACCATACATCGATACTCAAGTAAAAATGCTTGAGCGGTTACACAGTTGTTCTTTAGACATACACCCTCTACTTAATAAATGTTGACAAATTATAATGATACTGTAACCAAACATTTCAGCTTTTTCCTATTCTAATTTGTCTTTTAGGTGAATAAGCATTTATGCATGATTTATGGTCCTGCAATGACCTGCAACATTTGAGGACCGTGCATGTGTATCTGTGAGAGGGAGTGCATGCAATTTACTGGGGCTAGAGAGGTAATGGGGCAATTCACTGGGACTAAGAGAGATCACAGGGGCAATTCACTGGGGCTGGGGGAGATAATGGGGCAATTCACTGGGGCTGAGAGAGATCACAGGGGCAATTCACTGGGGGTGGGGGAGGTGATGAGGTAAATCACTAGGGCTGGGGGTTACCAGAGTTAATCACTGGGGCCCTCATTCAATTGCGATTTGGCCAATTCAATAGGGATATAAATAAGCACATAACATATTTTTTTTAAATAAGTTTTTAGTTAGTGAAATCCTTACTTTTGGATAGATGTTTACTAAGTAAAAACTTATTTAAAAAAATATGTTATGTGCTTAATTAGACCCCTATTCAATTGGCCAAATTGCAATTGAATGAGGGCCTGGGTCTGGTGAAAGTCTCACCTGGGATGTAAATATAACAATCCGTGAATGACGGTACACAGACATAGTCACCTAATATGTGGACTATTTGATAATAATTGTTGACTGATCCAGAGGAAGCAAACAGAAAAAAAAAATTGAAACTTGCCAATTGTCTCCTAAGGGAAAAAAAAGCAAAATTCCTTTCTGACCCCAGAGACTGGTGATCGAATTTCTCCCTGGATCAATATTCCTTCGCTAGTTATCTAGGATAACCTTGAATTCTCACTTTATTTTAAAATATATTTCACAACTTTTTAAAGTTATCTATCGAGTTCGCTGTCACCACCTCCTTTGGTAGCGAATTCCACAGTTTAAGCACCCTAACTGTGAAGAACCCTTTTCTTTCTTTAAGGTGAAATCTTTTTTCCTCTAAACTCATGGGATGTCCTCTTGTCAGATGAAAATCTCTTGGCACAAAAGTTTCACTTGACAAAGCCTTAGATTGACCCTGGATATGTTTAAATAAAGTAATCATATCCCCTTATAGACAACTTTTTTCTAGGGAAAATAAGTTTAATTTGGTTAGTCTTTCTTCATAACTTAGCCCCTCCATTGCCCTTATTAGTTTTGTTGCCCTTCTCTGTACTGTTTCCAGCTCTAAAATGTCCTTTTTATGAAGTGGTGCCCAAGATTGCACTCCATATTGCAAATGAGGGTGAACTAGGGATTTGTTCAGTGACAGAATTATATCTGATTCCCTTGCTTCTATACCCTTCTTAATACATGCTAATATTTTAGTTGCCTTTGCAGCTGCTGCTTCGCATTGAGCACTGTTACCTAGGTGGTTGTCCACAAGTACTCCCAAATCCCTTTCAATATCAGATACGTCTAGATTTGCTCCATTAAGATTATAAATTTCATGGCTATTTTTCCTTCCCAAATGCATAAAATTTATTTGTATTAAATCTCATCTGCCATTTAGATGCCCATTCCTCTATTTTATGCAAATGCCTTTGTAGGGAAAGTACATCATTATCTGATTTAATTACCTTGCACAAGTTAATGTCATCAGCAAAAATTGAGACACTACTTTTGAGTCCTACTTCTACGTCATTAATAAATATGTTAAAAAGGAGAGGACCTAATACTGACCCTGAGGAACCCCACTTACCACATTTTTCCAATCGGAGTATGTTCCATTTACAACAACCCTTTGCTTCCTGTCTTTCAGCCAGCTCTCGATCCATGAGCAGATATTTACTGCAATTCCTGTATCTCTTGGTGTGCTCAATAGTCTCCCATGTGGCACTGTATCAAAAGCTTTTGCAAAAATCAAATTGACTACACCAACTGAGTTGCCATGATCCAAGTTCCTACTAACCTTCTTATAGAAACTAATTAGATTGGTCTGACATGACCTATCTTTCATAAATCCATGTTGACTCCTACTTATGATGTTGTTCAAATAGACATATTCTTGTATATTGTCCCTTATTAACCCCTCCCAACTACAGATTTGAAGAGGCTTACAGGTCTATATTTCCCTGGATATTCTCTTGCTCCCTTCTTAAATATAGGTATCACCTCTGCTTTTCACCAGTCATCTGGTAGCGACCCTGTGGTGAGTGAGTCTTGAAAAATTAGATATAATGGTTTGGCTATTACAGAACTCAGTTCCTTGAGTACACTTGGATGTATTCCATCAGGACCTGGGACTTTATTATCTCTTTCAAATTTCTTCCTGCATTAACCAAGTATTTAGTGATGGTAGTGTAGCCCCGTTTTGTTGCAGTGTCCCAACCACTGGTACCTCCCTTATATATACCGAAGAAAATAACCTATTTAGCTCATCTGCCTTTTCCTGGTCACTAATTATCACATTGTAATGTTCCTATAGCTTCCTTTCTTGACTTCTTCCCATTAATATATTTAAAAAAATATTTTAGGGTTAGTCTTCCTCTCCCTTGCAACTGACTTCTCATTTTCTATTTTAGCCAGTCTAATAGCCTTTTTGCAAGCCTTGTTGATTTCCTTATATTCACATAAAGCTGCCTCTGTTCCCTCCTTCTTGTATAATTTAAATGCATGTTTTTTTGTTTTGTTATCATGATCTTTAAGTCATTGTTAAGCCACATGGGATGTGATTTACTCCTATTCATCTTATTTCCACATAGTACATGCTGATATGTATGTATATTTAGTAATGATTTGAATGTCATCCATTTATTTTTCCCTGTAAGTTCTTTATCCCAGTCTATATGTTGTATTGCTGTCCTTAGCCCATTAAAGTTAGCCCTTTTGGCCACTTACAACTCTGTTTTTTTTTTAATTCAATCTCAAATGAGACTGTGTTGTGATCACTGTTCCACAAGGTTTGCCCTATTTTAACATTTGATATTATATCAATATTTCATGTGATGACTAAATCCAAGATAGCCTTGTTTCTAGTAGGTTCTTGTACAACCTGGGCAAAATAATGGTCCCTGAGTGTAATCAAGAACCTGCTCCCTTTAGCTGAACTGCTGGTCTCATATATCCAGTTTATTTCAAAGTAGTTAAAATCTCCCATTATTAGAACTTTCCCATGCTTAGCTGCATTATCTATCTGCAGCAATAGTTGCAGTTCATCACCCTCAATTATATTTGGGGGTGTATAGCATATTCCTACCAATATGCATTTAGAATGGGCTCCTCCACTATTTAACTCAACCCACAAAGATTCAATGTTGTCGCTAGTTCCACTATAAATATCTTCTCCGACTACAGGTGTTTCTTATACCATTACCCCTTTCTTTCCTAAATAAGTTATAACCATCCAAATGACCTGTCCAGTCATGAGATTCAATCCACAAAGTTTCAGTAATGCCTACTAATTTCCATTTTTATTGTACCACTAATAATTCTAGCTCGCCCATTTTCCCAGGCAAACTTCTTGCATTAGCAAGCATACACTGTATGTTCCTATGGCTCTGCCATTGTGAAGTGCTTGCCACTGTATTTGAATCACCTAGTAATACCTCCCTACTGTCTTTTGTAACCCTCCCCCTTCTCAAACCCCATGGGTAGATAATTCATCTTTCCCCCTCTACCCTTTCTACCCCAATACTTCTATCTAGTCCCCCCCCACCGACTAGTTTGAAATCTCCCCCAGCTGTTCTACCATCCTTCCCCCTAGCACAGCAGCTCCCTCGTCATTAAGGTGCAATCCATCACTGCTATAGAGATTGTGCCCAAGCGAGAAGTCAGCCCAGTGCTCTAAAACCCAAAACCCTCTGTTCTGCATCACTTTTTTGCATTTCTGCATTAACCTCCTTAAGCTATCTCCCTAGACTAGCATGTGGCACTGGTAGTATCTCGGAAAATACTAACTTGGGGGTCCTTGCTTTAAGCTTATTCCCTAGATCTTTAAAATCTTTCTTTAGAACACTCTATCTTCCACTTACTTTGTCATTGGTACCTTCCTAATAATAGAGTCCCCTACCACCAAAACCTTTCTCTTGCCATGCCTAATCTGCCCTCCCACTCCTCCAGTAGAACTGTTCTCCCGGCTGTTAGAGGGAACATCCCCAACAGTTTCACTCAATCTGGCAAATCTGTTTGTGTTTGTCAACTCAGTACTGGCCCACCTCCATCTCCTGATCCCCCTGCTCCCCCTTGTAACTGTAACCCAACTACCTCCCAGAACATTCTCACTAGCCCCATCTCCACCCTCCATGCTAGGCCCAGCTAAACTATGCTCCAGACCTTGTTTTGGTTATTACAGAAATTTAAAGGAAAGCTACAGCTCAATGTATTATGTATGCTTATTTCAGGTGGGATTTTCAAGGGGTGTCAACATTGATAGAAAACAGTTTGCAAATGCAAGAAATTCAGCAAACTTAAGGGTAACTGTTTAAATGTTTATTTTGGTATTTTTTCATGCAATGTTTTTCATACACTACCAATTCTCCTCTATCAGATGCATTAATAATCCAGCTCACTTGCATATACCTTAAGTTTCAGTTTTTATGCTAGTGTAAATGTTTCCTTTTAGGGTTAAGTTTAGGGTAAGGTTTAATGTTTAGGGTTAGGGCTAGGTTTAATGCTTTGGTTTCAGGTTAGGGTTAGGGTTAAATTTCATGTTTAGGGTTTAGGGTTAGATTTAATATTTAGGGTTAGAGTTTATGGTAAGGATTAGGTTTAATGTTTAGGGTTACGTTTAAGGTTTAGGTTTAGGATTAGGGATTAGGGATTATGACTAGAAATTAGGATTAGGAGTAGTGAGTAGGAATTAGGAGTTAGGGGTTAGGTTTAATGGTTAGGGTTAGGTTTATTAGGTATGTTTATTGGTTATGGCTAGGTTTATGGTTTAGGTGTTGGCATTAGCAGGTTCATTTTCATGTTTAGGGTTAGGATTAGGTTTAATGTTTAGGGTTAGAATTACGAGTTAGGGTTAAGTTTAAAGGTTAGGGTTACGGGTTAGGGTTAGGATTATACATTAGGTTTAGAGTAGTGTGATTAATGTTAGAGCAGTGGTGATAACAGGAAAGATCAATGACAAGACAGTTTGAAATGGTTGCAAATACATATTTATTTATTTAGAAAGATGATGGATTCTTTACCTACATTTTAACTGTTGAAAAAACTTTTTAATAAGTTTGAAATAAACATGCTTTTAAACAGATTTTATAACTATAAGAAACATTGTGTTTGAAACAGTGTCAAAAATACATAAACATTTTTTTAACTTTGAAACAGTGTAATAAATATATGCAAATAAATGTATAATATAGAGGTGAATATGCTACAATATCTTCTAAAATGTGTTTTGTTGGCATTGTCTGGGTCCACTCAGATCAAGTACACCCATACATGTTGACTATCTACCCTGGAGTGGATGGGATCTTCTAGCAGGACAATGCAACATGTCATACAACCAGAATTGTCCGAGAATGGTTGGAGCAGCACAATAAAGACTTCCAAGTACTTCCTTGGCCTCCAATTTCCCTTGCTTGAACCCACCTGTGGGACCACATTGATCTCCAAGTTCGCCATATGGATCCTCCGGCACACACTCTTCAGCAGGTGTCAGATGCACTGCAGTCTGCATGGTTCCAGATAACCTTACCAACCTCCCAGTATCTTATTGACTCACTACAATGTAATCTAGCTGTTGTCTATGCAGGTGGTCATAATAATGTGACTGGACAGTTTATTATTATTCATAGAGGTGCTTGAAGACTTGCCATTCATCTAGTCTTAGTGTTAGGGTTAGATTTCATGTTTATTTTTGGGTTAGGGTTATGGCTAAGTTTTATTTTAGGTTAGGTTTAGGGCTAGGGCTAAGGTTAAGGTTTAGGTTTTAGGGTTAATTGTAAGGGTTAGGGGTTAAGGTTAATGTTAGGATTAGGGTTAAGGTTAGGGTTCATGTTTAGAGTTAGGCTTTAGAGTAAGAGTTAGGTTTAAGGGTTAGGTATAATGTCCAGGGGTTGGGTTAGGTTTAATGTTTAAGGTTATGATTAGGGTTTACAGATAGGGTTATATTTAATGTTTAGGGTTAGGTTTAATGTTTAGGGTTAGGGTTAGAGTTAGGGTTAAGTTTTAAGGACATTTTAGGAAAGGGTCATCATCAGTGTTTAATCTGTTGCACTACATGAATTCACATAGATATGATTGTGATATCCTTCTATATGTGCCCCAACTAGTTTTATTCCTGAATTTAGCTTTTTCCGACATGGATTCCACTGACTGGTTGTGGGCACCTGTGAACATATTTACACAGTTGATGGAAGGATTTACCCGTAGATGTATATAGGCGGTAGTCGGCTCGAAATTCATCTGATATGATGATAGTGCCTGGTCGTATATATTCTTTAATAATTGGAATCAAAATGTTGCTTGTTCACTCTGGACCTGTAGTGAGGAACCAACCATGATTTTTTCTCTACAGATTCCTTGAAATACCCTTTGCTGGGGTAATATTCGGACAACGTTATTTTTTTTATTTTGGACTGTGAGTCGAGGTCCTCCTATTAATGAAGGATTTCTTAGCAATGTAGGTGCTCAATTTTCTCTCATGTAGTTATCCCAGTCAACCGGGGTGTTCTTGTTTAGATGTAGATCATGTTTACAACATGAGATTGTTTTATTCTCATGACTCCATGAATAAATAAAAAAATATTGCTGTTTTAAATCTGTAAACCATATGTTGAGATGTACAGATATTTATTTGCCGCATCCTCGCTTATGGCATCTCCAACTCTTTCTTGCAGGAAATGTATGGCTTTTTGTTGATTTTTAATTAGTAGAGACAGATCAAGGAAATTCACGCTTTGAAAATATATTTTATAACAATTTATAATAATTTTAATATATTTATAACAATTTGTGTGAAAATTTATTATTTTGAAGTGATTGTTTTTGAAAATATTATATTTTTTAAAATTTAGTTTTTTTGAACTATGGTTAATGCAGCGTACATGCTGATCCAGGTGGCGGACATAAGACAGGAAATATCCAAGATATCTTTCAATGTCCTTTAATAAAGTAAAAAAATATCATTTTTAAATTTAATTTTTTGTAACAGCAGTTGATTTATTATGAAATTAACTGAACAGTATCTGAAATAATCATGTGCTGTATTTGTTAGTACACCATAGGTTTCCAGTATTTTTAACAGAAAAAACTGTAATCTCAAAGTATACCACAATCATGCCCTTCTTCAGTCCATGGCCTGTTCTTTACAGGAGCAATCTATACTTTGTGACTTTTTTCATGTCAGCACCCAGCAATTCAGATCAGATCATTCCCTATGGAGAAGCAGGAGCATCAGATGAGCAACACCATTCAATTTAATGTAGACAGACTGACTTTATTCTTGCTTCAGACATATAAAACCAAGACAATAAAAATCACATGGCCATTCCCCCACCCTGTTACTACCATTACCAAACCCTCACCATTCCTTCCTCTGAGATGTATCTGATCTGATATTTTCTACTGTCATTAAGTGGGGGGGGGGTCAGATTTTCCCCTGCCCCAGATTCCAGGATCTTGCCTTGTATCAATTGTACAACCTTCTGTGAAAGCTGAATATTCCAAGAGGGGCCAATATCTCTTTTTTTTCATCTGGGGCCATATTCATTCAAACTCCTGCAGAGTTAACTCTTTGTTGTCACACTAACAAACATGGCAGAAAGTAAAATATTACTACTACTGTGCACATAACAACATATAGCAACCCCAACATTAATTATTATACTACACTACGCACAAAACAATCATGTCCATTTTAATACTTTGGATATCAGGGATGCTTGTGGGGTCCCATCCTGGCCCCAAAATCAGTCATGACACTTCCTCTCTAATTACTTCCTCCAACACCCACCTAAAGGACTTTTCCTGTGCTGCTCCTGCCCATTGTTAGACTCTTTGTCAGCTTCCAGAGATTTAAGTATACTTTACAATCCCACCTATTCGATGAAGCTGATCACCTATAGTCGTCACACCTACAACCCGTACAACACAGACATAAATTATCTGGCTAGCTCAATCTTCACCATGACAAAGTGACACCTATCCAACATTTTATCAATAATTCAGCTGCCTCACTCCTTCTGTCTAACTTGCCTAATCATCTCTTTGTAACCTCCCACTAGCAGAGACTGCAACTCCTTCTCTATCAGAATGTTTATATTGTACTGTTTTGTGTCACATACAGTTTTCAATATATTTTGACATTGTAATAGTGCTGTGTAAAATATTGGTGACTTATAATATGGTTAATAATACATTGAATATTTATTTTGCTTTCCTGAAAAACACAACCATCCTACACCGTCCTGACGCCTCTTCAATATCTGGTTATGTTAATATCTGTATCCCGTTCTTTATGAGGACTTATTTCAGTATTCTTGCTGTATTCATTGGATAATATATTCATCTTCTTCACAGCTACTGTCTCCAGTATTTGACTGACAAATTGTTCTATTATCTCATTTATTCGCTGCATCATTTGACTAAACAAATGTCCTGCGCTTGAAATATCTCTTTGTGCAGACGCTGTTAATCCATCTTTTTAAGAGAATTTGGATAATCATCATAATTTCCAGTGCCACTGCACTGAACCGTCTGTCTTGTCATTGTCACAAAGCAGTGTTAGTGTAGACTTGTGTCCTTCATATGTCTTTAGAGAAATTATTTCAACTCTTTATATTTTAATATCTTGTGTAACCTGATGGTGGCTTCAAAATCGGGATCCTTGCTGTAGTTATTTTCTCGAACAGAGTAAGATGTGCATTAAAAATGGTCAAAATGTACTAAATAAAAAATAATCAAACTTAGTTGAAAGATAAAGACCAACAATTTGATTATGCAATTGTAAAGAACTAGAATTGATAATGGGTAATGCATTTTAATAATGTAAAATAACAATCTTTAAAAATGTAATACCTATTTACTCAATTTTACGCTGTTTTGACCATCTCCATCATCATTTTATTAGGTCTCCATCTATATGTGAGTATATACTTCTAGTTAAATGAGCTTAAACTTTGAAGTTTGAGATTATGTCATTGACACGCAGTGTATTTCTATTTACAACTGACTTTGCCTATCTGCCATACAAACAAGACAAACCATTGGAGGTTAAGATGAGAGTAAACATTGGATTTGACCATGCCTGTGAATAATTGCATTTAATAGGTAATATATAACAAAATTGCTTTTCTTTTTTAACATTCTAAAAATGTTTTGTCCAATAATATTTTTAATTTTTTAAAGTATATCACTGTAAATATAGAACTACAGGCTATAAAGGGCATTACATATTTCCCAACTCCCCTTTCCATTAAAGAAATGCCTGGATTAGTAAGCTATAAGGTCTAATGGAGACTTGCAATCCTTTGCAATATAAGAATATACAAGCATTGGGGTCCTAAGCAGAGGTGCAAAATTAGGATTGCAAAACCCAAGGACAGTGCTGAAATTTACAACAATACAAGTGGAAGAACAACTGCATAAAATCACACAAAACAGCTCTTGGCTCATTGATTTATTAAAGAAACTGCACCCGTATAGGGACAAAGCATTACTCACTGTAACAGACAGCAGCTTATTGGACACATTGCAGTATAACACTGTCTATATTTTTGGAGACCATTTACAGAATAGATACACAGAGCAAAGCTTGCAGCAGTGGGTACAATAAAGAAACAGGCAATATTATCATCTGGTGGCTTATGATGCTCAGTACTTGTCTTCCTCAACAGCCAAACAGAGTATTACCCACAACCATTAAGCAACACATTCAGCTTTTAACTGAGGGGCTCCCTGTAAATACATGCACAACAAGAAAAATCTACAATGATTAATATCTGAGATATGTAACACCAACGGAGTGATCTAATCCACAAATATAATTTACCACTAACCAGCATTCTAAAATTCTCTCTGCTAATTCAAAGTAGTACTTTCAATATGGGGAAGCCTAAGAAAAGTATCACAAGTAAGAGTATCCCACAAACTATTCACATCATCTGAGACACGGCAACCTCCATCTCAAGGCTCAGGGTCAGGTCTATTTGAGGTCTCCAATAATGACGATAGTCCGGAAAAGACATTCCAGTACATGGAACTGTCTGACTGGTCTCAAGCCAAAATTGAAAGACTGTTGCAGGAACACATTACGAAGGCAGTGAGGGGGCTCAAGGAAGACTTACACTCTTTGGGTCAGCGAACACAGTTCCTAGAAGAGACATCAGATAGCATAGTGGAGACCCAGGAACATGACAGATTTAAAATTACCCAGAACTCAAAACTTCAAGAACTGGAGAAAAAGATAGAGGATTTGGAGAATTGATCGAGAAGATACAATATAAGGATGAGGGGAGTCCCTAAAGCGGTCCAGGATCTGTCACCACACATCAAAGCAGTGATAAGTTTGATTTTGCCCAAACATCCAGAAAAACATTTGGAAATTGAGAGGGCGCATCGAGCACTTGGCTCGGCGGGAGACCGAAACCTGCCTAAAGAAGTCATCATTAGATTTGTTCAACAGAAAGCAAGAGACTTGGTTCTGACTGGTGCTAGAAAGACAGCAGAGATTAAGGGCCCTGATGGAGCCTTCATACAAGTTTATATGGACTTATCTTCTATGACGCTAATCAAAAGGAAAGCTATGAAACTGATCCTGTAAATCCTCATCTAACAGAAGATTTCTTACTGGTGGGGATTCCCCTTTGCCTTAATCTTTCAGCACAATAATACAACTCATACAGTGCGGACACCAGAGGAGGGTATGAAACTATTGATTCGGCTAGAGATGCTGGCTGAAGAAGAACAAGAGCAATTGCTGCATTCCTTAGAAATGTCCAAACTGAACTGGGTGTGGCCTGAAACTGTCAGAAACAAGAGTCAAAAGAAGTCCACAGAGAGAATATTTAGCATTACAAATGGAAGAGCGGCAACTTCAGAAGCTGTACAAATTTGAGACTTGGCTTGGTGGCCATCTCTCCTCAAAGTCGATGTCAAGAATATTTAGTTAAAGTTTCCTTGTGTTACAGCACAAATGAAACGATAGAGACAGTGGCTTTGAGCAAACTTTTGTCCAGAACTTGTAATATTATGGACTGCAATTTGTATGTACTGTGGAATCCAGTTGTTGCTGGAAAGTTTGCCACTTAGTGGTATACTTATCGATTAATTATTTAATTATTCATTATGTATATTAGGTGGAACAAGTTTGAAAGTTTAACTCACCATGTATAGGAGAGGCTCACATTTCCTTGACATTGGTAAACTACGTTTTACTCTTAGACTAGCGGATAGACCAGATAATTATTTTATTTGCAAAATCCATTTCTCCCTGTGGGAAACAAAAGAGATATCAATAACTCTCACTCTTAGACTAAAAAACACATTCTCAAGTGTTGGAAGGAAATCTTTAGAGATTGTGAATACTGTTATTGTGGATGTTTTATTGTTATCCCTTCCCCACTTAACCTTGGTTTCTTTCCCTTTAAGTGACCCATGGACCAGAAAGGTGGGAGGTAGGGGGCGGGCGGAACCTGCGCCGGAGTCTGAGACCACTGGTAAGTTCAACCACCTAGCAGCGCTGCTATTGGGCACTATATACAAAACCATATTAGACACACACCAATTAACAATATGGCAGAGATAATCATACAGTTTTAACTCATAAGGTGGGAATGATGTGGGAAAAGCTTTTCTTTTTTACAAAAAACTCAAATTGTCTATAATCTTCTTACAAGAAACACACTTCGCCATTAATAAAATTCCAACTTTCTTGCATAAAGTCTATCCCACTTATTATACTAGTTATCAGAAAACAAAGAAGGCTGGTGTGGCTATCTTGATTCATAAAAACTTCCCTTTTAAATTGGAACATAAAAAAATCGATAAAGGGAACTTCTTAATATTGACTGGAACTGTTTTAAATAAAATAATGACACTAGTACATTTATATGCTCCCACAGCTGCTCCTCAAAACTCTGTAATTAGATTATTAAACATCCTTGCTTCAATAGAATAGGGTAAAACAATTATGGGAAGCAATCTTAATTTAGAGCTACAGCCCAGTTTAGACAGATCCAGGGACACCTCAGACACACATCACTCTAAGAAATTACAAGGAATCCATAGTCTTCTATTGAGTCTGGGGCTAGTTGACACCTGGAGAGGACATCACCCTTATGATAGAGAGTACACATACTATTCTCCCCATCACAAATCCTACTCCATGATTGATGCACTACTGATAGATTCAAGACTTTTCGATCATTCTGATGGAGCTCAGATTCTCCCTTGTCCTTGGGCTGACCATGCAACAGTATCTGTAAATTTGGACCAAAATTTACCTGGAAATTAAATGAAATGCTATTAGCTAACCTAACCATTCAAAAACAGGTGGCGGAGGAATTGGATCAATATTATACTTTCAATGATAAGCAGGAAACTGAAATAGGATGGCTCTGGGTGACCCACAGAGCTTTCATTAGAGGCTCTTTGATAAGAATAGCATCAGCATATAAACGAAAGCAAAACTTGAAAGAGTCTACACTTCTTAAAGAAGTATATCATTTGGAAAAGCAAAATCAGTTTAACTAATCTGTGACAACCCGTCAGAAAGCTTAGGAATAAACAAAGTCAAAGCCAAATTTAGCAAATTAGAACCCCCAGAGGGGCCGATCTCCATGAGTCAAACGAAAATTCAAAAAATGTTCTTAGATTATTTTCAGAATATTTACTCCTCCCACTATACTGCCAGCAACTTTACAATTCAGGATTTTATCAATCAATACGATCTGCCATCTATTTCAGCTCAAGATCTGGATAAGCTAAACAAAGGAGTAACAGGGAAATAAATTCAATAAATTATAGATGACTTGAAAACCGGGAGATCTCCTAGCCCGGATGGGTTCTCTAATACCTACTACAAAACCTTTTCTAGTATCCTCTTGCCATATCGTAAAATATTGTTTAATGCAATTCTACTAGGAAAACAAATGCCTCCTGAAATAAATCAAGCTAACATGATATTCTTTCCAAAAATAGGCCGAGATCCATTAGATATAAAAAAAAATTGGCAAATTTCACTCCTTAATGGGGATATTAAGATTTTGGCAAAACTAATGGCAAATAGGATATCTGGGTTTCTCCCGCGGTTGATCAATAAGGATCAATGGGGGTTTATACAGTTTAGACAAGCGGGAGATGACATCCGGAGAATACTAAATATCTTTTATCTAGCTAAAGTAGCCAACACCCCGCTTTGCACCATAGCTTAGATTTAGAAAAAGCATTTGACTCGATTGAATGGCCTTACTTATATGCGGTCTTGTCCAAAATGGGATTTCTAGGGAACTTCATTAATCTTCTTAAAATAACTATCAGAACCCGATTGCTTGTGTTAAAATCTAACTAAGGGGTCTATTTATTTTAGTTCATTAGAAACAGCAACTAAAATGCTATAAAGAATATACCTCACACCAGATAGGCTACATAAATTGAATCCCTCGTACTTGCTTTAGACAATGTCACAAGATAGGTACATTTAGACACACCTTGTAGGATTGTCCGGTAGCCCAAAGAATGTGGAGTGAGATGGCATCAGAAATCCTTAATACTCCTTTAAGTCCATCAATGAAAGTTTGTTTGTTGGGAATCCCTCTTCTTCAATTAACCAAAAATCTAAATAAATGGCTACAATTTCTCATGTTAGCAGCTAAAAGCCATCTAGCAAAGAGATGGAAAACACTGAATATTAATACCCAGGAAATAATAAACAAAGTAAATGATATGCTGATCTATGAGAGAATGACACATACTTGACAGATACTTAGGGCCTCATTCAATTGCGATTTGGCCAATTGAATAGGGCTCTAAATAAGCACAAAGCATATTTATTTTAAAGAAGTTTTTAGTTAGTGAAAACTTTGCTTTTGGATAGATGCTTACTAACTAAAAACTTCTTTAAAAAAAATATGTTATGTGCTTATTTAGAGCCCTATTCAATTGGCCAAATTGCAATTGAATGAGGGCCTTATACTACATTTTTGGAGATTTAAGATTGCTGGCTCAATTCCTTTCAGACAATAGACATAACATAGGGGTTTTACCCCAAATACACCTTCTCACAGGTCTAATCTCAAATGGACAGGCGAGGCTCAGACTTCGGCGCAGATCCCGGCCCCCAGGATTCTAAGTGGTGGGCATTAAACACAATAGGGAAGGGAAACTAACATGAAGGCCCTTGTGCCTGTTTGGTGTTGTTGATGTAGGTTATAAGACAGTTTAAGAATGGTCTGGCTTGCTCAAAGGTCACACATTTCCTTATTACCTCGCTCCTTTCCTTTTTTCTAAGATTCTTTGTGAATAGCAGAGATGGACTGCATGCCAGAATGGTGATCAAGACCAATGTTTACATAACAGTTGCTGCTACATGTGCCCCCCACAGACATGGGATGTCTCCCAATGGAATGAAGGGTTTCTTGGAAACATATCTTACTGGATAACACAAAGGCCTTAAACGAGATGCTATGGCCATTATTGCTGTGTTTTCACCCTTTGTAGCCACATAGAACATTTGTGAATTATGGCCTATATAATGTAGTTTGTTCTATGTTTGTTTTATCTCTCTGGATAAAGACCCCAGACATATTCACAAGGATCATAAAACATATTAATGCACAAATAAATCCAAATACAGCATGAAAACATATATTTGTGATAGATTTATTTTTTCAAAATAGCTAATTGAATTAAGATTTATGTAAATTTTCTTTTCACCTTGTAGTAATTTCTGGGGCTTTAATAGACTGACAGGAAGCCGCATGTATTCTTATTTTTTTAAATCAGGGATCTAAATAATAAAAATAAAGATGAGACATCCTCATTTTTTCTTTCACAAACATTTTACAACTCTCATCTAATGGCATATATAAGCCACACATGTTTTTGTAATATGTTTTTTAAATGACACCACTTTAGAAAAAAAAAAATTATTCTAAAAACACTTATCAAAGACACAAATTAATGTTATGACTTTACCGTTTAATATGGTCAAATAAATGGGAAAACTTTAAAGTGTTTATTTAATGGCTATGTGTACGATTCTCAAACTTCTCCCAGCATTTAGAGATATTAGCAGTAATGAGCATTTCCCCAGCACTGAAAACAGCATGATACCACAATAATTATATATAAAGTGAGATGTCTCCGAGCCGAGAGATGAAGCCCAGCTTCATTTTTATGGGGAAAAAATGAGAACACAGCCCCTCTCACCTCGTCTGGATCAACACACATATATAAAATGCATTTATGAAGAATAATAAAGATTGGAATTAAAAGACAGATATAGTTACATTTTGTTGCTTGAATAACTAAACTTAATAATGGGCACAAAAAATGTAGAATGTAAAAATAAAATATAAGGACAGCCTTTAGGTTTTTAACTTTTATATGCAATTATTCTTTACTGCAGATTTTGTTTTCAGTACTGGGCTGCTTTTTGCAGTTTCTGTTTCAGGAGGAAGTGTCTGTGTAACCTTGTGAGCTTTTGATTATTCCTAATGAAATACTGACAATTTTAGCTTCATTTCCATTCTCCAGGTAGAGGCAGCCCTTTCATTTAAAGTATATCAGTGGAAACTAAAGTTAGCTGCTTCTACTGCAGCATAATCACATATAATAGTTGTCAAACTACGATTCGTCGTCACGCTTTGCGAAGCGAGGGGCTGCATTTGCGGAAGGTGGAGGCTCCAACGTCAACTGTGTTTGTCCGCAAAGCGAGGGTCCGCATTTGCGGAGGTGGAGGCTCAAAGGCGCCTCACACGCGGTTAAAAACACACATACACGCAATACTTAGAAAAAAAAAACGACCTAGGAACCAACCTTAACGGCACAAACACCCACACGCATGAAAAATACGACCATAACGGCCGAACCTCGCGCACCTCAAAAAAGTCAAAACACACCAATTACTCACAAAATATACATCCAGGACCTCTGAAAGTGAAGTTACACCTCTATTTAAGTCTAAATTCCCGAGTTCAGACACACAAAAATCCCCTAAGCGAGAGAAAAAATGGCCGCCGAAAAAAACGAGGCTCAAAGCCCAGCCACGTACAACTTACCCAAGAAGGGATCCGATATAAGCTCGGAAACCTGCATTAACCCCACATTAACCATCGCAGTGGGGGTCCCGATCGCACGCGATCAGGGACCCCCGCTGCAATGAAAATTCAAAAATCACGCGTTACGGGTCCTTAAAGGACCGTAAAGGCCCTAAAGGACCCATTATAAAAGAAAACAAATATACACTATCACCCTGTCACTCATGGGGTCAATATAGACCCCCATAAGTCCTTCAGTAACCCTGTCACTCAAGGGGGTCAATAAAGACCCCCATAAGCACTAAATTAACCCCCTCACTCATGGGGGTCAATACAGACCCCATAAACCCCTAATTAACCCTGTTACTCATGGGGGTCAATATAGACCCCCAAAAGCCCTTCATTAACCCTGTCACTCATGGGGGTCAATACAGGCCCCTGTAAGCACTTAATTAACCCCCTCATTCATGGGGGTCAATATAGACGCACATAAGCCCTTCATTAACCCTGTCACTCATGGGGGTCAATACAGCCCCCTTAAGCACTTAATTAACCCCCTCACTCATGGGGGTCAATACAGACCCCCATAAACCCCAAATTAACCCTGTCATTCATGGGGGTCAATATAGACCCCCATAAGCCCTTCATTAACCCTGTCACTCATGGGGTTCAGTACAGACCCCCATAAGCCCTTCATCAACCCGGTCACTCATGGGGGTCAATACAGACCCCCATAAACCCCTAATTAACCCTGTCATTCATGGGGGTCAATATAGACCCCCATAAGCCCTTCATTAACCCTGTCACTTATGGGGGTCAATACAGACCCCCATAAACCCTTCATTAACCCTGTCACTCATGGGGGTCAATACAGACCCCCATACGCCCTTCATTAACCCTGTCACTCATGGGGGTCAATATAGACCCCCATAAGCCCTTTATTTACCCTGTCACTCATGGGGGTCAATACAGACCCCCATAAGCACTTAATTAACCCCTTCACTCATAGGGGTCAATAAGACCCCCATAAACCCCTAATTAACCCTTTCATTCATGGGGGTCAATATAGACCCCCGTAAGCCCTTCATTAACCCTGTCACTCATGGGGGTCAATACAGACCCCCATAAGCCCTTCATTAACCCTGTCACTCATGGGGGTCAATGCAGACCCCCATAAGCACTTAATTAACCCCTTCACTCATGGGGGTCAATACAGACCCCCATAAACCCCTAATTAACCCTGTCACTCATGGGGGTCAATATAGACCCCCATAAGCCCTTCATTAACCCTGTCATTCATGGGGGTCAATACAGACCCCCATAAGCACTTAATTAACTGCCTCGCTCATGGGGTTCAATACAGCCCCCCATAAACCCTTAATAACCCCGTCACTTCCGGAAGAAAATAGGCAATGGCGCCTTCTGATTGGTTGAAAACACTGTCTATCAAATTCACCCAATCAGGTGGCGCCAATGTGTGAGCCAATCAGAAAGGGATACACCCTAAAATCCCACTCTGATTGGATAATGCACCTGTCAATCTTTATTTAAACCAATCACAAGGCGCAGATGCCTACAGCCGTTCACAATGGAATACACCCCCACAGGGTGATTGGCTGGAGGCATCTGCTCATTCTGATTGGTTGCACTGACAATAGCCAATCACAATGGAATACACCCCCACGTACTGATTGGTGAAGGCATTTGTGCCTTCTCATTGGCTATTGTCAATGTCAATCAGTATTACAGCCAATGGGAAGGCGCAGATGTCTTCAGCTAATCACTGCGTGGGGGTGTATCCCATTGTGATTCGCTGATGGCAATAAAGCCTTCGGATTGGTTCAAATAAAGATTGACAGGTGCGTTATCCAATCAGCGTGGGATTTTGGGGTGTATCCCTTTCTCATTGGTTCACAATTGGCGTCTTCTCATTGGCTGAATTTGATAGACAGCGTTTTCAGCCAATCAGAAGCCGCCATTGCCAATTTTATTCTGGAAAACTCTGTAGGAAGCTCATTAGCGTCGGGGACATCCGCCCTAGCGGATGTGTGTTGTTTATTTTTTTGTTTTTTTTAAAGAGCGCGGATGCTTCCAGGGCTCATCCTGTGCAGAACAACAGGAGACCGGAGACATCGCGGGGAGGTAAGTACAATGTAGATATGTAGATTGTGTTGATTTTACTTGGTTTTATGTTTATGTATGTGAACTAATGTAATGTTTTTTTTTTAACTGGGGCCGCGTCGGAGAAGCAAAGATGGACGTGACATGCTGGAAAGGTGAGTAGAATATTTAGAATGTTTATTTATTTTATGTAAACGTGTTGTATTAATTTTTTTTATCTTTTTTTACCCTAGGTTGGTGATCTGAAGAAACATCTCAAAGGTAAGTGGTCTTAATTATTTTATTGTAGCTTAGAATTAGGGTTGCTATATAGAGATAGCATGTACTGTATATTAGATATATAGGGGGATGTATAGTACATAGATAGTATTTATTGTATATTAGATAGATAGGGGGATGTATATTAGATAGATAGTATTGTATATTAGATAGGGGGATGTATATTAGATAGGGGTGTATTGTATTGTATTTAATTGTATTCTATTGTATTTAATTGTATTATATAGTATTGTATTTAATTGTATTGTATTGTATGTATTATATGTATTTCCTTTTCAGGTGTGTAATTTTTTTTTTCTGTAGTGGTGGGGGGGGGGGGGGTTGTAATGTATTTTTTTATTGTCTGTAATGTTCCTTTTTTTAATGTTGACCAATTAAAGCATTAAAGGACCACTGTTTTCAATACTAAACTAAACTACATAACAGTTTTATAGTGACAGCGCTCATGGTGAGCACAGTGAGCACACCTGAATGCTGCGCCACATCACCACCTAGTGGCAAGAATGCGCTACATACACTTTGCCCAGTACACATTAAAAGCCAAACAACTAATGTGAGGACCCTAAATGAAGCCAAATTGTAACCGTATGCCTAACCCTAACCCCTAACCCTAATCCTATGCCTAACCCTAACCCCTAACCCTCTGGCTAATCCTGACCCCTAACTCTATGCCTCACCCTTACTCCTCTCCCCTACAGCAATCTATATTAAACTGTAGTAGTAGTACCGCATTGTGAGAGGTAGGTGGCGCTGCACTGTGCACGCGGCCATGTCGGCATGTTCGCATCGGCGGCGGGGGCATGCAGGCTTGGCGCAACTATAAGAGGAAAGGACCCATAATTAATAACAAGTGCTTACACGCTCTGTTTTCACTCACTGAAACCTTTCAAACAGTTCCTGCAATGGTCCACCCCCTGTAGCTCATACATACAGTGTTTCTATAGCGCTAGATGTACTAACTAAACACAGGCTGTGTCTCAGCAGCATGCTATTATAATTGGCTGGTAATTGGCTTTAAGCTTTTATATTTTACTCAAATGGTAAAATCACTGCAAGAAAGGTATTAATTGGTGATAAAGGTATCGATAAAGACAATTAGTACAACTGGTTATTATTTGCTAGTTTTATAGATATATAATGTACTGTGTGTTACTCTCGTCTGATTTGGGGTCTACGCTCACCCCAATTCTCTTTCTATTGGTCGCAACCTTTTGTTCAAATCTCTGCATCCAGCCATAACAATTCAGATGACAGCATCATTTCTGAAGAGGCAGGCACCATCAGACCCCTTTTCTTAGGATCTAAAACTCACACACCCTGTGCCCTTGATAAGAACAAGCAGACTCTGACATTACCTTTATTTAGTGTGTCCCAAAATCAGACTGCCACTTCTTTATTTTTCAAGACACATTTTCAGATAACACAAAACACCAAAGACTCCCCCCCTGTTCTAGCCCATCCTCGTGGAAAAATTATCTTGCCATACCCCCCACCTCTTAGTTGCTAGATTTAAACTTACAGGGTTATAAACTAAACTTCCCCCAGTTATATCTGCTAGATGTCATCTTACACACAGCCACCTACATCCCTTCCTCCCCCTTCCAGAATCAGTACAGGGATCTATGCCTGGCTAAATCTCAAAGCCATATAAATTCTTTAGAATATTTAACCCTTTGTATATCCCAGATATGACGGCATTAACTTTATATTCTAAAGCATTTCTAAGCATTTCATATGGACTACTTCTAACACAGATACATTATTTTAATGTTAATCAATGTCAGTACTATATGCACTTATTACATCCATGATATAACTACATGTATACATTACCCCCATGATAAAACAGTTAAGCAAGTCGCTAGTACATTCTAAACACACATATAATAACTGATTAACCCCAAACAGTGCACTAGGCCCTTCTGTTCATAACCCTGTGTATTGTTGAAAGTATGTTATTCATATCCAAAGAACAGGCTGGGGCCACAAGGTAAGTACCTAAGGGCCCAATGAGACCACAAGACTGCCTGTTGTCCACCCCTGGGCTAACAGGGATTGTAAGATTTTATAATGATAGGATGCTATTTTAAACACCTATAGCCCTTTTAAATTCCAGCCTTGTAAGTGCAACATGAATCTCGCAGGGGCTGCTGGCTTGAAATTCTCCTGTGTTACTGTGCTATGAAACGGGCTGCGAGTTACAAGTTTGAGACGCAAACTGGTACACCAGTTGTCGGCCGTCGGACTCATCATCATTGGGTCACAGAAAAATGGAGGTTGGATTTCAAAGTTCTATGGGCTTCAATTAAAAGTTACGATCGGACCCACATTCCATTCATGATGCAATATTAATAAATCTGCAAATATTATATTCTATTACATGCAGGTTACATTATAAGTGTTAACACACTGATTGCCGGGATCGATCTAAAACATAAAATATACATGAAATTAAGTATTTTATTAGGACGATTTGCGGGCTTCAGAATGTTGTGCTATTAATTCTAAGACCTAACATAATTTTCACTTTTAATAAATGTACAGTAGTGTACAATTATTAAAAGTGGGGTTAATTGCTACGTATTGGACCCCTCTTGCGAGTCCTCTCCAGCACACTTTGACCGTTGGGCTCCATTTGCGTGTTACGGGCTTGTGCGCGAGTGACTTTGTTGAAATTTAATAGCATGATTGGAATTGTAGCAGTTGCAGGCTTGAGAGAACAAAGGATTTGTGACAGCGAGGTAGGCATTTTTCGGCCTTGCTGCATTCTAACCTACAAGTCAGCGGCGGCCTGCCTCATGGGCCTAATTTAATAGCCGTAAGTAAAAAAATCAACATAACGAGCTACGTTGTCACACGTTGCCCAAATTTAATACGGCTGCTACAGCTCCTTTAAATTTGGGTTACGTGTTAAAACATAGCCAGTATTGTAGCCCGTAGGACTTACGGCTATTAAATTAGCCCCTTAAACCTACCCACAGACAACTTGCGGGATAAGACGCAGGACGGACGTAAAATGCCTACGGGACATGCAGCCACATTAAATTGGAGCTACATGTTAACACGTAGCTTGTAAATGTCATCTTAGGGCTATTTGCATGCTTAGATGCCTCGTAACGTTGCTCGCAGCGGGCTTTGCGTATTAACACGCAGGCCAGCTGAGAGTAGGCTACATGGAGAGCTATGTTGAACATCCCGCACGGAAATCCTTTGATCTTTAATGCCCGTAACCGCAAATTGTTTAATTCAGCTATTAAAATGCTACGTGGTCACTCGCGAGCAAGCGCGTTACACGCAAATGGAGCCCAGAGGCCAATGAGCGCTCGAGAGCACCCGCAAGGGGGGTAAAGTACAATATGTAGCACTTGTAATGCAAATAATAACACTCTACTGTACATTTATTATAAGGGAAAGTGATGTTAGGTCTTGATAGCACAACATTCTCAAGCCCGCAAATCGGCCCAGAAAAATACTTTATTTCATGTTTATATTTTCGATTCCTGCATTCAATGTGTTACGACATATACTGTAACTCACATGTATTAAAATATAATATTTACGGCTTTATTAATATTACATTATTTCTGGCCTGTTGGACCGATCGCAAACTGAAATTGAAGCACGTAGGACTTCGAAATCTACCCTCCCCTTTTTCAGTGATTATAAGGGAAAGTGATGTTAGGTCTTGATAGCACAACATTCTCAAGCCGGCAAATTGGCCCAGAAAAATACTTTATTTCATGTTTATATTTTGTGTTATATCGATCGCTGCATTCAATGTGTTACGACATATACTGTAACTCACTGGTATTAAAATATAATATTTACGGCTTTATTAATATTGCATTATTTCTGGCCTGTTGGACCCATCGCAAACTGGAATTGAAGCACGTAGGACTTAGAAATCTACCCTCCCCTTTTTCAGTGATGTAATGCTCGTAACTCGCAGCCCCTTCTAATTTAATAGCGATGTAACTTACGTTATACACCTTGGATTTACAAGGCTGGAATTTAATATGGCTCACGGAACGTGGAACTTCGTAGCCTGATTGGAACCCCCCGGCAGTTAAATAGTTAACCACTGCCACGGGGTACTTCAAGTACCCCTCCAGCACCTAAAATGAACCCCCCTATGCTGGGGCGCCCCAAAGTGTCCCTACATAAACCCTTGCAAATTTTTGAGACAATCACAATAGGATACACCCCTGTGTTCCATTCTGATTGGCTGAAATCTGATTGACAGTGATTTCAGCCAATGAGAAGGCGCAGTTTTTTTTTGACCAGAGCATATGCGGGACCCTTCATTTGCGGCAGGGAGCTCCTCAAGGGAGGAGCTCCATTGGTAACATTTATTTTTATAGAATGTCGGAATATTTTTGGAGGGGCCTTTCCTGGCCCAGAAGCCTGAAGACAAAGGCATTGATGGACACCGCAGGATGGGCATTTTGGATGATGAGTAGATTATTAACCCTTTCTTTTTAACAGGTCCCGATTGGGACCCTTGCAGCAATGGGTAATGTTGGGAGACTGCGGGGGTTCCCGCAGGCTTTTGTGACGTCATGCTAGCGATCTCTTTTACCATAAGCTCCGTCTACACCCATAACTATGGGTTTGACTAATTGATCATGTTCACCGCCGCACATGCAACGTGCAACTGGTTTACGGGTTTGCATATGCAGCCCGTAGATTGTGGCCTGATCTAATTTAATAGCTCTGTAACTCGTCCAAATTTCAAGCCTGCAGACGTTGCGAGCTTCAAGTTGCACTTACGGGGCTGGAATTTAATAGGGCTGCTAATCCCCGGTGTCTCTTCCCCCACTCTCCCTCCCCTGTGTCTCTTCACTCCTCCTCTCCCTCCCCTGTGTCTCTTTCCCTCCCCCACTCCCTCCCCTGTGTCTCTTCGCACCTCTGTCCTGTGTGTCTTTCCCTTTCCTTTTCCCTCCCCCTCTTCCTCCCCTGTGTCTCTTCCCCCCTCCCTCCTGTGTCTCTTTACCTTTCCCTCCCCCTCTGCCTCCCCTGTGTCTCTCCCACCTCCGTTTCCCTCCACTGTGTCTCTTCACTCCCCATTTCCCTCCCCTGTGTCTCTTTCCCTCCCCCTCTCCCTCCCCTGTGTCTCTTCCCACCTCGGTCCTGTGTGTCTTTCCCTTTCCTTTTCCCTCCCACTCTCCCTCCCCTGTGTCTCTTCCCCCTCCCTCCCGTGTCTCTTTCCCTTTCCCTCCCCCTCTGCCTCCCCTGTGTCTCTCCCCCTCCCTCTCCCTCCCCTGTGTCTTTCCCCTCCTCTCCCTCCCCTGTGTCTCTTTACCCCCCTTCTCCCTCCCTAGGAACGCAGCACATTGCGCATGCATGGCTCATGTTGCGTATTGTGCTTGAGCATAACATAGTGTGTAACCTCGCATAGCCAATGCACATACGCGGTGTGAGGGTAACACAGTATGAAAACTATTATATGTGATAACTACATTTGCTAATCTCCTTCTGGATTGCTACCTTGTCATGGTGAAGGAGCTTGTGTACCTCAGTGAAGCTGTGAGCTATACCAAGATGGGCAGGTCATAGCTGAGAGGTCAGTCAAAGCGCAGTCTACTGGAGAAGGAACTGGCAACCCACTCCAATATCTTTGCCATGAAAACCCGGTAAGCACAACCAGATACACAAACAGATGTGCCTGGCATGCTGTGTCCATATGGTCACAGAGAGTCAGAAAAAAACTGAAGGATGGAACAAAAAAGCATTTGATAATGGGCAGTATTATAGAAAGAAAGAGAAAAAGCATATACAGATTTAACTTTTATAAACAGTTATTCTTTATTGCAGGATTCCATTTACTTTTCTTACAGTTGCTCTTTCATTGTCATTTTGCAAATACTGTAGACTCTCAGTTAACCGGAACTCAGGCAACACGAACTCTCAAGCAACCAGAAAAAAAATTGAATAAGTTACTTTAAATAAAAATTTAAATTTACAGGACTCAACAAATGTTAGGAGCCAGGTTGTCATGCCACAGAATGATTACAGGCACCTAGATTTCATCCACTGTAAGTCTCTGCAATTCAGTGTTACCTGGAAGCAGACAGGCAATCATCCCAATCCAAATGGGTGCTTTCACTACAGCATAATTGCATATAAAACTCAATAAAGTAAAAACGGTATTACAGTATTAGACCCACATTAAATTCTAATCCAGTAACTCCAACTTGAAGCTCATAATGGCTGTATGCTTGAAATTTGGCCGAGTTACGTGCTATTAAATTCGAAAGGCGCGAGCTGGAGATGCAAAACCGTAAATCATCTGTCGGCCGGCAGCTTTTTGGGCTAGAACATAATTAATTAAGCAAGCCCATAGTAATGGGTTTAGATGGAGCCAATGGAAACAGAGATCGTCAGCATTGTGTCACAAGAAAATGGAGGATTGATTTCAAAGTCTTACGGGGTTCAATTACGATATACGAGCGAACACAAATTCCAGTTAAAATGCAATATTAATAAAGCCTCAAATATGATATTCTATCTCATGCAAGTTACAGTACATTTATTAACACAATGATTGCCAGGATCGATATAACACAAAAATTATGCATGAAATGAAGTAATTTTCTGAACCCATTTGCAGCCTTGAGAATGTTGTGCTATTAATTCTAAGACATAACGTCACTTTTTATTTGCATTACAAGTGCTACGTATTGGACTTTACCCCTTGTGGTTCCTCTGGAGCACACGTTGGGCTTTGGGTTCCATTTGCGTGTTACGGGCTTGCTCACGAGTGACTTTGTTGCAATGTAATAGTTAAATTTAAGACGCAGAGGTTACGGGCTTGACAGATCAAATGATTTACGGGCTCAAAGTTCAACGTTGCTCAACACGTAGGCTTTTGTCTGCTTTGCTGCGTTTTAACCCCCAAGTCGTCTGTGGGCTGCTTTACGGGACTAATTTAATAGCAAATATCTCTAAGATCTACGTAGCCCAAATTTTATGTGGCTGCTTTTATCTTTTTAAAAAACAGTTTAAACATTAGAGTAGAACATCAAAACCAGTATACTTTAAAAACAAAGTTTAACAATGTAATGAAAATAGAGCCTGCAAAATAAACGAGTATATACACCTATCTTTCCTGTTTATGCATTTATATTTATTGTATTAATTTTGTGTCATACGTTGTTTAAAATGCTAGCTGATCCATGTCCCACTTCAGTTTTCTTGCTCTTTGCTGCCACATCTTTGAATCCACAGTATCTCAATCACTTTGACTGCTTGGAGAACCAGTTTCCTAAGGATATTCCTGACCACACTATTTTGTACAAGTGTTGGAGAAACAGTTGCCAATTTCCCAGTCTACTGGAATGTCATTGAGTTTGTATCGTGTTTCTGATGTTCATCGCATCACACTGAGCAGATATTAACAGCACAGCTATACAATTAAAACTTGAAACAGTTGGCTAGTTTACTAAATGCCAACAGATTTTTAGCATGCTGTATGCGAGCAAGATTCATCTTTCAGTTGAGCTATGGCGCCGTGCTTGATGATGTGATGGCATTGTACGATAGTGGGAAGTTCATATAGAATAAAGGGCCGAGTTTGCATGAGATGACGAGTCAGTGCATCAGATTCCCAGACCTACTGGTAAAGGTTCTGATCTCCCCTGAGCGTCTGGCAGTGATGTATCTCTCTCCTAGCGTTTTCCTTGGCCTGCACCATCTGTTAACGGATTAGAGATATCCCCTTTTAATTCTCAAGGTTATCCAGTAGATGTAAAACAGCTGCTGTTGCTCTAACGTTTTCTTATCTCAATTTAATCAAGACAACATGTTATCCCTCCTTCTTTTCTTCTAGATAAGCAGCGTTTAATATGAATTAGTGATTTTCTTTCATGTACAGTGTGTTGTATGTTAGAGTTGCATTTTACTAAAGAACTAGATCTGTAGTTTTTTAAATTAAGTCAAATGACACTGACATTTATTAAAAATGTTGATTAAAGTCACATAGCAATTGCCCCAGTAAGTGCAAAGTGTAAAAAAAAAACTCTGAACTGACCCTTAGATTTTACTTAAATGACCACTGTGATACATTTAAAAGTAAAGTTCATATGTTTATTTCTTGTGCATAGATTATAAAAACAGTACTCAGTTTAAAATAAATAAAAGTTACCCGTATATACTCGAGTATAAGCCGACCGAGTATAAGCCGAGGCACCTATTTTACCACAAAATACTGGGTAAAATGAGTGACTCAAGTATGTGCCCTCTGTGTCCCCCTCTCTCTCCTGTGTCTCTTTCCCCCTCTCCCTTTTTCTGTGTCTCTCCCCCCTCTCCCTTTTTCTGTGTCTCTTCCCCCTTCTCCCTTTTTCTGTGTCTCTTCCCCCCATCCTCAACCCCCTCCTCAACCTCAACCCCCCAATCCTCAACCCCCTCCTCAACCTCAACCCCCCTCCTCAACCCCCCATCCTCATCCCCCTCCTCAACCTCAACCCCCCCATTCTCAACCCCCTCCTCAACCTCAACCCCCCTCCTCAACCCCCCCATCCTCAACCCCCCCTCAACCTCAACCCCCCCATACTCAACCCCCTCCTCAACCCCCCCTCCTCATCCTCAACCCCCCTCCTCAACCTCCCTCATCATCCTCAGCCCCCCTCCTTATCCTCAACCCCCTCCTCAACCCCCCTCCTCAACCTCCCTCCTCAACCCCAACCCCCCTCTTCAACCTCAGCCCCCCTCCTCATCCTCAGCCCCTCTCCTCATCCTCAGCTCCCCTCCTCATCCTCAACCCCCCTCCTCAACCTCCCTCCTCAACCCCCTCCTCATCTTCAACCCTCTCCTCAACCTCCCTCCTCAACCTCCCTCCTCATCCTCAACCCCCTCCTCAACCTCAATTCCCCAATCCACCTCCCTACTCAACCCCCCTCATCATCCTCAACCCCCTCCTCAACCTCCCTCCTCAACCTCCCTCCTCATCCTCAGCCCCCTTCCTCAAACTCCCTCCTCAACCTCAACCCCCTCCTCATCCTCAACCCCCTCCTCATCCTCAACCCCCCCATCCACCTCCCTCCTCAACCTCAACCCCCCCTCAGTCTAACCCCCCTCATTTTAACCCCCCTCATTCTAACCCCCATCATTCTAAACCCCCCCTCATTCTAAACCCCCCCCACCCTCATTCTACCCCTCACTTACCTGCATCTGAAGCTCCTGCTCCGGCCTCAGCTCCTTCCGGCGCGCATGTGACGTGGCGCGCATGTGACATCAGGGCATTAGCATATACCGGTTGCCGGCACACATTATATGCTAATGACGTGGCGCGCATGTGACATCACGTCATTTGCATATACCGGGTGCCACATGCGCGCCGGAAGGAGCGGAGGCCGGAGCAGGAGCTTCAGATGCAGGTAAGTGAGGGGTAGAATGAGGGGGGGTTAGAATGAGGGGGTTTAGAATGAGAAGGGGGGGTTGAGGATGAGGAGGGGGGAGGGAAAGAGACACAGGGGGATTAGAGAGACATGGGGGGTAGAGAGACACGGTGGGGGGGGATAGAGAGACACGGGGGGGAGTGACTCGAGTATAAGCCGAGGGGGCCCTTTTAAGCCTTAAAAAAAGGGCTGAAAAACTAGGCTTATAGAGATATCCCCTTTTAATTCTCAAGGTTATCCAGTAGATGTAAAACAGCTGCTGTTGCTCTAACGTTTTCTTATCTCAATTTAATCAAGACAACATGTTATCCCTCCTTCTTTTCTTCTAGATAAGCAGCGTTTAATATGAATTAGTGATTTTCTTTCATGTACAGTGTGTTGTATGTTAGAGTTGCATTTTACTAAAGAACTAGATCTGTAGTTTTTTAAATTAAGTCAAATGACAATGACATTTATTAAAAATGTTGATTAAAGTCTCATAGCAATTGCCCCAGTAAGTGCAAAGTGTAAAAAAAAAACTCTGAACTGACCCTTAGATTTTACTTAAATGACCACTGTGATACATTTAAAAGTAAAGTTCATATGTTTATTTCTTGTGCATAGATTATAAAAACAGTACTCAGTTTAAAATAAATAAAAGTTACCTGTATATACTCGAGTATAAGCCGACCGAGTATAAGCCGAGGCACCTATTTTACCACAAAATACTGGGTAAAATGAGTGACTCAAGTATGTTCCCTCTGTGTCCCCCTCTCTCTCCTGTGTCTCTTCCCCCCTCTCCCTTTTTCTGTGTCTCTCCCCCCTCTCCCTTTTTCTGTGTCTCTTCCCCCCTCTCCCTTTTTCTGTGTCTCTTCCCCCCATCCTCAACCCCCTCCTCAACCTCAACCCCCCAATCCTCAACCCCCTCCTCAACCTCAACCCCCCTCCTCAACCCCCCCATCCTCATCCCCCTCCTCAACCTCAACCCCCCCATTCTCAACCCCCTCCTCAACCTCAACCCCCCTCCTCAACCCCCCCATCCTCAACCCCCCCTCAACCTCAACCCCCCCATCCTCAACCCCCTCCTCAACCCCCCCCTCATCCTCAACCCCCCTCCTCAACCTCCCTTATCATCCTCAGCCCCCCTCCTTATCCTCAACCCCCCTCCTCAACCCCCTCCTCAACCTCCCTCCTCAACCCCAACCCCCCTCTTCAACCTCAACCCCCCTCCTTATCCTCAGCCCCCTCCTCATCCTCAGCTCCCCTCCTCATCCACAACCCCCCTCCTCAACCTCCCTCCTCAACCCCCTCCTCATCTTCAACCCTCTCCTCAACCTCCCTCCTCAACCTCCCTCCTCATCCTCAACCCCCTCCTCAACCTCAATTCCCCAATCCACCTCCCTCCTCAACCCCCCTCATCATCCTCAACCCCCTCCTCAACCTCCCTCCTCAACCTCCCTCCTCATCCTCAGCCCCCTTCCTCAAATTCCCTCCTCAACCTCAACCCACTCCTCATCCTCAACCCCCTCCTCATCCTCAACCCCCCCATCCACCTCCCTCCTCAACCTCAACTCCCCCTCAGTCTAACCCCCCTCATTTTAACCCCCCCTCATTCTAACCCCCATCATTCTAAACCCCCTCTCATTCTAAAACCCCCCTCATTCTAAACCCCCCCACCCTCATTCTACCCCTCACTTACCTGCATCTGAAGCTCCTGCTCCGGCCTCAGCTCCTTCCGGCGCGCATGTGACGTGGCGCGCATGTGACATCAGGGCATTAGCATATACAGGTTGCCGGCACCCGTTATATGCTAATGACGTGGCGCGCATGTGACATCACGTCATTTGCATATACCGGGTGCCACATGCGCGCCGGAAGGAGCGGAGGCCGGAGCAGGAGCTTCAGATGCAGGTAAGTGAGGGGTAGAATGAGGGGGGGGTTAGAATGAGGGGGGTTTAGAATGAGAAGGGGGGGTTGAGGATGAGGAGGGGGAGGGAAGGAGACACAGGGGGATTAGAGAGACATGGGGGGTAGAGAGACACGGTGGGGGGGATAGAGAGACACGGGGGGGGGGGGGGGGGGGGGAGTGACTCGAGTATAAGCCGAGGGGGCCCTTTTTAGCCTTAAAAAAAGGGCTGAAAAACTTGGCTTATACTCGAGTATATACGGTAATATTTTTTCTTATAAATGTGTCTGTTTGCGCCAAGAGCTGCTTATCGTCTCCTACAGTCCATATCAGGAGGCATGGCCAGATCTGCATGAAAGCAAAAGGCAGTGTCATTGCGAGGGGTCTTTGGGACAGCTGTATGGATGCTACAATACAATAATAATGACACTGGGCGTGTCCAGTGACATCATAGATCAGCCTGCTTATGGTCGAGCCCCTAGGCAGAGCTGGCCATGTCACCAAAAATGCACAAGGAGGATGAGAAAAGCAACTCTGCTTGAGGAGAAAACAGACAATTTAAAAATAAATACAAAATATATATTTTATTTATTTATAACTCCTAAGTTTATGACCACCAATCAAACATATAAGCTTTACTTTTAAATGGATCACAGTATTCCATTTAAAGGGAAATCTCCACCTAATCATAGTTTTTTGCTTACTTAATAAAATTTTCCCCAACAGGCATCTTTATTTGTAGTTTTGACTGAACTTTCACTTAGACAAATACAATTAATTCTGTAATAGGATAGATAAATAGTGCCCAAATAATTTACTGTATACCCTCTCATGTCCCTAGAGTTTAATAAAAAAAGAATCTGGTAAACATATTACGTATTTTATATACCGCACGAAGGGGCCCCAAATAATGTTGTGTTCATTATCAACATATGCTAGAAATGATAACAAGGGACAGTATGATGCAGAGGCTGAGAAAATGTGCATTCTTGAAGGAGCCTAGAGCAGTTGAATACATATTTGATAATTTTAGCTGGCACTAGACAAGCTATAAAAAAAAGAAACTGGAACTTTTTTTTGTACCTAAGGCCACTGACCCACTATATAAATTCAACAGAGGCCACTGACTCACAGAAATAGTTTATCACGGGTCACGCAAAAGTGCATTTTAGGAGTGGAATTTAAATTGTTAAATTAGATTCTTAGATGGTGTTGCTTATATTTTACTAGCAACTTGCCTGTCAAAAAAAGACAGCAATAAAATTGTAAGGCAGGTAATGCTGTTTGGTGGAGACATTAATTTTGTTGGTGGTCCAAGATCCTTTGGCGCTCATTGCGACCCTCATGCTAATGAAATAATTAATAAAATTAATAAATAATATATTTTACCTATTTTTAAGTAATATATGCAGGAAGCATTGTGTTGAAGAGCTGACAATCTATTTTGAATGTTGCTGCAGCATACAATGTCGGTTTGCACTGTTTGTGCGTGCGCGAGGAAAATCCGTTAGGGTAGCTGTGTACTTCTGCATTGTGTAAGTTAGTGTTGTAAAATGGCGGCTAATGTGTATGTGGTACGCGGCCGTGGAATTTGTGTCCTTGTTAATTGTGTATCCTGGACCTTGTACGGCTGTTTTGGACAATCTGTATGTGTTTCGTGGTGTTTTGCGTGTTTAGGATCCTGTAGCCTCATTTTCATTTTTTTTGGCGGCCATTTTTTCTCTCACTTAGGGGATTTTCTTGTGTGTAAACTCTTGAATTTGTACTTAAATTGAGATGTTACTTCACTTGCAGAGGTCCTGGGTGCCCCCCCCCCCCCCCCCCCCTTTCTGTAGGTAAGCTTTTTATGTGTTTGTTGTGTGTATTAATTGGGTTTTTAATGTTTTCATGTGCGCAGGATTCGGGCGCTAAGGTCATATTTTTGCAAGGTCGAAATGTTTTTTCTTTCTATGTCCCGCGGCTCCTAATTGTGGATGCTAAATCCGTAAATTCTGCGGTGCAAGTCCCGCCTGCGGCTCATTGCAGCCGACGTGGGATCCTCCACCTCCGCGAGGGTCCACATTTGCGGGCATAAAGTCCGCAGTCGCTGGTAAGGAGCGCCTATTGCGGGCTTCTGCAGCATTTATTTTTTTTTTAAGCCAGGAACTATTATTTTTTTTAAAAGTGGTGTCCCTCACAGGGATGTGTCCTTAGGCAGAGGCCTAGTTGGCCTAATTGTCAATCCGGCCATGCTTACAACAGCATCCTGAAAATGTGTGCTAGTTTTATATCTATATACATTCTTCTGCAATGATAAAAAAATGTATTAGTTTAATATTTTTTTCAAATTATAAAGAAAAACCTATTTTATTTTATGTTACCACACAGTTTGCCTTTCCAATCTAAACACTTTTTATGATTAAAAGAAACTCCTAGTATTGTTTGCAAGTATCGTAGCAGCAAAGAGATATTTTCAGACTCTTCGTGCTTCCTTTTTAGTCTGTGTAATTAATGTTGTGTCTTATTTACTAATTACTTAATTACTAATTTTTTTTATTATTAATTAGTTTTCAGACGTTCACATTTCACAAATGTAAGACACCTACAGCACCATCTACAACTGAGAGCGCTATAATTAGTGTAAATTTATGCTAATGGTTTCTTCAGCTCGTCTACATTACTGATGCGTGTGGGGCAGATCAAGGGACAAGGTATCTCCTGTTGCTTCCTTGTATCCAATGTTTGCATATGTGGGAAGAATTATGTCCTTACAGTGACCCAAACAATGTTATTTTTGAGGAAAGAGACAACAGAACCAGTGTGAATATTACAATAAAATAACACAACAGGCGTATACAGTAATATTCTCTTTCAAGGAATTTTACTTCATAAAGTGCAAAATATTTTTACAGTGTTTAAAATTAATCAATATAACCCTTCATTTTATTCAACACTACATTACTTCTAATACTGTTAATTCAATTATTATTTTTCAAATTTTATATAATTTTTGGGCACATAAAAACTTTATTGAAACTGTGTTAATTTCATTATGTTTGTATTGTACTATTCTGCGTTTTCATCCCACCTGTTCTGCTCATATTCACTGGTTCTGATCTCATCTGTTTCTCTCTTTCCAGCAACATCCAAATTGCACCTACTTTCAAACAGACACCTTTTAGATCCTCTTAGATCCTAAGACAAACTACACAACACACTACACAAACACGATACATCCAGAGGTGCTCCCGCACTGCGGAACGACTATGAAGGAAATTACGCACTTCTGCATATTTCCTCCACTACAAATTTATGTTACGCTCCTATTCCTCCCCCCTCAAGCTTGCCAAATAGCAGTACTTTACATCACTAATATCAACTCTGTCCTCTAACCCCAAGCGTCTGTTTGCCACTTTCAATAATCTCCTCCGCCCACCACCTCCTCCCATCCCTTCCTCTCTCACAGCTGAGGACTTCGCAAAACATTTTATTCATAAAATTCAAAACATTGGCAATGAACTCTCATCTCATAGTGGCTCACACACTCCACCCTCTAAACCAACCAACAACACCCAGTCTTCTCCCTTCTCCAATACCTCAGCCACTTTGAACTGCTCTGAATCGGCTACAGAGGATGAAGTCTCCAACCTGCTATCATCCATTCGCCTCACTACCTATCCTCAGGATGCTATTCCATTTCAGCTCATCTCTCCCCTCTCTACCACACTAATCCCAGCTCTCACACATATTTTAAACCTCTCCCTAAATACTGGCATGTTTCCATCTTCTCTAAAACATTCCAGAGTTATACCCAACCTCAAACAGCTCTCATCTGACTCTGACGTCGTATCTAAATACCGCCCTATCTCTCTGTTTCCCCTGGCTTCCAAACTGCTGGAGCGGCTCATCTTTAAGCACCTTACCAGCTTTACTTCCTCTAACTCCCTTCTTGACACCTTCCACCCCAGCTTTCAGCCCCAACACTCCACTGAGACAGCTCTAACTAAAGTCACCAATGACCTGCTTACCGCAAAGTCAAAAGGTCACTTTTCTATTCTTCTTCTTCTAGATCTCTCTGCTGCCTTTGACACTGTCGACCATCCACTTCTACTCCATATCCTCTTCTCCCTCTGTATTCGAGACACTGCTCTTTCGTGGTTCTTGTCATACCTACAAAATCAATCATTCAGTATCTCCTTCTCCGACACCTCTTCTTCTCCTCACCCCCTGTCTATTGGCATACCCCAAGGATCAGTCCTAGGCTAATAAACTCTTTTGGGCTTCATTATCATTTCTATGCAGATGACACCCAAAGCTACCTCTCAGCACCAGATATACTGTATCCCTCTCTCTTCTAGCACACATCTCCAACTGCCTGTCTAGTATAACCTCTTGGATATCCATCCACCATCTCAAACTCAACATGTCTAAAACTGAACTCCTAATTTTCTCTCCCACAGCATCAATTCCTCACATCACTCTCACTGTCAACAACAGCATCATCACCCCTACCTCCCAAGCCTGTTGTCTTGGAGTTCTACTGGACCCCGCTCTGTCTGTCATCCCTCACATACAATCACTAACTAAATCTTGTATTCTCCATCTAAAAAACATCTGCAGAATTCATCAGTGTCTTACACAAGACACAACTTAAATCCTAATACACTCTCTCATCATCTCTTGACTAGATCTCAACTTGCTTCTTGTTGGCCTACCCACCATCCGACTATCTCCACTTCAATCCATTATGAATGCCTCTGCTAGACTCATCTTCCGTACACAACGTTCAGTGTCAGCATCACCTCTCTGTCAATCGCTAAACTGGCTTCCCTTTGCCTCTAGAATAAAATTTAAAATCATGACCCTAACTTACAAAGCCCTCAACAATAACGCTCCCCCTTACATCTCTGCTCTCATCTCCAAGTACTCCCCCACCTGCCCTCTTCGTTCTGCTAATGACCTTCTTGTTTCTACAACTCTTGTCACCTCCTCTCACTTCTGTCTCCAGGACTTTTCTCATGCTGCCCCTTGTCTCTGGAACTCCTTGCCTTGCTCCACTAGATTATCCTCTTGCCTTAAAACATTTAAAACCGCACTTAAAATGCATCTCTTTAAAGAAGCATATCACCTTCCACCCTAACACACTTGTCACCTCTCTCCCCCTCTTTTACCACTCACTATACCTTAGATTGTAAGTCCGCGAGTTTCTATCCTAAGTACTTTGGGAATGCATCATGAACATTGGATTCCTAGCTCAAAGACAGGGCCCTACCTGCTTTGCTTTATGTTAATTTGTATTTATCTTTGTCTGCACTTAACTTATGTTCAGCGCTACGGAATATGTCAACGCATTATAAATTAACTATAATAATAATAATTTTAAATGTTTCATTCAATTCTATTTTAATAATAGACATTTTATCATTGTTCCTATAAGGAGTCAATACCTGGAAGAATGGGGGCATGGTTGTTGCATAGTATAAGATCTCTATTCAGCGCTGTTGCAAACTGCTTTCTAAATGGCACACTTGACAGCAGACCTCTATGGAAGAGTAGGCCCCAATAGGATAAGCCTTCCCCTCAGGATAAAGACAGATGAGCAGTCTATGATGGAATCCCCATGACAAAAGGAGAGTCAGCTAAATACAGTATATGATATCATATAAAAAGTATTTGACTCTCCTGTCTAACATAGGTGATAACGTTAGTAGCTTGTTACATACTTCACAAGTGTGTGAAGTTTTTCCTAAACTATACTTGTCCTTTAAGTGGTGGACAGTATTTTGGCACTGATGCCCTATGGGGTGCAAATAGCATCTGAACATTGCCATGGAAACCAAATATGCAAAGTTGAAGAGATCTACATTTTTAAAAAGTCACTGTAAACACTGTGTGTTTGGAAAAGTGTTACATATTTGTGAAGTAACAAACTACAATATTAATAGCTTTATATGCAGTGTGTAAAAAAATTGTAAATTCAGCTGATTATAATGCTTGTGTCATGGATGGTTCTTGAACTCCTATGCCTCCATTCAATTGCAAGCCCGCAGCTGAGTTTATACCGGCCGTAAGTCTGCAGGCTTGAAATTTGCATCAGTTACAGAGCGATTCAATTGAACAAGCCCGCAGCTACCTGGCCGAAAGCCCAAACAGTAAAAAAATGCACCGTTAAGTAGAGTTTCAGGCCATGATCACCCGATTTAGAAACAGCCAATAGTAAATGAGACTGTCATCATGACGTCAGTAAAACATGGAGGTTAAACATCAATCAATTAGCGTTTAGAAATCTGATCAGACTCGCAATCTGACAATGTATAAAATAGGAAAAATGAATGAAGTTACTGTTCTAGGATGTATTAAATCCTTGATTACCGATATTGATATAACACGGAAATGAAACAATAAAACAAAATTGCAGATTTGCAAGCTTGAGACTTGTAAGAAATTAACTAATAATTAAATAATGAATGTATAATTTCTACAAGTAATACGTTCTTTTGGACAAATCAATAAACAAGCATACCCATAAGTTAATTAAAAAGGATATATTTTACATAAATTAATAAACAGTTACACAATATTTTAGACAAAACAGATAACAGACAAGAAGTATTAAGACAATATTTACAAATAGAATACTGATATGAATTCTACATTATTTAATATAAAGATACAGGATAATACCACTTGTGGTCAGTTTTGGAAGTTCACGCTCCATCAGGTCCTTTTTAGGTCAGGAGCAGGTATTGGGCTCATCTGGTACTCTTTCCTCTGGACTGCTTCATGGATGCTCCTTCAACCTGCGCCAGCAGGTGCATGTGCTGGGTGCCATAGATTCTTGGCTTTTTATATCATATTGTGGCCCATGACCCACCCTCTCTACACATCATATATAGTTATTAGTTGAAATTTAGACTGTTGGTTTCTATACAGGTGGTAACATTACACTCATATACACCCTTCTAGAGTCTTGTATGCAGCTGTCTAAAAATGTACACCTAAGACTTGCTGTTTTTACTGTAAATAAGACCTTTGTGATTCTCCTAGTTATTTTGAGCGGGGCTACCCACACCTGTTGTCTTTTCCCACACAGACTTGGTTTTTAGCTAATTACATTTTATACACATATATAATATATATATATATATATATATATATATATATATATATATATATATATATATATATATTTGTGGGAATAATAAAAAGACCTGAGGTATAATGTCTTGATACTAGATTTCTTACAGTTGTATATAATAAGTTATATTTATAAAATTCACATTGAAGTCATGTTAAAAATTGTCTGTATATAAGCCATATTTTACAGACTGTTGTAATGTCTTTCATCACTTTCTCCGTCTTTTAAAGTGCAGTATTGATTTTATATTTGCATTTACAGTGCTACGATCAGGTGTTTAACCCATTGCAAGTCCTATCTGGTACTCGTAGGATTTTCTTCTATATTTGCCATTTACAAGTGTGAAAACAATTGCGGGCTTAAAGAATTGTAGCAGTTATACCGATTTGCGATTGTAACATTTACGGGCTTGAAAGATCAAAGGCTTAGATGCGTTGGAGTTACGATTTTGACAACCGCAAGGATTTTCAGCCTGTAACCTGCAAATCGTTTACGGGTAGCTAAAAGACACAGATTGAATAGCAAAATAGTTTACAGGCTCCATTACGGGCTCCGGTAACTAACAATTGCTCAATTGAACAGGGGCCCTAGCCTGCCAGCAGCTTGAGAAGTGGGGTATACTAACAGCCTTACTCTTGTGTTTAGTTCTACTGTAAAGTGGATATTTACAAAGGCACAATGTCATCTTGTTTTGTTGTCCAAATATAAAATATTTTATTATATGCTCAGAAAAAAAAGAAATATGAGTGATCATCTGACCACAGGTAAACATCTGTAAGTACATTTGTTTTGTAACTGATTTATAGTTAATGTTCTATTTAAGAATAAGAAGTAGGAATTCAAAAAAAAAATTATTAAGGAATTTTATCAATTATACTGTAAGGTAAAATAAGTTTGAAAAATGCTGTACTGTAAAAAAATCATTAACATTTATGATCAAAGTCAAATTGAATACATTAAGTACAATTAAAAGCTGTGTTTAATTATTTTCAACTGTGTGAATTCATTTTGCATGTTATCGAGTCAGGTAATTCATAAGAGCATATTACAAATATGGTGGTCCATTAATGTCTGCAAACATTTTTCTTAAAAAGCTTTGCCTAGGATGTTGTGCAAACCTTGGCTAGAAGTTTCAAGCTGTGGCCAAGACAGTACAGATAGGACCAGGTTATGGTGGTCGGAATGACCTGACCTATAAAGCTATGTGACTTTAGAAATAACAGAATGTCCTGTGGTTAGACTGGCACAGTTTGGGTACCAGTTAAAATGGGTACGTGGAGTATTCTTATTTTGGAAAGATAGTCATAATGGGTTGTAACTATTGCCCCTATGCTAATCTCTGCAAAATCAATTATGAGTGCTGTAACAGCACAGTAAATCCTACCTAGCTATGTTAATCCACCATCCCTAAAATATTGGGAGAGAACTGCTACAAGTCACTGCTATGAGTGAACTTCACAACAAAGTTGAAAAGCGAACAGCAAGGCAAAAATCTCCATTGATTTTTGCACTGACTATTAAATATGAGTTACTCCTTTACACTTTGACACCCAAACCCTGTGCTAATAAGATTTTATGGATCACTCACAAATCAGGGAACTGCTGTGACTGCAAAAAGCAAAAGAAAGATTTACTGGTACCACAGACCACTAGCAAGTAATTTTCAAACCCTCGCTGAGCCCCCCAGTATCATTTAAAATGACAGTATAGCACAAAAAGCACTAGAAAATGATGAAATGTCAAGATTATTTGACACAACAATATCAACATATGTGTAATTAAAAAGTATATGTTAGTATGAAGCATAATAGTATAATACACGTTAATACACGCGTTAATACACGTCACAAAAGCACGTTGCCTAGGAACAAACACTCTAATGCATTGTCTATAAATATATCATATTTCAACACAAAATATACACTTCTTTATTTATTGAAGCTATAAATACAATTGTAAGGTCTTTTTAATATCAAAATATATTAAGAAAAAAAGCAATTACTTTTTATATATCTCACATTTTTCCTTGCTGCAGCCTAGTTATGACACTTGTTACGGCACTTCCCACTTATTATAATAATTATGATGTTCACATTTCCTATTGGCTCCTAGGGCCCTCTCTCATCTGTAAAGCTTGGTTTGGCTGATCCCTACACAGAAATCTGTTGTGGTTAAGGCAGGATTTACGGCTGTGGGCTGAGTTCTCTAATCTGGGGGAGTGAAAGATTTACATTAGTGTAGAAGTTAGGGAACAAAAGCTCTCACAGCCGATTTATTGCAGTGGCCTAACTTATAGCACTTGATTTACATGGAGGCCTGTGTTTTTAAATATTTTTTTTCTTGCTAAAACCTTTTTTTGACTGTTTGCACATCTTTTTAGTGTTAATAAATGGAACAAATAGACGTAACTTGAAAAGCTCTTTAATTCTTTACACTTCATGGCTGCAAGGTGTTCAATGTAAGAACTGGTGCTCATGCTAAATCACGAAGAATTAGGCCACTGTTAACATATTTAGCTTGATGATTGAAGTATGGAAGGCTCAGCTGTGGCCGGCTCGGCAGCAGTAATCTGTCGCTGCCTAAATATTCAAGATAGGCGCAGGAGAATTAATATTTGATTCAGAAAGTTGGCTTCAACATCAAGATTTCATCAACAACTCTATTTTAATTAGATAAATAAATTGACTTTGGCTGTTAGAACTGAGAGCCAAATAAATATTATGACTCGATAAAAAGAACAAAGAAGAAAGTTAAATTGCTGAGCAGATTCTTTGACTTTATAGCGTAAAGTGAACAGCTTATAACTACAATGAAACAAATAATCAAACTTGTAGACTAGTTGAAAGGAAATTAATTATGTTCATATTTCAGTGTGACAACTGGATATGGGATCAGGTTGGGTAAGAACTTTGGCAGAGTGGAGTGATAAGGTCTACCAATAGTCTGTCTTGGCCATAATGACCAAGTCCTGACACTTGTTTAGGTGTTAATAGATCTGGACCAAGATCATGAATTGCTTCTGTAAGTATCATAAGGATAGTTAACAAGGAAAGACTCTTGTTCCAGTCCTGGAATCCTGGACCTCAGCTCAGTCGATTAAGAGGGTGGAATTCTAGAGCTCGTATAGAGAAGGTTGGAGAAGGGAAACAGGAAACAGGGTGGGGGTAGAACAGCAAATTGTTGCCAGGAGCTAGGTATTACGATTACCATGTAGGTACCATGTTTATTATTTGTTTCTAACAACCATTTTTCTTGACTTTTCGAGCATACGTAGCATAGCGTAAGAGAACCAAGAATTGATTCAGAGCATCCATTTTTTCCTGAATGTTTTGATAAACCTGTTATGTTGTTTATTTTACTTTTGTAGGAGACTGAGTACAGTGACCACACATTTTTTATATATGTTTAAATTATTTACACATATGCAATATAGGTAGTTTGGCTGCTAAATGTACCAGTTTCTGAGATAGGGAGATTATCGGCTAGGGTCACAGTTCACAATAATAGAAATAAATATTCACGCTAGACTTGGGACATTTTTGGTGAACTTGATTATTTTTGATTGAATATTAATATGCAGATTGCTGTCCAGGTGTAAATATTTATGTTTTCAAGAAAATTAGCAAAAATGGGTGTCAGAAATTCTAAATTATGCAAGATTTGGGAACAAATGACTGGCTGATTTCTGATCTATTTTGTAGTTTATATAAATGTTGGCATCAAAGGACTACTGTATTTTAAGTAACTAAAATTGATAATGCGAGAAATGTTTTAGAAGGAAAATAATATATTTTTTTAATTTATTTTTATTACATATATAGCGGGTGTACATGTATAATCAATTAGCAAACATCTCATTAAACAATATTCAAACATATGTCAGGCATTCGCAGGCTCTATACATGGTGGTTCCAGCATATTGTAATACAACCATAATGGAAGAGCAAAGGAAGGGGGGATAGAAAGGAAGGGTTAAATATAGGAGAGATACATGGAGGTATGAGAGGTAAAAGAGAGAGAAGAACCAGAAACGAGAAGAAAAGCTAACATTTAATTCATATCACTCAAACAGAGTAAACCATATTCTTTAAAGGTAACAGAAACATTTTAAATCATTATTGCTGAAGTAAATCTGTGCTTTTCCACTCTTGCGTTGCTATGTGCATCACGGCCTATATCTTCTAATCTATTTTTATTATAGCTCTGCAATTATAATTGCAGAGCATGCTCAGTAGAGCACTTGCAGCCAGGGCTGTTGATAAGAGGGTAAGGAGGGTATTTTTTGTTAGGGGCCCATCCTGAAAGAGGACCCCCGTCATGGCAGGCATTTATATTATGTGCTGAAATGCCTGTCATCAGGGAAGGAAGGAACAGAGCTTCAAGAAACAGTATGTTTGGATCTTAAGTGTTATATGTGTGTCCACTCCTATATACATATCTTAGCCATGGTTCATAAGTCTATGAAACTATGAAATATATTCATTTAAAAAGGGAAACAAAGATATTTCACTAATATGGGAGGTTATAGGAAACTGGTTGATTGTTGCGTTGAGGATACCTGACTATCACATAATTTGTACTTGGTCCCAAAGTATCTTGCGGTGGCCCTGTTTGTAGGAAAAGGTAGGTTTGCTAGTATGTGTAAATTTGCTACTACATCAAGGCATATCACAGGGCTCATTAAAATTTACTGTAAGCCTCTTAGTAAATCATTCAATGAACTTTGCAACAATGAGTCGTTTTAAGTCCCACTGGAGCTGACAGATGATAAAGACTTACTTTATGTTGATAATTATCTAATTACACAGCTCTGCCTTCAAAGTTTCTTTTTTAATTAACATTTGAAAAGGTCCTGGGTTGTCAACTAATAGAAACATTTTCCTTTGTCTTAAGGGCCACTGTAATGATTGTTTTAAATAGTAAATAACCATATAAACAACTTTCAGTTTATTGTGATGAAAAAAATTATATTTTGTAAGATACTGTAAATGATCATTTCTCTATTCTAATTTGCCTAGATCTCTCTGCTGCCTTTGACACAATTGACCTTTCTCTCAGTGGCGGAGCTAGGGAATGGAGGGCCCTGGTGCAAAAAATTTAATTTGGGCCCCCCATCCTAGGAAGCGGTGGCCCAAATATTTTTTTTACATTGCCCCCTCCGTGCCCCACTCTGGTGTCAACATTAATATATTAAGTATAGCCACCCCAATTCCCTTCTCTCTCCCCCACTCTCTCCTTCGCACTTCCCCCTCTCTCCTTCTCTCTCACCTTCTCTTTCTCTTTTCCCTTCTCTCCTCTCTTCCCCCCTCTCCTTTTCTCTCACACTCTCCTTATCTTCCCCCTCTCTCCTTCTCATTTTCCCTTTCTCTCCTTCTATCTCCCCTTCTTCCTCTCCTCCTCTCTCTCCCCCTCTCCTTCTCACTCCCCCTCTCCCCCTCCTTCTCTTTCTCTCCCTCACTAATTTCCTTTCCCCTCCTTCTCTTTCTCCCCCTCACTAATTTTCTCTCCCCACTCGCTCCTTCTCTCTCCCCCTCTCTCCTTCTCTCTCCCCCTCACTCATTTTCTCTCCCCCCTCACTCCTTGTGTCTCACCCTCTCTCCTTCTGTCTCCCCCTATTTCCTTCTGTCTCACCCTCTCTCACCCTCTCTCTTACCCTCTATCCTTCTCTCACCCTCTCTCCTTTTTGCTACCCCTCACTCCTTCTCTCACCCTCTCTCCTTTTTGCTACCCCTCACTCCTTCTCTCACCCTCTCCTTCTCTCTCATCCTCTCTCCTTCTTCACCCTCTCCTGCTCTCTGACCCTCTCCTTCTCTCTCCCTCACTCCCTTTCTCTCACCCTCACTCCTTCTCTCTCTCTTTCTCATCCTCTCCTTCTCTCTACCCCTCTCCTTCTCTCTCACCCCTCTCTCCTTCTCTCTCACCCATCTCTCCTTCTCTCTCCCCCTTCTCTCCTTCTCACCCCCTCGCTGCTTCTCTCTCCCCTCGCTCCTTCACTCTCCCCCTCCTCTCCTTCTCCCTCTCTTCACTCCTTTTCTCCTCCCTCTCATTCCTTTTCTCTCCCCCTCACTCCTTCTCCCACCCTTCACTCCTTTTCTCTCCCTCCACTCCTTATCTCTCCTTCCACTCCTTCTCTCTCCCCCTCATTCCTTCTCTCTCCCCCTCACTCCTTCTCTCTCCCCTTCATTCCTTCTCTCTCCCCCTTACTCTTTCTCTCTCCCCCTCCTCACACCTTCTCTCCCACCTCATGCCTTCTCTCTTCCTCTCTCTAACCCTCTCCTTCTCTTTCCCCCTCTCACTAATTTTCTCCCCCCTCACTCTCTCCTTCTCTCTCACCCTTATGTCCTCTCTCACTCTCTCCTTCTTTCTCCCACCTCCTACCTTTTCTCTCCCCTCCCTCTTTCCTTCTCTCTCACCCCTCCCTCTCTCCATCCTTCCCTCACCTTCTCCTTCCCGTTTCACTTCCTTTCTCTCCCCCTCTCTCTCACTCTTTCCTTCTCTCTCAACCCTATTGCCTCTCTCATTCTTTCTCCCCCTTCCCTCCTTTTCTCTCCTCCTCCCTCTCTCCTTCCATCTTTCCCACCCCTCCCTCTCTCTCACCCTCTCCCTCACCCTCTCATTCTCTTTCCCCCTCTCACTCCTTTTCTCTCCCTTCTCTCTCACTATCTCCTCTCTCACTCTCTCTATCTTTCTCCCCCCTCACTCCTTCTCTCACCCCTCCCTCTATCCCTCCTTCTCTCTCACCCTCCCTCTCCCTTTTTCTCTCTCACCCCTCCCTCTCTCTCCTTCTCTCTCACCCCTATATCCTCTCTAACTCTTTACTTCTTTCTCCCCCTCATTCATTTTCTCTCCCCCTCTCTACGTCTCTTTCACCCGCCCCTCCAGCTACCACTTACCTGCATGCTCCACTCCCCCACTCCTGCAGCTGAGCCTCACTTGGAGCCCTGCTCTTCCCCCAAGGGTCCTGATTGCACTGTGGAAGACAGGCAACAGGCAGGATGTCCTCAGGATGGGGGAGGAGGTTGGCAGGACCCAGCAGTGAGTGGTTATGTCCTGGTGGGAGTTGGAGGCTGAGGGGGGAGCGAGGTTCTGGTGGGCCTCTACACTACCGACATCAGTGCACTGCACCACTAGCTCTGCCAGTGCTTCCTCTTCTAATTCAAATTCTCTACTCCCTTAGCATCCGTGACACAGTTTTCTCATGGCTCACATCATATCTACACCACTTCTTTACCTTGATCTCTGTCTGTAGGCATACCCCAAGGTTCATCCCTAGGCCCTCTCCTCTTCTCCATCTATACATCCTCCCTTGGTAACCTGATAAAATCTTTTGGATTTTGGTATCATCTCTATGCAGACAATGTTTAAATCTATCTCTCAACACCATATATATACAGCTCTCTTCTAGCACAAGTTTCCAACTGTCTCTCGAGCATATCCTTTTTGATGTACATCCACCATCTCAACTTCAATTTGTCAAAGATTGAGCTCCTTGTTTTACCACCCTCTACTACAGCTTCCACTCCTCAAATATCTCTCATTGTTGACAATGCCACTATAACTCATTGTCTTGGGGTTCTTGATCTTGCTCTCTCTTTCATTCCTCATATGGTATATATTCACTAACAAAATCTTATCTTTTCACCTAAAAAATATTTCTAAAATATGTAACACAAGATGCAAATAAAATTTGAATACATTCTCTCATCATATCTCTCCTCGACCACTGCAACTCACTCCTTGCTGGCCTCCTCATCACAAGCTTGTCACCACTCCAATCCATAATGAACGCCTCCGCTAGACTCATCATCACTCAGTGTCTTCATCAATAGAGATGTCGCGAATAGTTCGCCGGCGGACTTTTTTCGGCGAACATAGCATGTTCGCGTTTGCGGCGAACTGCGAACATATGCGAGATTCGACCCGCCCCCAATACTTTATCATTGAGCAAACTTTGACCCTGCATGTCACAGTCAGCAGACACATTCCAGCCAATCAGCAGCATACACTCCCTTCCACACCCTTTCACCTCATGGACAGCAGCCATTTAGGAATCATAAGTAACTTGCAGTCTTACTGAGAGGAGGGACAGTTTGGATGATACTGCATCAATAGGGAAAACCATAGCTAGGCAAGTTTATTCAGTGTCCAGTGCAGTGCTGAAGGACTCTTGTGCATTATTATTATTATTATTACTACTATATTTAATGTGTAGATGTACCAGCTGGGCATGCATTATTATTATTATTATTATTATTATTATTATTATTATTAGTATATAATGTGTAGATGTACCAGCTGGGCATGCTCTTGTGCATTATTATTATTATTAGTAGTAAAATACTACTACTAATAATAATAATAATAATGCACAAGAGCATGCCCAGCCAGTACATCTACACATTATATAGTAATAATAATAATAATAATAATAATACACAAGAGCATGCCCAGCCGGTACATCTACACATTATATAGTAATAATAATAATAATGTAGAAGAGCATGCCCAGCCGGTACATCTACACATTATATACTAATAATAATAATAATAATAACAATAATAATAATAATGCTCAAGAGCATGCCCAGCCGGTACATCTACACATTATATAATAGTAATAATAATAATAATAATAATAATAATAATAATATAGAAGAGCATGCCCAGCCGGTACATCTACACATTATATAGTAATAATAATAATAATAATAATAATGCACAAGAGCATGCCCAGCCGGTACATCTACACATTATATAGTAACTAGCGACTTGCCCGTCAAAAAATGACGGCAATGAGATGTATATGTTTGGAAAGTTGTTTAGTTATTTAAATATATTTTTGACCCTTGTAAGTATTGTGATATGAACATGTATTTTTGTAAAACGTTGATGTAATGGTTTTTTAAAATGAAATTTGTATCTGAAGAATAGTTCACTTTAATATACATAGAATCCAGAGAAAAGTAAAAAGTAAAAAGACTTTTTGAAACGTGCCGAATTTTAACATGAAGTTTAAAATATATGTAAGCAATAACCTTGAAAGTATATATTTTTAAAATTGAACTTTATTTTTTATGTAACTTTGGAATTTTTGCAAAACATTTGTCTAATTTTGAACATTATAAACAGGAACATAGTAAATACATTTTGTAACATAATTTTGAATTAAAAGTATTAACATTTGAATGTAAAAACAGTTTAACTTTAAATTAATCAGTATTAACATGCAATTTGTATCACAATAATTGTTAAGTTTAATATACATTGAATGTAGAGGAAGGCATACAGTAAAAACTCTCCTTAAACCGTACGTAATTAAAGTAATTCATTACTGAGCACATAAACTGGCGATAAACATTAATGTAGGTAGTAATCTTAAGATAACAGAGAATATTTACATTGTGACTTAAAAGGTGCTTGAGCTCTTAACATGAACTTTGTAATATGTTGAATGAAATAACTTGAAAATATTGTTTTTAAACTTGTAACATTAGAAACATTAACATAGTGACTTAACATTTTAACATAATTTTTCATAGAAATGTAAGGCAAGTATTTTGTGAGGCGAATTATCCATAAACATGACTTCCATTAATTATGACTGAATTAAACAACCAATTGTTTTGTATTTTTGAATGTTTTTCCAAAATGTTTGCATGGCTTTAGTTTGTATCCTGCAAAGTGATAGTACTTCATAGTAGACAATGTTTTTAGTAAAAATACGTCCATCTTCTAATAAATCACCTTGACTTTCATTGTTTTCAATGTAAACTTTAATAGCCTGTGGATTTTTGCAGCGTGACAACGCAACGTACAATTGACCATGTGCAAAAACTGGTTCTTCCAAGTAAATACCCACAGATTTGAAAGTTTGACCTTGTGATTTATTAATGGTCATGACAAATGCCATAATAATGGGAAATTGTCTTCTTTGAAGTATAAAAGGGAGACTACTTTCACTTGGTGCTAAATCTATTCTTGGTATGAAAACTCTCTCTCCTTTATGGGTCCCAGTTAAAATTTCAGCATCTATAAAATGGTCCTTTAATTGTTGAACAATTAATCTTGTGCCATTGCATAGGCCTTTTTTGGGGTTCATATTTCGCAGTAACATGATAATTGCACCTTTCTTTAGCTGAAAAATATGTGGTGGCATTCCAGAAGGAGTTAAAGAGTTAATGAATTCAGTTGAAAAGTTTGCCTGACTTTCATTGTCATCAGCAAGTACAGAATCAGCACTGTGATAATTTCTTTGTGGTGCATTAATTTTTTTTAAGATTTCATTATTGAGTATTAATGCATCTTTATTTTTACACGTCAGTATAACTTGGTTGGCAAGCTCGGAATATTCTTCGTTATTTATGCTCCCTTCAAATATAGCCGATATAATATCTTGTTGACAAATCATATGAGGTGGGATCTCTACAGTGTCGTCAGGTAAATGTAGTATTTTTTCTGTTCTGCCTTCTCCAATTTTAATAAGCCAATCATTGAAATCAGTTTGGCCTTCTGATCTCATATTTTGTTGCAGTTGAAGATGGGTAAAATGTTTCCATACTGTACTTGACTTTATACATGTTTCAATAATGTCTGTTCGATTTCCATGTACAACGACAGGTAATGTTTGTCTAAAATCGCCACCCAACAACATTACCTTTCCACCAAATGGAAAAATATTATCCATGACTTCACGAAGCAAACGGTCAATACATTGGAGGGCATAGCATGACATCATTGTGGCCTCATCTATTATAATTAATTTACATTTCTTCAATTTCTTTGCTTGTAAGGATGTCATGCGAATATCTGACACAGAATTTTCTAAAATAGGCACTGGCAATTTAAATCCACTATGAACAGTTCTTCCACCTTCTAATAAAAGTGCAGCAATTCCAGTAGTGGCAAACGCCATTGCTATTTTTCCTTGTGCTCGTACTGAACTCATTAATAAATTGTACAAATATGTTTTCCCTGATCCGCCAGGTCCATCAAGATAGAAATAACGCTCTGTCACCATGTCATCACTCTATAGCATTTTTAATGGCATGAAATGCTTGCAATTGTAGTGTATTTAAAGTTGCAAGTCTTTCTTCTGTTCTTTCTGCTTGTAGTTGAATGTCATAGTCTTCAAAGTTAATGTCATCTATAAGACCTGGATCAGGCAAATTAAAACTTGCACAACTTAATCCATGAGTTAAAAAGACTTCTTGAATTTCCATTAACGCTTTTAAGTGTGCAATGGGTTCATTGTATCGTCGCATAAAGTCTTCAGCCATATTACTTTTAAAAGTCTCCCACAAAGCTAATGCATTTGGAGCATTTGAGAAGATACAAATAAAAGCAAATTGTTCTCTCATCTGTCGTGGCATTTGACATTGTGCTGCTTCTTCTAAACATCTTTCCCACTCTGTATCATCAGCGAGTAAGTTTCTATGTCTTGCAGCTAAATGGAAGGATTCATATACAATGTCATTAACAGTTCTTAATTGTTCAAAACTTTGTGCTCTTGGAACATTTAAAAGTAATATCCGTAAGCAAAAACGTTCAACATCTCTTGGACTGACTTTGTAAATTCGTGGAATAATTTTATTGCCTCTGGTTTTTCTTGCTCTCCATAATCCATTTACAAAAACATAGTGATATGGAATTTCAATATATAAGTATTGTGTTGCTTGAGCATCAGTGGAATTTAATGCAAACCATGCAGTTAGTGTAGTGTGACGATCTTCACTTTGGGCCAATGCATTCATTTCATTTCCAGCATGGAAATAGACTAAATGTCGTTGTGGCAAATGTACTGCTAACCTATATACTGCATGTGATCTATCATGCATTTCAAATTTTAAAAGCCGCCACATAGCTTCTGGCGCACTGACATAGCGAGCATCTACATGAAATGCAAGTTCATCATGTACTAACTCACTACTTTCAGGGTTGTCTGCACTTTTGACGACTACAGTAGCTGCATCGTAACCTTTGTAAATATATTTGTAGACATATTTAATGGATTTGATGGAAGTGCAGGCTTCTACGTTGATGTGGGCGTTGTACTTCATGAGTAAATGTGGATTGTAGGGTATTACATATCTATTGTCCACTTTTTTTCCACGAATAATGGCACTATCTCCTTCTCTTCTTTTATAAAGTGGATATCCCTCACAATTTGCATATGTTTTGTCTCTATAATCTTTTGGAAAATCTTTTGAACATTGATTATTTTCCATACATGGTGATTGTGGATTAAGGTCTCCACAGGGTCCATGAATCATGCGATGAGTAACAATCTCATATAGTCTACCATATAGTTCTGGATCTGGTAGTTCAGCAACTATGACTGCATCCACTTTGTCCGAAGTATCTAATTTATCTTTCTCTTGAAGTATTATGAGAAGATGTGCATGTGGAAGGCCTCTTTTTTGAAATTCAATGGTATATACATAAGCAAGACATTTGCCAAATAACTGATTTATAGTGAAGTCACGTATTAATTCATTTAATTTGATCTTAAAAACTCTGGCTACTAAATCTGGTCGATCTGAAGCACTTTGTCCAAGAAGTAGATTTTGATTAATTTCTGGCCATTGTGGATTACATGTAAATGTCACAAATAAATCTGGTTTTCCAAATTTTGTCACAATAGCCATAGCATCATTGTATCTTTCTCTCATATTTCGAGGAGATCCTTGAAAGGAAGATGGTAAAATGATGGCTTTGCCAGCTGTCATGTCTCTGCTTGTAGCCACGTCAGCAACATAGTCCATGAGTCCACAATATTGTTCTACACGTAGTTTATCTTGTTGATATTTTATAAAGTTTAAATTATTTGCCTCAACTTGCAAATATGAATCAATAATCCATTGTTGTGTTAGTTTCCCACCACATAAAATTGGATTAAATTCATCTCTAATGGCAATTTGAGCAACTTTAAATTCAAGCATAGAAACATTATTTCGGATTCTGGCTTTAGCATTTGGGTAACTGGGAAGGGTTAATTTTGGTTGCCAACCTGCTTCTCCATGTGGGAAAAAGATGGGATATGTCATTGGATCTAAATTTGGACTTAAGATATTAATATTAATAAATGGTTGGTCCTCATTTCTGGGATATTCTCTAATGTCTCTTTGAAATGGTGGTTCTCCTTCATCATTCTGAAAGACCATTGCAACCTCATTTGATGTTTGCAAGTTATAACGACGTTTATCAGTATGTCTGTCTCTTTTAAGCACCATATTAACCTTTGGCATGGGTAATTGATGTCTTTGTGCATGAAGTAGTTGTTCATTTTCTACTTCTGCCAATTTTTTGTAAGCTTTACTGTAGGGATTGTTGTCCATAATGTTATTTAGCTCTATAAAAACACTGGGTAAGCATTTTTTATTTTCTTCCATCTGCATACGTTGGTAACAGCTTCCATTGTATCTAGGACATATAGTTGAGCGAATTTTCTTTGCTCTCCTTCCTCTGGATGTAAATGTGAAGTCCGATGATAAATTTGTCCTTGGACTTTAAAACAGTAAGGACCATGTCCTGGTACATTAGCAGCCAATGTTGCCCCCATAGATGCAAATGATATGGCACTATTGTAGGATCTTATGTTTGTCTTAAAATTTTTGTAATTTGGAAAAGTAGGTTCAGTCATAATATTTTGTAAATAGGTTGGAAATTGTTTCCTTTCTGGAAGTTTGAACTTTCCTTTTTGACAACAACTAATAAATTGTCCATCTCTGGGTCTCTCCTGTTTAAAATAATAAGCCTCACAAAATTGACATTGAGTAGTCATGTCCCCACAACTATTAACCTCTACTGCTAAAGACTTCAGTAAAGGACAATTTGCAAAGCATATCGGATGTTGACTTTCATATTCATCAGATGAAAAGTCATGAAATGTTTCAACAACAGGTTCTAAATGTTTAGTTTTTTTCGTGGGTTTTCTTGGTATATGTTGTCCTTGTTTGGTTGAAATGTCCTGTAAGTTTTTAGTAAGAGTTTGTAAATGCTTTGTTTTTGTAGTTGCTTTTTTTGGTCTGTCTTGACTGGTATCTTGTAAAATGTCATCTGATGTTTTAGGAACAGTTTGTAAATGCTTTATTATCTTTTTATTTTTTTTGGTTGTATCTTTCATTTTTGCAGCTGATATTCTTTTATTTGCAAGTCTTTTGCGTTCTTTTTCTCGTCGAATTTCTTTCTCCTCCGGTGTCTGCTGGGCGGCCCATCTCTCTTGTCTTTCTCTAGTTTGATGTCTTTTCTTCTCTTCTTTGGTCTCGTTATCAGCCATATTAATCTGTAAAGGAAAAAAAATAAATGTAATTGTGTATATTTTAATTTGTAATTCCTGTTAAAGATTCTTGTGCACAATTGGTGAAATAAAAGGCAAATCATTAATGTATCATTTATATTTAGTTAAATATATAATTCCTGTCCTCACTGGCTAAGAATTTGGCCAATGGAATACTGCTGTAAATAAGCATGTAACATATTTTTTTTAAATAATGTTTTTATTTATTAAAAACGTTGTTTGTGGATAGATATTTACCAGTGCAAAACTTCTTTGCTAAAAAAAAAAAGTGATGTGGTTATTGAGCTATGTATTGCATAGTAGCAATTTAAATAAAATAAGGGAGATAGTAAATTAATTTTTTTATTTTTCTGTTGACACGGATGCAACTGAAAGCAGTTTCTTTAGTTTTATACTTTAGTACTTATTATACTTTACCTTGGTTGAAGTGTGATTTAAATCCGAATGTTTGTTGGTCCTCGGTTCAAAATCGTTGTCCAATGGTGTGGTCCTCTGTTGGAAGTCCTCGTCCGATGGTGTGGTCCTGTGGCGATAGCCCTCGTCCGATGTTGTGGTCCTGTGGCGATAGCCCTCGTCCGATGTTGTGGTCCTTTGGTGAAAGTCCTCGTCTGCTGGTCTGGTCCTGTGTTGAAATTCCTCGTCTAATGGTCTGGTCCGAGTCCTCGTCCGATGGTCCGGTCCTGTGGAGAAAGTCCTCGTCCGATTGTCTTCACGCAGTATCTGTTGTAATATAAAATAGAAAATGTTGTTTGAGTGAAATGTCTTTTAAATAATTTAAAAATTTATGAATTTGGCTGTATTGTATGAGTTATGGTTATTTTTTTCTATATTTTTTTTTTTTTACTTTCTGTACAATCCCACGACTTTTGTTATTCTTATTTAAGGTTCTTAGTAAGGCTTGTGGGTTGTGATATATTAAATAAGAATATAAATTTATTTTGCTATGTGTTTATGTTATTTTTTGTACAATCCTGTTTTGTGCACACCACTTGTGGTATACTTATTTAACCTTTATTGGGATGCTTATAGTTAGTGAAACATGAAATAATATAATTAATGTAGTTTGCTATGTGTTTGTGTTAGTTTTTGACAATCCTGTTTGGTGCGCACCACTTGTGCAAAACTTATTTATTCTTGATTGTACTGGTTATAGGTTGTTAAACATTAAAGAAGAATGTTAATGTAGTTTCCTATGAGTTTGTGTGATTTTTTGTACAATGCTATTAGGTGCGCAACACTTTTGTTATTCTTATTTTTGCTTCTTTGTAAGGCTTATAGGTTGTTAAACATTGAATAAGAAATTCTGTTTTGTGTGTAGCAGTTTGTGTCTCATTCAATTGCGATTTGGCTAATTGAATCGTGCCCTAAATAAGCACATAGCATATTTTTTTAAAGAAGTTTTTAGTCATTTAAAAACTTTATTTTGGATAGATTTTTAGTAACTAAAAACTTCTTTTAAAAAAATTGTTATGTTGTTATTTAGAGCCCTATTCAATTGGGCAAATTGCAATTGAATGAGGGCCTTTGTGTGTACCATATGTTGCATAGTTTGCCCCTCATTCAATTGCATTTTTTACAATGTAATAGTACTCTAAGGCCGTCATTGAATTGCAATGTTGAAAATTGAATAGGGTTGTAAATAAGCACATCACATATATTTGTTAAAATAGAATAAGGGCCTAAAAGTGCTTATTTATAGCCATATTTAATTGTCCAAAATAGCAATTGAATGAGGGCCTTTGGTTACTGCATTTGTTATATTGTGAGCTCCTCATTCAATTGTGTTTTGGCCAATGGAATAGAGCTCAATATCAGCACAGAGCATATTTTTTTACGGAATTTTGTATTTAGTGAACTTGTATCCAAAAGCAACGTGTTCACAAAATAAAAAGTTCCTTTAAAAAATATGCTCTGTGCTTATATAGAGCCCTATTGAAATGGGCAAATCACATTTGAGTGAGGCCCTTGGCCATTAAAGATATATAGGTCCTCATTGAATTGCAATTTTGCCAATTGAAGAGGGCTCTATATAATCACATAACATATTTATTGAGCAAAGTTTTTAGTTATTGAAAACCTTGATTGTGCTTAGAAGTTCAGTAACTAAAAAGTTCTGTATAAAAAATATGTTATGTGCTTATATAGAGCCCTATTCAATTGAGGAAGTCGCAATTGAATAAGGCTCATGGTTCTTTCTTGTTTATACTTAATACTTTACCTTGATTGAAGTTTGGAATGACAGACGGTCCCCTCCTGCCAATCTTAATCCGCCGGTCTTCTTGTAGTGTCTGTTTGAAAAAGAAAGTGAAATAGTTATTTGTATATTTATAATTTTTCATCTAGCAAAGCATGGCCTTTTGAGCATGTAATGTCTTGTTGCATCTTACCTCTTCTTCTTTGTTGGTGTTCTTTAAAAGGGATTGTGCTTCACAGTGCACGGTGCAAATTGTTGAGAGACGCTGTTGATGCAGAGTCTGTTTGAATATTCAAAGAAATAAAAAGATTCAGCTTTATATGATCTATTGAATTGCAGTAAATGAATGTCATTTAAATATACTTCTGTAATTTTTTTCAATTGACCTTATTTTTTGTTGGGGGCTACACACATATGTCACATACATGAAGCACATTCCATAGTTTAATGTAATTATTTTGTGTACGTGTGACATATCAGTATACATGACTCATATTTAAATGGTTAAATTAACCTTATATTTTTTTTTTCCAACACACATAAATGTGTGTGTGTGAGATGTAACTATAGATGATACACATATATGTGCGTGTGACATATCAGTATACATGACATATAATGTCATTTAAATGTAGTTGTTTACTGATTTTGTTTTAAGCTAATTTTGTTGCAGTGGCAATACACATAAATGTGCGTGTCACATGTCACTATACATTATACACATATATGTCCGTGTCACATGTCACTATGAAGGGGCAGTACACATAAATGTGTGTGTCACATGTCAATATACATGATACAGATATGTCCGTGTCACATGTCACTATGCAGTGGCAATACACATATATGTCCGTGTCACATGTCACTATGAAGGGGTAATACACAGAAATGTGCGTGTCACATGTCACTATACATTATACACATATATGTCCGTGTCACATGTCACTATGAAGGGGCAGTACACATAAATGTGTGTGTCACATGTCAATATACATGATACACATATATGTCCGTGTCACATGTCACTATGCAGGGGCAATACACATAAATGTGCGTGTCACATGCCACTATACATTCTATACATATATGTGCGTGTCAGATGTCACTATACATTATAGACATATATGTGCGTGTCAGATGTCACTATACATTATAGACATATATGTGCGTGTCAGATGTCACTATACATTATAGACATATATGTGCGTGTCACATGTCACTATACATAAACCTCTGTTTAATATTGAATTATGTTTTTTTGTTGTTTTGTTAAATGAACCGTATTTTTTTTTTGAGCCTATACACATAAATGTGCCATATATGTCACTACATAAATCCTATTTTTTTTTTTTATTTGTTTGACCTGTCCTGATAATAAAATGTAATATATTATAGCTTACCTCTCAGTTGTAATTTGCACAATGCAAAGTAGTAAATTAGTAAAGAATTGTCTTCTCAAGTAAAAGCAGCAGTTATCTCAGAAGTCACTCCGTTGATCACCTGAGGAGAAATGTATTTTTTTGTTTGAAATAGGCAGTATTTATAAACTTGTAGAAAGTTCTGGAAAGTGAGACCGTTAGAACGCAATACGCATGCGCTATTTGCGTTCCAGCTTACAATTTGCGTTCCATCAGCCATTTTCTGCGTATTACTGTTCAAAATGGTGTTTAATATGATTGTGATACGTTCCGCATAGTATGTGTTTCATTATTGCGAGTAAGTGTAGTGTAGTTACGTCTGAAGCCTCGTTTTCGTTTTGTTCGTCGGCCATTTTTTCTGTCGCTTAGCGATGGTATTAGTGTCTAAAGTGTTTTATTTTGATTTAAATGTAGGTGTAACTTGTTTTTTTGAGGTGCTGGCTGGTTCCTCTTGCTGTAGGTAAGCTTTGTATGTGTTTGTTGTGTGTCTTTCTTAAGTTTTAAATGTTTGTATGTCGGCGTGTTGCGTCCGATGTTTGCGAAGTCGTAATGTGTGGTAACGTGTCTCGTATGGTGTTTGCGTGTGTAGCCTCGTTTTCGTTTTATTCGTCGGCCATTTTTTGTGTCGCTTAACAAACTATTTAGTGTCTAAACTCTTTTATTTTGAGTGCAATTAAGTTGTAAGTTGCATTTTTGAGGTCCTGGGTGCTTCCTGTTTGTGTAGGTAAGGTTTTTATGTATGTGCTGTGTGTATGTATTGTGTTTTTAATTTTGTAATGTTCGCGAGTTGCGTCCAAGTGTTGCGAGGCCGTAATGTGTGTGAACGTGTGTCGTATGTTGTTTGCGAGTGTCGTAATGTGTGTGAACGTGTGTCATATGTTGTTTGCGAGTGTCGTAATGTGTTGCGACGTGAACTTTTTTTGAAATTTTGCAAGGGTCGCAGTTGCTGCAACTAAAGACCTCGCTTTGCGAGGTCCTCAGGTGCTGGCATGGAGCGCCTGCGGCGCTCCAAGCCAGCAACTGAGGCCCTCGCTTCGCGAGGGTCCTCAGTTGCTGGCAAGGAGCGCCTTCGGCGCTCCATGCCAGCAACTGAGAACCTGGCACAGTGCCCTCACTTCGCGAGGGCCGCGGGCTCGCTACGCGAGCCCGCAGCGTTAGCAACAACTCGTACGCTCACAACTATATATGTGATAATAATAAGAATAATAATAAAGCAGAAGACTTCCCCTGTGTCTCCCCCCCACTCCCTCCCATGTGTCTCTCTCCCCCCCTCTCCCCTGTGTCTCCCCCCCACTCCCTCCCATGTGTCTCTCCCCCCCCCTCTCCCCTGTGTCTCTCCCACCCTTGCCTGTGTCTCTACCCCCTCTCCCTTCCCCAGTGTTTCTTTCCCCCCTCTCCTGTGTCTTTTCCCCCTTCCCTCTTCCCTGTGTCACTCCCCCCTCCCCTGTGTCTCTACCCCTTCTCCCTTCCCGTGTTTCTTTCCCCCCTCCCCTGTGTCTTTCCCCACTTCCCTCTCCCCTGTGTCTCTCCCCCCTCATCTGTGTCTCTTCCCCCTTCTCCCCTGTGTCTCTACCCCCTCTCCCCTGTGTCTCTACCCCCTCTCCCTTCCCCTGTGTTTCTTCCCCCCCTCCTCTGTGTCTTTACCCCCTTTTCTCTCCCCGGTGTCTCCTCACCACTCCCTCCCATTAGTCTCTCCCCCACTCTCCCCTGTGTCTCTACCCCCCACTCTCTCCTGTGTCTCTCCCCCCCTCCCATGTGTCTCTTCCCCTCACCTCTCCCTTACCCTGTTTCTCTTACCCCCTCTGCCCTGTGTCTTCCTCCCCCTCTCCACTGTGTCTTCCTCCCCCTCTCCCCTCTCCTGTGTCTTCCTCTCCCTCTCCCCTGTGTTTCCTCCCCCTCTCTCCTCCCCTGTTAGCTTCTATACGCATACATACATACGATAAGAAATCTGGGGGGGGGGGGGGGGGTTATGAGGGGTTTGAGAGTGCTATCGCTGGCAGCCAATGAGCAGTAATCCAGATGTATAACTGCAGAGTAAAAAGTAAAACATTTTAGTGTAGTGTAAAGTCTACAATTTTATTTTCCATTACTAATTAATACTTATTAAATGAACGCACGATAATAACTATTGTGAATGAACAAATGTATTAGGAAGTGCGAAGCGTTAATGTATGTAAAGTAACCGTAGTGTAAAATATGCTTTTAAGCGTATTTTTTTTATATATTTTTTTTTTAATAATAATGAATTAATTAATTACTAAAATACTTTACCTATTTGTAATTAATATATCCAGTGATCAATAACCTGAAGAGTTAACAATCAGTTTTGATTTTCCTGCAGCTTACAGTGTACATTTGGACTGTTGGTGACCCGAGGTGTAAGTGTCAGCAATGTGCGCAGTGCACGAGGGGAAACCGCTTGTATAGTCGTGTAACGCGCCATTTTAGATTTGTAATGTTATTAGTTAGTGTTGTAAAATGGCGGCGATTGTGTATGTGTTACGCGGCTCGCCAGCAGTTTCCATTATTTATAATAGTGTATTTTGTACCTCGTCCGTTCCTAGGTAAAAGTCGTACATGGCTGGCGATGTTTTGCGCGGTTTGGGGTCGTGTAGCCTCGTTTTCATTTTTTACGGGCGCCATTTTTTTTGTCGCTTAGCAGATTTACAAGTGCCAACTGGGGAAGACGTTACAGATATCACATATATAGTTGTGAGCAGGCGGGTTGTTGCTAACGCTGCGGGCTTGCGAAGCGAGGGCCAGAGTTGCTGGCAAGGAGCGCCGAAGGCTCCCACGCCGGCTGCAATGAGCCGCAGGCGGGACTTACACCATCAAATTTACGGACTTACCATCCAAAAATACGGGACTTAGAAAAAAAAACATTACGAGCTCACAAAAATACGACCTTAACACCCGAACCGCACGCACTTAAAAACATTAAAAACACAATAAATACACACAACAAACACATAAAAAGCTTACCCACAGCAAGGCGGGCACCGAGGACCTCTGCAAGTGAAGTTACACCTCCATTTAAGTCCAAATTCATGAGTTTAGACACTCGAAAATCACCTAAGTGAGAGAAAAAATGTCCCTTGAAAAAAAGAAAACGAGGCTACAGGACCCTAAACACGCAAAACACATACGGATTTTCCTAAAAAGCCGAACGAGGTAAAGATACACTATTAACAAGGACGCTAAATCATCCACACCCGCGTACCACATACACATTCCCCGCCATTTTACAACACTAACTTACACAATGCGGAAGTACCCAGCCTATTTACACTACACACTGCACACATTGCTGACACTTACACAGCAGCTCCACAGCACTGAAAACCTACATTGTATGCTGCAGGAACATGAAAACAGATTGTCAGCTCTTCAGCACAATGCTTCCTGCATATATTACTTACAAATAGGTAAAGTATATTCATTTAGTAATTATTTCATTAGCATACAAAAATACATATACACAAAAAAAACATTATCACATTAAACATAAAAGCCATTCACTGCGCGCCTCACAACGAGCGCCAACGCTGCTCATAGCATACAAAGCCTTGCAATAAGCGCAAAAAACACATCACCGCCGACCAAAGAATAACAGCAAAAGCGCCTATCAGAAAAAAAATACAACCAACAGCCTCGCAATGAGCGCCGAAGGATCTCCGACCGCCAACAAAATGAATGTCTCGTCCAAACCATTACCTGCCTTACAATCTTATTGCCGCCATTTTTTGATGGGCAAGTCGCTAGTAAATATATAAAGATCAAGATAATAAAAGTATCAGGAAATGTAACACAAAGATGCACGCGCATCTGAATAATACGACAAATACGGATTTTTGTCATAATTGATATGATCGCAGTATTGGGTCATAAACCCTAAACACTGGAATCTGTTACATACAATTTACTGATGATGTCATTAATGGGCTTCAAGGGGGGGGGGTCTCTTTTTATACTTTTTGAGCGGTGCAAATCCAACATACGCAGAGCGGAAACGCCATATCTGTGGGACACACACAAAGGGGTTCACTTTGGGAGAAAAAAACAAACAAATATGAAATATTTAATAATCATATTTTGATGTTACCAACAGATAAGGAAACGAAACTGAGGTTATTATATCTAATAGTAGCAAGCCTGGGAGTACTGGGAGTAATAATACTGCAGCAGGAGGTCAGTACTAATGTCACTCAATAGACACCCAGTCAGATAAAGGTCAGTACTAATGTCCCTCTATAGACCCCCAGTCATATAAAGGTCATTACTAATGTCCCTCTATAGACACCCAGTCAGATAAAGGTCAGTACTAATGTCACCTACAGACCCCCAGTCATATAAAGGTCAGTACTAATGTCCCTCTATAGACCCCCAGTCATATAAAGGTCATTACTAATGTCACTTTATAGACACCCAGTCAGATAAAGGTCAGTACTAATGTCCCTCTATAGACACCCAGTCAGCTAAAGGTCAGTACTAATGTCCCTCTATAGACACCCAGTCAGATAAAGGTCATTACTAATGTCCCTCTATAGACACCCAGTCAGATAAAGGTCAGTACTAATGTCACCTATAGACCCCCAGTCATATAAAGGTCAGTACTAATGTCACCTATAGACCCCCAGTCATATAAAGGTCAGTACTAATGTCCCTCTATAGACACCCAGTCAGATAAAGGTCATTACTAATGTCCCTCTATAGACACCCAGTCAGATAAAGGTCAGTACTAATGTCCCTCTATAGACCCCCAGTCATATAAAGGTCATTACTAATGTCCCTCTATAGACACCCAGTCAGATAAAGGTCAGTACTAATGTCACCTATAGACCCCCAGTCATATAAAGGTCAGTACTAATGTCACTCTATAGACACCCAGGCAGATAAAGGTCAGTACTAATGTCACTCTATAGACACCCAGTCAGATAAAGGTCAGTACTAATGTCCCTCTATAGACACCCAGTCAGCTAAAGGTCAGTACTAATGTCCCTCTATAGACACCCAGTCAGGTAAAGGTCATTACTAATGTCCCTCTATAGACACCCAGTCAGATAAAGGTCAGTACTAATGTCCCTCTATAGACCCCCAGTCATATAAAGGTCATTACTAATGTCCCTCTATAGACACCCAGTCAGATAAAGGTCAGTACTAATGTCCCTCTATAGACACCCAGTCAGCTAAAGGTCAGTACTAATGTCCCTCTATAGACCCCCAGTCATATAAAGGTCATTACTAATGTCCCTCTATAGACACCCAGTCAGATAAAGGTCAGTACTAATGTCACCTATAGACCCCCAGTCATATAAAGGTCAGTACTAATGTCACTCTATAGACACCCAGTCAGATAAAGGTCAGTACTAATGTCACCTATAGACCCCCAGTCATATAAAGGTCAGTACTAATGTCACTCTATAGACACCCAGTCAGATAAAGGTCAGTACTAATGTCCCTCTATAGACACCCAGTCAGATAAAGGTCAGTACTAATGTCCCTCTATAGACACCCAGTCAGCTAAAGGTCAGTACTAATGTCCCTCTATAGACACCCAGTCAGATAAAGGTCATTACTAATGTCCCTCTATAGACACCCAGTCAGATAAAGGTCAGTACTAATGTCCCTCTATAGACCCCCAGTCATATAAAGGTCATTACTAATGTCCCTCTATAGACACCCAGTCAGATAAAGGTCAGTACTAATGTCACCTATAGACCCCCAGTCATATAAAGGTCAGTACTAATGTCACTCTATAGACACCCAGTCAGATAAAGGTCAGTACTAATGTCACCTATAGACCCCCAGTCATATAAAGGTCATTACTAATGTCACTCTATAGACACCCAGTCAGATAAAGGTCAGGACTAATGTCACCTATAGACCCCCAGTCATGTAAGGTGTAACCCTTACACTACCTGATCGATACAACATCATACCTGATATTTTAAAGCACGTTATTCCAAACAATTTAGGAATGTTAGGTAATTTATGCCCTTTATGGCTTAAAACCAGACTCTGTATCAACTATGTAATTTTCCGTGGGAGTTTTGTCATGGATACCCCTCCGGCATGCCACAGTCCAGTTGTTAGACCCCTTGAAACAACTTTCCCATCACTATTGTGGCTAGAAAGAGTCCCTGTGGGTTTTAAAATTCGCCTGCCCATTGAAGTCTATGGCGGTTCGCCGATGTTCGCCGGTTCGCGAACATTTGCGGAGATTCGCGTTCGCGGTTCGCGACACAGAAATTTTAGGTTTGCAACATCACTATTCATCAACTTTCTGTCAGTCACTCCACTGGCTTCCCATAATCTCCAGAATAAAATTTAAAATCATGACCCTAATGTATAAAGTCCTCCACAACGGTGCACCCTGCTCTCTCAAAAAACCCTCTCCAGTCTCCCTCTCTGTTCTGTTAACGACCTTCTTCTTTTCTCCTCTCCAATCTTATCCTGTCCTTCCTGCCTTTATGACTTTTCTCATGCTGCCCCAATTCTTTGGAACTTCTTGTCTCGCTCCACTAAACTTTCCTCCTGTCTCAGTAACTTCAAAACCTCACTAAAAGCACATCTGTTTAATGAAGCTTATCAACTTCATCCTTAATATGCACAAGGCAAAAATTACCTTCCTGTTTCACAATCAAACCCTTTAGATTTAATTTTGCGAGGAATCACTTTATATTATAGATTCTACGCTCAAAGACAGGGCTCTCTCTCTGTTTGCATTGTATTGAAGCTGTTTTTGCACCATACTCGCACTGCTGAATATGTTGGCCCTTTAAAAATAAAGGATAAAAATAATAATTTATACTATTAACTGTCCAGTTACTCACCATCTTGAGGGTTGGAAATGCACAGGATTAGTTAGATAACTGGATCTCATTAAATGTGACACCAACACTTTCCCCTGCACATGTTCATAATCAGACGGCATGTATCAATACAAATAAGACATGCTCTACAAAAATGTAAATACCCCTTTCATTCACACAGTCTTCACTAAAGCATCACGGATGCCTCCATAGTACTGCACTGGCATTACAAATTTTTTTTTCTAACTAAAACTAGTTTTAGGACTTTTTCCATGCCTAATTAAGCACGTGGTTCACCACAAAATGTAAATATATATATATTTTCTTGCACAGTAGTCCTGTTGGACAATTACAGTGGCCCTTTAACAGTAATAAATATAGTGTACCAGAGCTTTCCAAAAAGCAAACAAAGACAAAGCATCAGAAATGTGTAATCAAATTTAGCCATAAATAATTTCTAGTTAATTTCACATTATATTTCTTTTCTCTTAACAACAAAAACACATTTAATTCACAAGGGTCTTCTCAATCTTAATTTGTTTGTTTGTCTTTTTTCTCCTTACACTGTATTTTAACAAAACCATAAATAACATTTAACGGCAATTTAACCAGATTAAGCACATTTCCCATGTCACTTTTATGATCTACTTATCATCTTAAGTTTTATATTTTTACAGTGTTGCATCTTATGAATTATGAAATAGAAATTAAATGAAATCACAGCAAAACTTTTTGTTAAAAAATGAAGACAAAGCAGAGCTTTAGTTACACTAGAGAAATAATTATAAAATATAATGTATCATGCTATGTGTGGTGTAGGATGGTTATTTTGTTAGGATATTTGGTACCACTCCTGTATTAAATGAACTCACTACTGTTAGCTTTCACATCAATGCTGGAAATTTAAGTAAGTTAAATCTGATAGATTTTGGCATAGGCTCAATAAAAGTAGCAACAACTCATCAGATTTGGTGCATCTCCGTTGTGCTGTCTTATTTTTTTAATGTAATTTACTTTGGAATTTATAATATATTATTTGTCACTTTTATTAATTTATATTATTATCACAAAGCACTTTTTGGGGCCAGGGTGTGACTCCCCTGAACCCTACTAACAATGGCCCTTCAGAACCCCAAACTGTACTGTCACAACACCCTGGACTCATGGACTTTTTGTGGGCAACTGACCATGGAGGGACACTAACCTATGTGGCTACCGTCCTCGAGTGCTATTACAATGGCCACGATACTTGCCTTAAGGACTTAGGACACTCTTTAGAGTTATGTATAATGTAATGTTGGACCTCAGGCCATGCTTGTTTAGAATGTGCTTTAGGATGTGACACTATTATATAAGGTATTACAGGTATTACAAACACACCTAGTGCAGTGACATTGTACTACTGCATGAAACTATTGTTACCCAAGAGAAAATAATCACTTCCAAGGATTGGATATAAGAAATAAAAGTGACTTATTTAGTAGTGCTGTTTGTATAGATTTGTTGCTCTATTCAAGACATATTTATTAGAAGTAGTAATTACGATTCACTGTACAGCAATGATGTTATTATAACGGAAGCTAAATTGTTGCTCTTTAGAACCAAGAGTGATGAAGGAAAAATACATTTTCCATGTTTTCTGCCATTTTTGTATTTAGTATAACATGTTGTTGGTCTAACTTCTATGTTTTTATTCACCATGACAAACATACTGTATGTTTTTGTGCTATAAGGTAATTTTATGTAATAGCCAAAAGTATGTGTTTGCAGATCACAGCCCCCGTGCTGTGCCCAGATCCTGTCGGAGGTTACTGATAAAATGGATCCTAGACTCATTGGCACCTAGGGGGAAGAGAAAACAGGATGTTTCCAGCAGTATACTTACTAACTACCCTCTGCTGTGCTCAGAACCTTATAGGAGATAGCCTATAGCTGGAGGGCAATAGGCTCCTGGGCACCTAAGGGGAAGAGGAAACAGGGTGGCCCAAATTCCTGGAGCCAGTCTTATCTACTTGGGGGTAATTAAAGTTTTTTAAAGGGGGTTGATTCTGGTTTGTTAACATAATTGTTCTGTGATGTGTGGCCTGTAAGAATGGAGTAAAAAGAGGTGAAATTACCTCTTTTTATACCATTCTTACAGGCCAATTCCCTTACTATTATCTGTGTCATTGTCAACAGGTGCTTGGTTGTTTTGTTTCTATCCTGATCTGTACACTGAATACAGATGTCTTTGTTTTGAGTCATAATAATTGAAAATAAATGAATTGTGAGTATTTATCATTTAAGCATCATTAGCTATACCCCTTGGGATCCCCCCAGGAAACACTTGCCCACTGATTTAATAAACAGCAGTGTAACATTTGCAGTAACCTCCTTCCCTTGCATTGTCACTGGATAGAAAAGTTAAATGATAAAATATGTATATATATATAGTAATTTAGTAATTATTAATCCTTCACTCTTCAATATATATATATATATATATATATATATATATATATATATATCAGGTCCAGGACCCACTCCCTTACCTATCCCTTTCTCATTTGGTAGGTATTGGTAAAACTACAGCCAGGTGACCTTATGCTCCCCTCTATTTTCCCCTATCTCTTTGTCTTTAACTAGCCTACCATAGCCCCTACTAATTTAGGGCTAGGGTGAACAACTCCCTGCCCCACTAATTTAGCCTCACTCTACTGAAGGGTTTGAGCCACAGTGTACAAACTAAACTCCTCACCCCAACTAGCCAGTATGGGTCTATTAGGACCTCCATCTCTCATTGCTTGCCAATGGGGGAGCTAAACTAGGGCGTCTAAACCCCCTCCTTTTAGTAATTAATACATTTTTTAACTAATCCCATCTCAAACTTTATGACAGAATTTTCTTTTAGATTATGTGCTACCTTTTGAAAGTGTGTGACACTAATTATATTTGCTTTTATATAGGAAAGCATATTTTAACTGAACTATTTTTTTACGGAGACATAGCTCACTTTGTGCATAATCATAGCTGCTGACAGAAAATAATTTAATACAAAAACAAGAGTAGAAAATTCAAACAAGAATGTTTATAAAAGGAAGGCAGATGATTCCCGACCTTTTATTTCACCAAGATATTTAAAGTTATATTTAAAGTTTGTTGGCTTTGAAAACCTAGTAATAATGAACACAGTGCATTTGTTGTATAATTTAAGGACTTTGCTTTACTGCATAGTTATTATTCCATGTAGAGAAACCCTAGGAAGATTCATATTAATAAATGAATACATTCTTGTAGTAATAGTAGATTCTCCTCATTGCTGTAACACATTACATTTTTCTTCTATGGAATTGAGTATGTCTGTAAAACTCAAAAGAAAAATGCTAAGTGCATTGCCATTTACAGGGAACTTGTAATTTTTGTTCCTTTTAGCGTCAAGTAAGCCATGAAGGAGGTTATCTGGGTGATTTATGAATTAGTGCTAAAAATGTAGAGCTTTTATTATATGGTTTTCATTGCTCTATTTGATGTTGTAAATTGATAGAATAGGTGTCCCTTTAAAGCACCATTGGGTGAGATAGTAATAATATACTGTTATGTAGAACATGACTTGATTAGGTGTACAATTTTTGTATAAAGTTTAAAATATAAGAAATACAGCCTTAACATATTGACCTTATTGTGCAAAGCAAGCTCGCAAGTTGGACCGCATTTGCGGAGGTGGAGGCTCCCACGTCGGAGCCTCCACCTCCGAAAATGCGGACCCTGGCAAAGCGAGGGGCCACATTTGTGGAGGTGAAGGCTCTATGGCGCCTCACAAGCGGTTACAAACACCCACAGAAGCGGGACTTTGAAAAAAAACGCCTAGCACGCAATCAATACATACGGTCTTACACAAAGAAATATGAGCCGTGGGACTTAGAATGAAAAATTACTAAAAAAATACGAGACGCGGGACCTCGCAAAAATACGACCTTAACGGCCGAAACAAGCGCACACGAAAACATAAAAAAAACAATAAATACACAGAAAAATGACATAAAAAGCTTACCCACCGCAAGGGGGGCACCCAGGACCTCTGCAAGTGAAGTTACACCTCAATTTAAGTCCAAATTACCGAGTTTATACACACGAAAATCCCCTAAGCGAGAGAAAAAATGGCCGCCAAAGAAAAATGAAAACGAGCCGCAAAACACCACCAAGCACATATGGCTTTTAAAAAAAGCTGTATGAGGTACAAGATACACTTTTAGCAAGCACGCTAAATCATCCACGCCCACGTACCACATACACATTCGCCGCCATTTTACAACACTAACTTACAGAATGCGGAAATACACAGCTACACTAACGGCTTCCCCCTTGCGCACGCAGCCTATTTACACTACACACTGCACACATTGCTGACACTTACACCTCAGCTACACAACACTGCAAACCTACATGGTATGCTGCAGGGACATCAAAACAGATTGTCAGCTCTTCAGCACAATGCTTCCTGCATATATTACTTCCAAATAGGTAAAGTATATTAATTTATTAATTATTAAATTAGCATACAAAAGTACATATACACAAAAAAAAAAAACACTAGCGCAATAAACAACGCCAACGCTGCTCATAGCACACAAACTACATCAGGGGACAGCCTTGCAATAAGCGCAAAAAGCAGATCAGCGCCGACCTTACAATGTCAGCAAAAGCGCCTCTGATAAAAAAAAATACAACCAAGAGGCTCGCAATGAGCTCCGAAGGATCTCAGACCACCCAAAAAAGTAATGTCTGTGCCAAACAGCATTACCTGCCTTACAATTTTATTGCCCCGTCATTTTTGACGGGCAAGTCGCTAGTCACATATATAGTTGTGAGCATGCGAGTTGTTGCTAACGCTTGCGGGCTTGCGTAGTGCAGGGCAGTGGGCGAGGGCCTCAGTTGCTGTCATGGAGCGCCAACACTCGGACGCAACTCGCGAACATTACAAAATTCAAAACACAATAAATATACACAGCACATACATAAAAAACTTATCTACAGCAACAGGGAGCATCCAGGACCTCAAAAAAACAACTTACACCTTCATTTCACTCAAAAAAAAGAGTTTACACACTAAAAAATGTCATAAGCGACAGAAAAAATGGCCGCCGAGCAAAACGAAAACAAGGCTACACACGCAAACACCATACAAGACACGTTACCACACATTACGACCTCGCAAAAATCGGACGCAACACGCCGACATACAAATATTTAAAACACAATAAATACACACAACACACACATAAAAAGCTTACCTACAGCAAGAGGGAGCATCCAGCACCTCAAAAAACCAACTTACACCTTCATTTAAATAAAAATAAAACATTTTAGACACTAATAAAATCGCTAAGCGAGAGAAAAAATGGCCGACGAACAAAACGAAAACGAGGCTACAGAACTCTCAACACGCAAAACACCACAACACACTTGCAAAACACCACAAGAAACTCGCAAAACACCACGAAGCACCTACAGATAATCCGCGAAGACGCATACCACAGATAACCCGCCATTTTACGCCAATGCGGAAGTACACCACTACGCTAACGGTTTCGTCTTGCACACGCACAGTATTACACTGCACACATTCAGCACGCTTACACAGCAGCTCCACACAACTAATGCTCCAGCAACATCAAAACACATTCACAGCTCTTCAACACAATGCTTCAAAATAGGTAAAGTATATTCATTTATTAATGTATTATATATTTCATTAATACACACCAAACACCATTAGCTCACTTACGATTTCATTGCCGTCATTTTTTGACGGGCAATTCGCTAGTAATGTTATAATTATGAAAATAAAAATGACATTTATTGGGAGTTTTCTTACTAGATACACTTCGGCAACTAGTTTATGGAGCCCATATATGTACCCGCTCCATTTATTGAAACAGTGAACAATTGTATCCGGATTGTGATGCTTGGATTCAGGATAAAACACTATAAGAATTGCATGAAGCCAATCAAACAGATGTGGGAAGAGGAAAGGGAGAAGGAGTAGAGATGCAAACAGTTTGAGGATGGAAATTAAACTTTTTTTCTCACTTTTACCAGTTTTTTTTTAGAACTATTAAATATAAGGCAGCAAGTTCTCTCTATTAGGCTCGAGTGCACTGCCAAAGCTTCCACAATGCCACCTAGAGACAGTAGAAAGGTAGAATAAGGGAAAAGACACATGCCAACTTGAAGGTGGAGTCGATGTACTGGGGCATCACCTATTCTACATCAGAGCCTTTCTAGCAGTTTTCTTCCTCAATGGAAGTTCTTAATTAAATCCCCACTGTTTTTGAGGTAAGAACTAAAACTGAACAGGTATTACTTAAACTCTGGTTGATAGTGATAAGGGAGATCTGTAAGGAGCGACGATGTAAAAGGGGTACTGGCAATGATGCTTAGACTTGTTCATAATGACAGTATACTTAGCCTTTGTGTTAAGTAAATTGTAAAGTACACCCCACAGTGTTAATTGGGCTACTTCATGGTGCAGGACATAAAACCTAGTTAGATAAACTAGTTATTTTAATTATATACTGATTATTAATGAATACAATGAGTGTAAAGCAGTATTTTGGCTTATAATTTAATAACACATTTTTGGGGTGACAAAATGAATATAATTACCCTTAATATGTCGTCTTTCATATGATATGCAAGTAATTTTAGATTTGATGTCCCTTGTGAAATCCATGACATAATACATATCATTATCATCTAACCTCCTCTTTAAATGCTGGAATTATAGGAAAAACTGCAATAATATAATGTCCCAAGAGAGCTGTAAACATATGATCTTGCTTAATTTGTAATGTCTAATTATGTTAATCTCACAAGGATGTTTCAGAAAAATTTGCTGAATGGGCAAAAATCTGTTTATTCATTAATTACTCTGAATATTGAAATTATGACTTTCAGAATCTATTGTCCCCAAATCAGTGTGCTGTAAAGTTTATGTATTTATAATAAGTATGAATTAAATGTAGTTTATTTAATTTGTAAAATTGAATAACCAGATCTTATATTCACTTCTCTTAATCACTCCACCCAGTTTCATGTGTTTCTCCTGTTATATCTACCAGAAACTATATAAAACTCACACATTTTCATTGTATTAAATGTTTCCTAAATGGCATCATATGTTTTTTCTTTGTTGCTAACAGCATTAGCAAGCTGTATTCATATACGATCTCTATTCAGTTTTGTTGAAATACTACCACTGTCAATAGCCACCTGATTTAAAAAGCTCAGCAGCAGAGAGAGCCCCAGTAGAATTACCCTATGCTTCAGGCTACAGGCAGGCTAGCAGTCCAAGATTATTCTCCATGACATAAGCATAGTCAGCTAAATATAAGAGTTTCACTATAAATTAGTTTACGCTTCTGGTTTACTAATGTTGTTTGTTGTATGCTCCACGATCGTAAAGTCTAACCTGAAACAGAACAGTGCTTTAAGTCTCTGCTTCCAATATATTAGAACTCACTGGGTGTAATAAGAACACATTGCTATTAAATTAGTTGTTATTACAGAAAAAGTTACTTTGTTGTCGGATAAAGGAGTTTTTAGTGAATACAAAATAAGGGGGATCCCTGTTACAATTACAACAATCTTACAGTTTGAACTGGTATCAGTAGAATAGAGCAGGGGTTCCCAAACCTCTTCTCAAGAGCCTCCAAACAGGCCATGATTTCCGTTTAACACTGTTTGAATACAAATTGCTCCTCCTGTGTTCACACAGTGTTAAACCTATGTCTTGGTTTGTCTGGTAGGGTCTTGAGGAGAGGTTCAGGAACCACTAGGATAAAAAGTGACTATGCAGCCTCTCATGGCTTCCATGGTGGTCCAGTGGTTAGGACTTGGAGCTTCCACTGCTGTTGACCTGGGTTCAGTTCCAAGTCAGGGAAGCAAGAGCTCACACCACCATGAAGCCAAGCAGGATTGGGCCTGGTCAGTACTGGGATGGGAGGCCACATAAGAATACCAGGAGCTGTATGCTGTGGCTCTCTGGAGAAGGAACTGTCAGCCCACTCCAGTTTCTCTGCCATGAATACCAAGTGAATTAGCATGACCATGGACATAAAGATGTTCTGGTGTGTTATGGTCTATGGGGTCACGAAGAGTCAGAAAAAACTGAATGGAAAAAAAAATGCAACTTCTCCACCCCTTTACTCATGGTAAATCTAGCCTAAAATGTCTGGGAACAAGCTTAGTAGACAGTCAAGATTATGTCATTCTGTCAAATTAAAGGGTTGAGTATCCGCTACCTTCTTGTTCTGCTGCGGCTGCTCCTGATGCAAAAAAAGAAGCTAAATATTAGATTACTTGCTTTCCAAGCAATTTTCCTTTTGCAAAATCCTGCTCTTTTTAATGTGGAGTTATACTGTCCCTTTATTTGTAATCTACTCATGTCCATGGTCATTCATCACAGACTTTTACGTTTTTCGTCAGTGAATGTGTCTCAAGTGGCTTGTTGGTTAATTTGACACTATTAAAATAAAAGCTTGACATGTTTGCAATATTTTTATGTGTTACATCCCAAAGGAAAAAACATGCAACACAATTATACACCATTAAGAATGTTTTCCCAGTTGGACTATTCAAGCCCTTAAACACATTACTTTACATAATTGCAATTAAAAAATAAAAGACATGTCTTATGTTTACTGGCCTTTCATGTGTTATAGTTTCTAGTGCTTGTCCATATAATAACATTTTATTTGTTATGCAAAAAAGGTAATTTATATAGTAAAAGTTAACAATATGCTTGTGGGATTTTTGGATACATCCCATTTATTACATCTTTTGAATAACTTGGAAATGATTCCTTCTTATCTATCCAATACATGTAAATTAAATAATCATTATGCTTCTTATGTAGAATTTACAGTATTAAACCTCAGCTGTATCTCTCAGGAAACCGGTCTGATTATTACATTTTGGTGTCTGTGTCTTACTAATGTACTCCAAATGGTACTGAAACTGAACCCCTTATTCTTGACAAGCATTCTCTAAAGTAAATGTTCCCAGTGGCTGGACTGGTCTTATGTGTAGAGACATTTAGTAATTAAAAATAAAACAAAATTAGAGGTGCTCAATCAGAACAAACTACCTTAATAGGTTCATTCTATGGGCATGATAATCCACTCTGAGAGCAGCCTCTTTTAGCCACTTGTACGCTTCACAGGGAGAAATATCCTGTAGTATATCAGTCTGGTCTCAACCAATACAGTGATGCAACCCCAAAATACTGGACAATTCTACTCTGAACAGGCAATAGCACAAAATCCAAATATCTGTTTGGCCCTTAAAATTAGGATGCAGTTGAACTTCCTCAACCTCAGTGACCAAGGAGTCCATTTCTGGAGCCCCTTATCATCCTTAGGGAGACTAAGCATAAAAGTAATTTGCATAAAAAAAACAAAAATAGAAGTGCTCAGTCAGAAAACAAACTAACCTTAATAGGTGAGTGTTGTGGACATAATAACCCACTCTGAGAGCAACCTCTTTTAGCCACTTGTGCCCTTAACAAGGAGAAATATCCTGTAGTATATCAGCCTGGTCTCACCCAAAAGAGTGACCCAGTCCTGAAACACCATGTCCATAGAACTGACCTATTGAAGTTAGTTTGTTCTTGGCCCATGCAAATTACCCTTTGGGCTTAGTCTCCCTGAGGGGGGATAGAGGCTTATACCAGACTGATATACTACAGGATATTTCTTCCCTGTGAAGAGCACAAGCGAGCTAAAAGAGTTTGTTCTCAGAGTGGGTTATCATGACCATAGAAATAGCCTATTAATGTTAGTGCATTCTCTTATTGAGCATCTCTATTTTTGTTGTTGTACATTCAGTAATGTTGGCATCCTGCATTTTCATTTCTCGCCTGTTTTGGAGAAACATCACATGTTCCAGCCAAACATATCTAATCTTTTTTGTTAACTGATGCAAAATATCTGCTGACGTTAAGGAAATTGAACACAACGGTTACAATTTAAGTGCTGTGTATATTTATTTTAAACTTTTCAAAAACAATTTGGCCATTAGGGTTTTCATAAAAACAAACTAATAAAGATGATACTTCAGTGGTCCTTTAAGCATCTTATTATTCCATCTTAAGACTTCTGAGACACACACATAAACTGACCAGCTAAAGCTCATTACATCCATTTAAACAGATCCTAGCTAGTTTCCTTTGCCTGTTCATGAATGCAGTACTGTTTGATCCTTAACCTCTGTAAATCAAAGAATCAGAATCTTCCACATTGTATGTGTCTTAAATTTCTTATAGCCTGACTACACTTGCCCTCTGCGGGTGTTTAAACTTGCTTTGCCTCACTATAAACCAAGGTGTCCCTCCCGTTTGTCTCCGATTGCAATGCCATTCAATTGAGCAAGGGTGCAAGTTACTGGCTGAAGCCTCAAGCCGTAAAATCCCTCCCGCGGCCACAATCTGTTAAGGAGCTAGCCGAGATGCAATCGGCCGTTACGATCCAATAGTGGTATAACGTAGTGCGACACAGCCTCTCAGCCAATAGAAAGCTGTCTAGCCGCAGATGATTGACAGAGGGAGATTATAAATGTACGTTCCACCCGCCCATGCGTTGACTGTGTTATATTTTCTGACGAAGTAGCACGCATGTCCCATAGTTGGTGGTTGGGTTGAGTTAGAGAGAAAGTAGGAGAGTTTGGAGAGAAGTAATTTGTGGTTATGTTTATTTATATTATACCATTTACTATTTTACACTTAATCCTGGATTACACATATTTACAGATTACACATAATTGCAATACAAATAATTTAAACAACACGCATAGAGACATATAGCTCTAAGTAACTCCATACACACACACCCATCCCCCACATCCCATCCCCCAACAGTTATTAATTACACATAATACGCACATTTTGTTTTTTCAACCTACATATACAGCCAAACTTTTATGACTTTTTGATTTATCCTTTATTTTTGGGATCATTATGGAGGGAGGAGAGAGGAGGTGAGAGGTGGGGAGGAGGAGAAAGGGGAGGCGAGGAGGAGAGAGAGGTGGCCCTGGGAGAAGTGGTGGAGAGAAGGAGTCGGTGAGAAGTGGTGGAAGAGAGTGGAAGGAGGTGGTGGAGCATCAGGAGGTGGCGGCGGAGGAGGACGTGGCGGGGGAGATGGCGGAGGAGAAGTTGACGGAGGAGCAGGAGGAGGAGGAGGGGAGTGTAGAGGAGGAGGTGGGTGGTGGCAGGGTGGCCCTAGCGCCAGGCACACTTAGAAGGGGGACAGAGGGGAAGGGGCCTAATTCCACGGGGCGTGGTAGTTTGGGGGAGGGACAGGCCTTAGGGACAGGTCAGGGAGACAAGGATCCTCGTCCAAAGTAAGGAGGGCAAGAGGCTAAGGGAAAGCAGAGGGACGTGATTCTTGCAAGGGGAGGGAAGTTAGGCCAGGGCCTAGGACTCAAGCAAAGAAGATGGTAGCGGCTGAGGTGACAGCAGTAGGCACAGCACCAAGGGATTTGAGGTCTGTCAAGCACCGGTTTGACTACATTAGGGCCAAGTTGAGGAGGATGATGGCAAAGGAGGACAAGAACCAGCCCATGACCTATAATGATTGGGAGAGGGTTCCCAGGGACCTTCTGAGACACGTGCCTGCCGCTGTAGCTTCAGGCCTGGTGGCACAGCAGGACCCAGCCGCCATGTCAGGTGAATAACACATACACCAACATGCCACCACATGTACATCACACACACTACACCTGTACATGATGACCAACAAGGACAATGACATGTCAGCTCCATGGAATTAACGAGGGATAGATGGATGCATCATTAAATCCCTGAAGCGGACAAATCATTCAACCAATAGATAGTCCATGTATTGGTGTGCCCACTGCAGCCTATGCAGTTACAGACTGCCGGAATCAAAATAGCGTTAGGAGACAAGAACGATCAAGACCAAGAGCCAAAGAATAGATCACACCTAACAAATGATAGCTAATCTGAGTTGCAATTAGGAGAATTATCCATGTTCAAGCCTAGATGTCAGATAGTTAGTAATGCACACAACACAATATATTCTCTCTTTCAGCATCAAGGAGGTCTGGGTCCAGTGGCGAGCCAGAGGCAGGGGTGTCGGCTCCATCAGAGCAGGAAGTGGAGGAGCAAACGCGGCCCAGCAGGAACCAGCGCAGGGGGAGTAGGACCTAGGGGCTGCGCATATGTTTGTGCCTTCTCAACAGCACTCCTCAGTGGCCATCCATTGGTCACTCTGGCTACAGAGTTGTGGATCTTGGCCTATGTGATGGGGATATTTTGTATGCAGATGGCTACCTCCTATCACATGGTCCATTATCCTCTTCTCTGTGGACATGTAGGGTTCTGTTTAACATTTCACCAATGGATGGTCACTGAGGAATGCTGTTGAGAAGAGATGCTGCGGTCCCTATAGTTTTTAAGACCTTATTTTCTAGGCTTTGTCTTTTTTTGTCTTTTTTTGTTTTAGGTACAATTCAGGTACATGAAGGCATATTCTGCATCTGCAAGCATTTTGAAGGAAATGTATGAGGTGTAAGGTTTTCACAGTGCCTCTCAGGTAGACATTTCTTCAATGCGAGCCCCCCTTAACATGTAGCTCCTACAATCTTATAGCTAACCTGTAGCTCCCACAATCTTAAAACTATCATATAGCCACATATATCAGACATGATTGTTGTTAGCTGAAATGTAGACAAATACCGCTATGGCGGTGGAATGCAAAGTCTCACAATGGCATGTTAATGACAGCCAGCATTAATATATGCACTAGTGAAGCATGCGATTCTGATCCTGATCCTTGGGTCTGATATAAGTAACAGTGAATCTGGCTACTGACCATTGTGTTCTCTCATTATTAATGGGTATTATTCCATATTGCTGATTATCCACAGACCTAGCTAATAGTAATGCTTGCTAATGGGAATCAAGTGAGTTGGTATATTGTTACATTATTTAGCACTGTACTGTATATGCATGTAGATAATTTTTTTTATCCTTCTTCGCCTTTTTTTAGTTGACCACTTTTTTTCAGATTTTTGTTTTGTCACCACATTGTATGTGTGAAACTGGATTGGATCACACAGTCCAGAGGTTTAATCATCTGTTTCATTGAGTAGACCTAGACAAGTTGTAAGTGCTATGCACATTAATGGTTTCTTCACTTAAATGGAGTGATTTATGACAATCCTTTTTTTCATCAGATTCCGGTTGCAGTGGTGTAGTGACCACATGTGACCCTGCTAGGTGTTATGCATCACGCTTATTCTAGACTATGACATTATACCCTGTAGGTATCTCCTCCCCCCCCCCCCTCCCCCAAGCATCTTGCTCTCTCGGGACCCGCACACACCACACCCATGGTATTAATTCACAGTCTATACCATTTCTGATTGTGCTCTGTGTATGAAATAACATACCGTACTCACCATGTCAGTGTGTTTTCAATGGTTGGGGTTATGGGACATCCACATACATCACATTTGTGTCACATTCCTATATATGTAAACTAATGAGCCCTAGGGACAATGCAATAGATCAATACTTATCACATATATAGTTGTGAGCAGTGCGGTCTTGCCAAAAGTTGTTGGCAGCGCCATGGTAAAATTGTGGGCTTGCACAGCGAGCCAGCCGCAGTTGCAGGCCCCAAGCGCAGCCCTCGCGAGGCCTAGGCAGTCACTCATTGTGCTGGTGGGAATGAGCGCCGCAGGAGCTCATACCTGCGACCCACGGGACTTAGGCAATGACCGCCGAAGGCGCTCATTGCGCTGGTGCAGATGAGCACCAGACATTCAGGACTTAGATCAAAAGAGTGCTGAAGGCGACCATTGTGCTGATGGGGATGAGCGCCACAGAAGCTCATCCCTGCGACCCACGGGACTTAGGCAATGACCGCCGAGACTTAGGCAATGACCGCCGAAGGCGCTCATTGCGCTGGTGGAGATGAGCACCAGACACGATAGATAAAAAGAGTGCAGAAAGCGGTCACCACAACGCAGCAATGCCCGCGAAATTATGGTCCGTACAACTTGGGCTTTAGCGATTGCCGAGAAATTACGGCCCGCAAAAATACGCATTTAAGCGCCGAACCGCAAACTGCAAAAACATACAAATATGCCTCAAATTAACTTACACACTCGCAAACAGCTCAGGGGGGATGCCATGGAGCATGTGAGTGAGATTGCAAGTTAATTTGAGGCATATCGTGGGAGGATTTTCGACCGAAAGTCGCTGAAGCAGGAAAAAAAATGGCGGCTGAAAAAAAATGAAACAAACTGAAAACGAGGCTGAAGGACGTAAAACGCAGCAGAAGGATGGAAAAGGCGACCGAAGGATGTAAATACCAACCCTAAGCACTAAGACTTAATACAAGGCAGTAACATTTAACTCAAGCCAGTAACACTTAATCAAAGTCAGTAACACTTAATCAAAGCCAGTGACACTTAACCCAAGGTAGAGATGGAGAGAAGCTCGCAATGAGTGCCAAGGGTGCTCAAGTGTGAGGGGGCCATAACCTCACATTCGGAGGCAAACAGCATTACCATGGCTTCAAATTTTATTGCCGTCATTTTTGGACGAGCAAGTCGCTAGTAACAATAATAATAGTCATAATAGCATTAGATATAATATAATAATATATCTCATACATAATCAAAATAAAGGGTTAAGACACATGCAAAGTCTACTTAGTGATACTGTGGAGTATCAACATTCCCTGGAGGGCCTGCAGTATGACAGGTGATGCTGGAGTGGGTTGCCAGCTATTTCTCTAGTGGACTGTTATTTGTCTGATCTCTCTGCTATGATGTGCCCTCCTACAGCGGCCCTATATGATATAGCTCACAGCTTCATTCAGGTAAACAAGCCCCTTCACCACCACCACTTAGCAATTCAGACGTGGACCAGGGAACATACACCACACTAATGTAAATTGATGAATAGCAAAACATAATGAGAGGTCCCCAAATGGGAATGGGTATACATCTTGGCACATGGCCACCTGCAATGGGATTTTCCAGGATGGGTGCTGCAGAAATTATCCCTGATGGAGGTGAGTTGGCTGTTGCTCCACGTGCCTCTGCACAGCCTCCATGTGTTTTTGCAGCCCTTTCTGGTGGGTTAGAGTAGACTAGTATGGTGTATGCTCTTGTGGATTGCTAATGGTGGTGGTGAAGGGGCTTGTGTACCCGAATTAAGATATGAGCTATACCATATATTGCCACTGTAGGTGGGCAGGTCATAGCAGAGAGGTCAGACAAATCACAGTCCACTAGCGAAGGAACTGAAATCCCACTCCAGTATATTTGGCATGCAAACATTGTGGATACTCATAGACAGAGACATTAGTAGGTGTGCTGCAGTCCATAGGGTTACAGGGAGTCGGACACAAGTGAGGGACTTAACAACCATAAATAAAATGTTCCCCTGGTACTTGATATATGCCATTTGGGGCTGTAATTTGTCCACTATTTGTTTTCCCAATGTAGATGTGATGAGTGAAATGTATATAAGGTGATCTTTGTATTTTTAGTGTTCACATTAGAGCCTCTGTGAGTGTGAAAGGGTTAATATGTCAGCCATTTGCATATATTTGTGTTGCAATTTAATGAGGTAGTGTGTCTTTAATAATTTTCAGCATGTTGCAGCATGGTTTTTCATATTGGCATATACATGACCATTACAACATATGAGGAAAATAAAAAAAAATTTTTTTGCTATATTTAATAGTAGGGACTTGTTGTGCATGTAATTGTGAAGCCTTCCATTACTTCCCCCATATTTTAAAGTGCATTGCAACAACCTTTACATACTCAATCTGGATTCAGATTCTAGATTTCAGGTTGGTGTTCCCACCTTAGCCCTCAGCTACTGGATGCTGTTGGTCTACATCCCCATAGCACAGACAAATGCTACCGAAAATATTGGAGCGTTACAAATAAAGATAATAAAAGTCAAGGGGCATCCTTACATTATCTAATTCTGTATTTTTTTAACTATCATTTACTTACAAAAACATCAGTCCATAAATATAGGTAACACCATGAATACATTAGTTTAAAACTTTTGTAACTATAGATACACATTGTACATTTTTTATAATTATAAGTAATTTACTATTAAAACAGAACTTCTATTGTTTGATATTATTTTATTTTCTCTACATCTGTCTGTGGAAGAAATCATGACATTCTCAAAAAAAATGATGGACTTGATCTTTAGCAGTGATTACTTATTGCATACTCCAGCATTCTTATGAAGAATTAATAGACTTGTAGAATTTGGTAACTAAGACAACTGCCTATTGAATTAAAATTGTTGTAATTATATGATAGAGAGAAGCAATTATACGAAAAAGTCAAATTGTAAACCTACACGAAAATGTGTGCAAATGGCAGAGAAGGGGCACATGTCCAAAGGGTTCACATCGCTCTAAAATACAATACACAGCATGCTTCTTGGAGAAAGTTATTTCCCCGTGATTTAATGAGGTCTTACACTCACCAAATTCTGCTACTCCCCATGGGAGGGCAATTATCACATTCACTTTATTGCTTCTATGGCGTTATACACTGCATATTATATTGATTGAATGATATTTCGAAATAGCACGGACATGGCATCTGCATTGTATGCGTCCTTATATTTCTATAAGTCTACCATTTCTCAAATGCTAAGGAGCCAATTAATTGTATATTTCAGTCTTAAAGGATTTCAAATTATTTTCTATTACAAAATATAATCTTTGAAAGAAAAGAGTAAATTTAGTCTTCACTAAGAAGCTCACCTGATAGTCACCACCATCCAGCTCGTTAAGTCAGGAAATAAATAAACATAACGACTTGGATAATTGACTGTTCCTACTGAAGTGCTAAATTTAAACTTTACAGGATGGATTGTGGCTGAGCACGGCTCATTTCTCCCAGGCAGAATGGTTCTCTTTGGTAGTTTTCTGCAGACCCAACGGGAAGAAATAATCAGATTTGGCCTTTATACATTACATTTTATGTTCCGTATACGTTGGTGAATTTTAATAGTTGCTTCAGTCAGTTACTGTAATAGAAAAGAAATGCAAAGGTAAAGTAGCATATAAATTTAACAACACAAAAACCTTTTATGTATCCACAGTAATAGGTGAAATGCAAAATATGTACAAATATATAAAGTATTCATATTATAACTTTTCCATCAAATGTATTAAACTCTAACATTTTATTGTGTCTCTTTATTTGTAGAATGAATCAATTAGACTGTTACGAGTTGAGAAGACACCAGGTTTTACGGTCTACCTAATGAAAACCATGTCTTTATTCAAAGCCATAGTCCCAGAAAGTGAGATTTCATCTACAGAAAGCACTAACACAATTAGCGTTTTATATAAAATAAGAGTTCTATAAAAAACAAAGGCTAAAATGGATCATAAACACTGTGTTCAGATACTGGAACATACAACAGGTCTCATATTCTCACATCTTACATGTTGTTTTCTCAATATCATCATTACTATAAGTACTTGTTTTTCTGTACTATTTATACATCTATATTTCATTCTAATTAATACTGCTGCTAAATCATCTCTTATTTGATATAATAGATATATGGTCCTTTGTGACTCTTCAGCTAAAATCATTAATTAGAATTGCCTAAGCTAGTTTGCTTATTAAACCCATTCCCCAGAGGTGGAGCTATAGGTGCAGAGCATCAGGGAATACTAGAAGATGGATCCCCCACTACCGGTAGCAGCCTGCACATAAAGGGGGACTCTATCTATCTATCTATCTATCTATCTATCTATCTATCTATCTATCTATCTATTTATCTATCTATCTACCCATCTACCCATCCATCCATCCATCTATCTATCCATCCATCCATCTATCTAGGTGCAAAGCATCAGCGAATACTAGAAGATGGACCCCCCACTACTGGTAGCAGCCTGCACTTAAATGGGGACTCTATCTATCTATCTATCTATCTATCTATCTATCTATCTATCTACCCATCTACCCATCCATCCATCTATCCATCCATCCATCTATCTAGGTGCAAAGCATCAAGGAATACTAGAAGGTGGATCACCCACTACTGGTAGCAGCCTGCACTTAAAGGGGGGCTCTATCTATCTATCTATCTATCTATCTATCTATCTATCTATCTATCTATCTATCTATCTATCTACCCATCTATCTACTGTATCTATCTGTCTATCTATCTATCTATCTATCTATCTATCTATCTATCTATCTATCTATCTATCTGTCTATCTATCTACCTATCTACCCATCTACCCATCCATCTATCAATCCATTCATCTATCTAGGTGCAAAGCATCAGGGAATATTAGAAGGTGGGATCCCTCACTACTGGCAGCAGCCTGCACTATGCTACTCCACCTGTATGTAAATGTACAGTCTATCTATCTATCTATCTATCTATCTATCTATCTATCTATCTATCTATCTATCTATCTATCTATCTATCTATCTATCTATCCATCTATCTAGCCATCTGCCTATCTATCTATCTATCTATCTATCTATCTATCTATCTATCTATCTATCTATCTATCTATCTATCTATCTATCTAACTATCTATCTATCTATCTATCTATCTATCTATCTATCTATCTATCTATCTATCTATCTATCAGTCTATCTACCTATCTATCTATCTATCTATCTATCTATCTATCTATCTATCTATCTATCTATCTTTCTATTGTTCTAAAAGTAATTACCAGAAAAGTATATTTAACACCCCTTTCTGGATCGCTATCTTGTCATGGTGAAGGGGTTTGTGTACCTCAATGAAGCAGAGAGCTATACCATTTAGGGTCACCCAAGATTTGCAGGTCATAGCAGAGAAGTCAGACAAATTGTTGTCCACTGGTGAAGGAGCTGGCAACCCACTCCAGTATCTTTGTCAAGAAAACCATATGGATAAGCACAACCAGAAACACAGACAGATGTCCCTGGCGTGCTGCATCCATATGGTCACCGAGAGTCTGACACGACTGAAGGACAGAGCAACAACAACAATATTTAACACAAGGTCCAATTTTTTACATTACACATACTTGATCAAAAATAATGCAATGGCATTAGAAATATATATATATATATATATATATATATATATATATATATATATATATATCACAAACTATGATGCCCTAATCTTAATACCACACTTTCATTCAATTTATTGTAGATATGAAGCAGCTAAGCACTTTAGCATAATTGCTCATATAGGTATATGAAAAACATATAAAACCAATTGCATTGTTTGTGCCCCATAAAAGGATGAGCACTGCAGTCAAATATTCAAGATTATTGTTTAGCAAGAGTTCATAATGATGCAAGTGACATTTATGAATAAGGTTGAATATAATGATCAAGTGACATATGTATTGTATTGGCATTTTTAATCTTATAGTCGTACATGCATTGAAATGTCACAGATATTAACACCTTATAAAACATGCATCCCAATGCTCCAACAAATATATTGATGTCATACAAGATCCTACTGCAAACCACCAGCAAGCTGGCCAGTAGCGTAATGTATATATCAGTATATATACTATAGAAATAAAGATAGCCACTGCATTCACTTTTTTATTTACCACTCTGTGGTCCTATATTTCAAGCATACTCTTTTGAAAAAATGGAAAAATGTACAGAATGTAAAAAATAAATACAGCCTGTAATTAATTCTCGTATAGCCAATTATGTTGCAGCTGAATCTACCATTTTTGTTTCTGCGTATCTACATTGAATGCAAAGTAAATGGTAATATGGCACCTAAAACTTACAGTGCTTTTAATCAGACTAATAGAAAGTCCATTCATTTACAAGGTGCCACAGAGTAAACAATAATTGCATATAAAAGTTAAACATGTAAATATTGTGTTTACTTATGTATAATTTGCTGTCTAAAACATGTTGTCCATTATCAAGTTTAGTTATTAAAAAGTCTGTGTAGAAAAAAAACTGCCCTTTAAGAAAATTCACATATCCAATGTGGTGGAGCAGTCTTAAAATCATAAATATGGTAAAATTCATGAAAACAAAAAGACACAAAATTCCAAGTATTGTTAATTAACACAGAGCTATTGGTTTTAGAGAAAATTGGTTGGTCTGATTAAAGGTGTCTTTCTGAACAAAAGTGTATAGTCTAGCAGAGTTATACATTGTGTGATGTCAAGTGGTTTTTAAAAAGATTAAACTTTTTTTTTCATGAGTATGAAGATATGCAAAATTGTGTTTAAAGCAATACTGTCACCCTAACAATGAGTTTGTTTCTTGCAAGTGATCCATAAAATCTTATTAGCATAGGGTTTGGGTGTCTAAAGTCTAACAGAGTAACTCGTAATTTATTGTCAGTGCAAAACTCAATGGAGATTTATGCCTGCTTTTTGTCTATGTCATGAAGTTTACTCGTGGCAGTGACCCGTAGGAGTTCTCTCGCAATGTTTTAGGGATGGGTGATTAAAATAGCTAGGTAGAATTTTTTGCTATTGGTTTTTGCTATTGGTTTTTCAGGGATTTTTATAGGGCCCCATTTTTGCAACAACAGTGTTTTGCTAATTACTACATCAAAGCAGCTAATTAGTATTTGTGTGCTGCATATTTGCATAATAACGCATCACATAACATTCTGATTATCACAGCAATAAATCACTTTAATGCAATTTAAATCAGGTTTTTTTTAACTATTTTGTGGTTATTTAAAGGGCCACTGCAGTTAAAAAAAAGACGCTTGTTCTTCAAGTATGTACCAAACTAAAAATACCAATAGCTGTGTAAGCCATGGACATAAAACATTTTGGGGGAAAATCTGAATCTTTGACTTTGGGTCTCATTCAATTGAGATTTGGCCATTTGAATAGGGCTCTATATAAGCACAGAGCATATCTTTTTTACAGAAGTTTGTAGTTAGTGAAGACTTTGCTTTTGGATAGAAGTTCACTAACTAAAAACTTCTGTAAAAAATATATAAAATGCTCTTTGCTTATATAGAGCCCTATTCAATTGGCCAAATTAATTTTCTTTCTAATGAAAAACTAGATGGGTGACGTTTTTCTTTCTTAATTATGCTCTTAGTCTTACATTATGGTCTTTTAAGAATTTGAATGTTTTTTGCAAAATAATGTGTGCATTTGTCAATTTATAGAAAGGCTTTAGATGTGTGACATGTCCTAAAGATGAAGTGGATATAATGTGGCAACTAGAGAAGGACTATACATAAGATAAAATAACCTGCCATGCAAAGTCTGAAGATGATGACAGTGTAAGCTCCTGTTGTCACCCTAAGGGTTCTTTCAGATGAACCAGATGTTAGCGTACCAGATGTTGGTGTAGATGCATCACAGAATCTACCAGATGTTCAGAGACTCAGAATCAGAGGAGAAATTCCTTGAGATACACAAAGAGCTGTGAAAAGATCAGAAGTCCCAGCTTAATATTATATGCTCTCTTACAAAATCTGTATGTTTTATTAAAATTAGTTTAAGAGACTTTATGTAGGAATCTAGGTAGGGCGTTGGCACAAAGAAACATTGGGCTTCACTACTGTCCTTCTGGGACACAACAGGCCAGGTTGTGTGGATTGAACTCACCTATGTTCAAGTAAGGATAATATCAAGACCTGTCATGTAAATCTACCTTGATGACGACTGTT